>VTON01000039.1:0-600000 GCA_009617725.1 Hydropsyche tenuis
ACCGAGAAAGTTCACACCGCGAATTTTCACCCTCTCACGAATTTTACACTGAAAATTTTCCCAGTTCGAAAAACTTTGCTTAATCATAGATTTTACTGTAAAATTAACCATTATGCGATATGTTGAATGACTAATCGCATAATTTCAGTTAAAATTGATGCCAGAAGACAACGTGCTTTTTTTTGGTATGATTAAATTTAAATATGCGTCAGTTTACACTCAAATTAATAATAAATGTTTTTTCAATATGAGTAATCGTTTAACGGTTATTCTATTAGTTGTCAAATTGTTAAATAAAATTCGCTGAGAACATTTTTCGAAAATTTTTGAAATAATCGAAATATGTTTTTTTTTCGATTTTAATTACGAGTTGGCGCTACCTTAAGGTCAATAAGCGAAATTGAGCGCGTTGTAATGCAAGAAGACATAACGCCCTTGTGTATATGTCACAGTTCAAATATCCATTCAGTCTGTTCATAAATGTACTAGTTTGTTTATACACATTCTAAATTGGCTAGTTCAAATGTACATGAAAAAAAAATAATGAACATAAAATTAGTCTTATTGTTAGTATACCTGTACTTGATGATCTTTTAGTTTGAGTATTGTATTGAGATTAAAACTGAACGTGGGGTTGGGGCCAAATGCCGCATTTCTCAGTCAGGGAAAACTAAACGCACTTATTTAATGCCGCATGTCTCAGTCAAAAGTCTGAATGTATTTATTATTAAACGAGTGTTTAGGTTAGGGTTAGGTTAGCATTTTTTTGCGTCGCATTTTACTGAACGTATCTTATTCAATCAGGTATTCAGATCGAAAATATTTTATAAGTATCTATCGTAAAAAAAGTTTTATAGTATCATACTGTTTTGTTTATACTCAAACTAAAAAATCGATCATTTCACAACACTGAAATTAAACTATTAGTCGTTCAACATATCACATAATGGTTAATTTTACGAGTAAAAATCTATGAATTAAGCAAAGTTTTCGAACTGGGAAAACTTTCAGTGTTAAAAATTCGAGGGGGTGAAAATTCGCGGTGTGAACTTTTCTCGGTGTGAACTTTCATTGGGGGTGGACTTTTCGTGGGGTGGACTTTCGTGGGGTGGAAATTCGCGATGTGAACTTTCTCGGTGTGAACTTTCGTGGGGTTGAACTTTCGCGGGGGTGGAAATTCACGGGGTGAACTTTCTCGGTGTGAACTTTCGTGGGGATGGACTTTCGTGGGGATGAACTTTCGTGGGGCTGGAAATTCGCGGGGTGAACTTTCACGGTGTGAACTTTCGTGGGGTTGAACTTTAGTGGGGGTGGAAATTCGCGGGGTGAAACTTTCGGGGTTGAACTTTCGTTCTGTGAACTTTCCGGTAGTGAACTTTCGTGGAACCGATTTTATGGTGTACAGACGTTTGCACAAATTATACTAGCGCACACGATACTGGCACACACCGACAGTAGCACACACGACACGTTTTAGGTCCTAAAATTTAGGAAAATTGAAGACTGCGTCCTCGCTGATTAAATGTTGGGATGATGGTGGTCCAATTAATGCTTTATAGGCTTGTCCAACATTTCTGTATGCGAGGGCCACTTTGCGTTCTGGTTAGTTGAAACACGGTCATTCACGAGCGTCGTCGATTTGCATTTTTTTTTTATTTGACGATAAAATACATATATTTTGACTGTTATTTAAAATGTAACTATATGATTTGAAAAAAATCGATTCTTCAATAATTCAAAAAAAGAATACTAATTTTCCTCGAATTACAGCAAAATTCGAAATAAAACTCAAAACGCTGTGTGAAAAGTGGGGGCCACTCGCACGAGCATTTAGTGCCAATTTGGCACCATAGTGGGCCTTTGGACAAGCCTGCTTTATAATTTATTTTGAACGTGGAACTAAATATTTTTGAAAATTTTCGCGGATTTTGTTTTCTATGCTCGGTGTTGTAGCGTTGATATAATGTGCGCTAGCGTCGTGTACGCGTTAGCATCTTATGCTCTAGTGTAGTTTTCGCAAATTTCTGGGAACCTAGGGCTAAACATTATCAGATTTAGAATAAGATTTCAAAATAATAAAATAAAATACGTGTTCCGAACACAGGGAATATTCACAACTAGCAACACTGGCCAAACGTCAAAGTAACGGCAGTCACGTTGAAGTGTTGCCGCGTAAATGTTGTTGATAATTGACAGATTGATTGCCTATTCATATTTTCTAATTGTATAATTCAAATCAAACTAATATATTTATTAGTCTCTAGGTAGCCCTGCGCTTTAGGTGCGTACATTATTTATTAACAAATTTGTATTTTAACGAATACAGATGCATTATAGGTGCTTAAATTAAATTTCTTTATGTTTTTACACATAATTTATGGGTTATAAGTCCGTTATTTAGGTTTCTTAACGAATTTTGTACGTAGTTTGTACGTGTGCGTTTTGTAGAGTGGTATGTGTGACAATTTTTACAAATCAGATTGTATAAATTCGTTGTAAGCTATGGTTAAAACTGACGAAACTAACCTCCAAACTACACGCGAAATTCATTTAAAAAATACGCACTTATAATGCATGAATTACACTTGAAATATGTTAAGAATCTTAATTTAAACATTTATAATGCATTTTTTATTCATATTGAATGCAAATTTGCCAATAAATAATTTACGCACCAAAATGCAGGATTACCTAAACACATTAAAATGTTCGTATTATATTGTATATTATATTAGTGAAGATATAAAACTAAAGTTCACATTAATTATTTCATTACACATTAAACATTACATTTCACAGTTCACATTAATTATAATAATATTAATTAAATATAATTTGTTGATAGTATAATATTAATTATGTTTATTGTTTTGATGTAATTTCAGATTATCAGTTACCAGAATGGCACAAGGTTATGATATGGATGAAATCCAAAAAGAAATACGAGATTTAATATTACATTCAAAATCCAAAAGGACCACTATTTTTGAGCCATGCAACAAAAATAATTTATCGGAATATTTGACATATGTACAAGAGGTAATCATATTAGTGTTTGACCTATTATCTATATTTGTATACTTACGAAAATGCTGATAACAACTTCTGCATTTACGAAAATCCATAATGTAAACATATTTCGATGGAATCTATAAAATGTATTTATCGTTTTGTTCGAAACTTATTTTAATTTTAATTTGTATATAATTACGTGTTTTCATCATGTTACTGTGTTTTACTATTGTGGAATTGGTTATATGAAACTAGCTACATTTTTTTTGCAGGAAATGGTTTTATATGGTATTAAATTTAGATTTAACCCCTATGAAGATCTTGATGGATTAAAAAACACTGTTGAAACAATGGTTCGATTAGTAAATGCTATTTGGAGTTTAATAATGCAACACAAGGAAATATCAACAAATGCTAATAAATTGAAAGAAAGGAATTACAGTTTGCAACAAAATAATTTTTATTTAAATGTAAAATTACGTTTTTAAATTGTATTCTGAATTTAGTTGTCAATTTTTCATTTTAGTTTTGGCATATTTTAGAACCTAATTGACAAATTGAAAAGCGAACTAGAAACATCTCAAAATAAATGCAAGCAAATAGAAGAAAGTAAAAGACAGGTCACAAATAAATTTGATATGTGTCAAAAAGAATTGACCAAGACCACCAGTGAAGTAAAAAAAATCAAGAAACAAATAGATTCTAAAGAAAATCAGTTCCTTACTCAAATAAAAAAACTGCAACAAGACTATTCCCACTTAGCAAGACAAATCGCGTGGCCAATGTGGTGAGTATAATTGTTATATCTACCTTTATGATATTTTTTGTCTGTTTTCAACTAGATTTTTTAAAATATTGTATAGGGATATTTGTTTCAAGAGTAGAAGCAGAACAAACTTCTATTGAAAAATATAAATTAAATGAAAAGAGATACAAGGAAACCATTGCTAAATTACAAGAAACCAATAAACAGTTACTTCTGGAAGTAATCAGTCTCAAAGATGACTTGATTGTTTCTGACAAATCTGATTCTGATTGAGATGTTAAAATATTGATGAATAATTTTGTTATTTTTGATATTAATATTTAAATTTTAGTTTTGACCAATGTACAGGTGTCCCTTGTTAAACATGATAGATCAGTTCCGCTAAATCGCTGTGTAAAAAGAGTCATACAGTATGATCAGTTTTTTTTAAAGAAAAATTTAAGAAATATATATGTTAGTTTTTGTGGAAATCGTTGAAATTGTATCTGAGCTTTCATTGTCACTTGGGGCTGACAATTAGTTGAAAAGAAGTGATTCACAGAGAAACTTCACGAAACTAAATATTTACTAAGTGCAATAATGTTTGTTTTTGAGTGTTAGTAAGCGTAATTCTCAGAAGTTTGCATCGCTTTACTTAGCTTGGTAAAACGGAGTTTTATCAAAAATATTTTTTTTTTGA
Source organism: Hydropsyche tenuis (assembly GCA_009617725.1). Classification (NCBI taxonomy): domain Eukaryota; kingdom Metazoa; phylum Arthropoda; class Insecta; order Trichoptera; family Hydropsychidae; genus Hydropsyche; species Hydropsyche tenuis. The sequence goes on from VTON01000039.1 coordinate 4,458, forward strand.
CAAAATAGAAACTGTTAAAACCATCTAATGCCATGCGCGGATCTTTCCACTCCTATCGTAAGTGCCACGCACGGAAGGATCCGCACTTTGATTTTTTGGTCAAAATTTATTGGAATTATTTCTGATTTGTATATGAAGGCATCTAGGATGTGTTGCAGCTTATCCAGTAAAAAAAATTGATGTCTTTTGTTAGTTTTTTTTTAAATCTTCAAAAATTGTCCTCAGGATTGAAATTGTCATTTGATTTTGTATGAAACCTAGTCAAAATTAAGTGTTTTTTTTCGAGCGAATTATGGCCTAATTAATTTCGGACCATCTATTATGACCAGGGCTTTGGAACGAGCACTTTTTTGAGTTGTTCCGCTCCGGCACCCAAGTACTTGCTCCGCTCCGTGCTCCAACAAATTTTTTTAAATAGAAATTATAATCGTTGATTTTCTTTGATATACCTATAAATTCATATAAAAAATAAAAATAACATGTTTATTTACAACTAAAAACAGCATATATCTTATTAAATATATACAGGGCCGTTGAAAGGGGCGGGAAACGGGTAAATTCCCAGAGCCGAGCTATTTTGAGAGCTCGTTATCGATATTGAAAATTTTTGTGTTTTGAATAATTTTAAAAATTTTTGTTATTTTTTTGGAGAAGTAGGTTTTTGTAAGAATATTGTTTTTTGTGAAAAATATTGAACACTTACAAAAAAAATTTTTGAAACTTTTTCCCAGAGCTTAGAATTTTGCTCTACGGCCCTGGATATACAATTTTTAACAATTGCAATTAAAATAGAATTGCATACATTACTCATTGATCTTATTTAATAAAATGGCAGATAATGTAAATAATGTGTTAATACATTATAAGTTGTATTGCAAAATATCAAATATTAAATTTAAAAAAAATATACATATATCTATCGGAGCACGGAGCACAAAATTTAATTAAAAATTTTCTGGCTCCGGCTCCGCTTTTGCTCCTGGCAAAAAAACGCTGCTCTGACTGCTTTGCGCTGCTGCTTGCACTCCACTCCAAAGCCTTGAATTATGTAAAAAAAAAAGTATTAAAATAATTCGTTTATTATTACAAATGTCTTTTTTTTTATTATTGAAAATGCATGGAAATTGAGACACCGGTTTTTAAAAAGTTGTGGCACCAAGTGGTTAATTTGATGTCATGTAAAATAAGGGATATCTGTTGTTTATAGTTGAGTTTAATTGAGAGTTATCTCTATTTAGAGTATTACGGGAGATTTTATTGTGATAAATATTGTGCCTTTGATATGTATAATTACTAGTTATAATTGTCAATGAATAAATAACTTCAACTAGTTTTGTGTGTGCTCAGCAAATAACACATTCAGTGTGTATTAAATCACAAATTAAATGATTTTAAATATTTTTAAACTTAATAATTTCAGTACATTTTTCCAGAATTAATTACTAGAAAAAAAAATCCATGATTATTTTAATTGGTTTTCAATTTCTCATTAACTATAATATATGGCAATTGTGATTAGCACTTAATTTATCTTATAATATATTGTGATAATTAATTTATCAAAAAATTAATGTAAATTTGTAATTTTTTCAAAATTTTCACACTAATATTACTTAATTATTACTAAATGATCTTGCAGTCTGTGTTCATATTGTCTGAATGTTGACCTTAACTGGAATTTTTCATTCAAATGGACCATTTTAGTATAACTCTTAATTGTTATTATATTATTTTGATAATTAGTAATATGGAAATTAAATTTTCAAAACGATAATGTGATTTTTCAATGGTATGACAAAAAAATACTCATTTTCAATATTAATTCCTTTGACAATTTATTCATGGCTATAAATAAACATATATATATTTATAATTAAATCGATGTTTCTTTAACCAAATACACTTTCTTCATTTTCTTTTTTGAAAATCATTCATGTTTGACAAAAATAAAAGGATCGTGTAAAAGTCATCTGATAATTTTATATCTGTAATGAGAATTTTTTCGATTAGGTCCACAGTAGACCCATAAAAAGTGTGTGTACACTTTTTATTTCTCACTATCACTAGTACAAGTTTCGAATGGAAATGGAGTAAAAATTAGAAGAAAACAAACCTATATATGTTATATATATATTTTTTTTTAAATTTAATATAGTATTTTTATAAATATTTCATTTTTATGTAATCCTTAAAACGACTTTCTAAATATCAAATTATAATATAAAAATTATAAAATATAAAAAAAACTGAATAGTTACCTTAATACAGAGATTAAAGTATTCAATCCATATTTTAAATGTAAATATATATCACATGTTTTATTATATTATTCATATATGAGATTTATTATACATAACACGCATTCACAAAAATACATTTGTGAGAATTCAAAAGAACTTAAATAAATTGATTGTTCGATGAAACCAAAGTGCAGTTCATGATCGATATTGTGGTGCACTCGATGACACTTTCTCTAATTTTTCAAAATGTTTTCTTGCATTTCTTATGTTTATCAGTGTCGCTTCTGATGGTATAGCCGATTCCGACATGACTACCATCACATAAGTGTTACTAGTGAAACCGTCGATGAACGCAGCAAAGGCACTATTTCGAACCTAAAAGACAAGTATTAAATATCTAATGATTTTATATTATTTACTTTTGTTGTGAATGTAAAACAATACCTCCATGCTTTGAAATTGAGCAGCCAATTTCGAACAAGATAATTTGAATTGTTTGATTATGTTAGAGACTTTTTCGAAACGATGTCCATCTTTATGGGGCTTGCGTTGACAGTGAGATATAACCAAGAAAGTTGCTCTTTCGAATAGTAAGACTTCGTCGGCGTCGACTATGTTTGCAAATTGGTAAAGAGAATTTTCCAACGCTTTTACGTTCGGAATTAACATGTAAACTATACTGGACCATGCCCTGAAAATTGAAGATCAACGTGAGTTTTGGTTTCACTGAAGAAACGTTAACGATAAAACCAAGAGAATATACAAACTTGTAGAGTGTTTCATCCCAAATACTAGTTCTAAATGCTGTACACTCTAACGGCTTAGATAATCTTTTTAGGTCGTCTTCTCTTTCCTTGAATATTAAGTCTCGCTGATCTTCGGCAACCAAATCCATTTTGTGAATGAGACAAAATATGCGAGCTTTCGGCGAATTCTGAGAAAATTTATAGTCGCATGAGACAAGGTTTGACATTTAGAAGATCAAAATATAAGATTCGATCTCGACAAAGATTTTACGTGAAGTATTGCTTCTAAACACGACTGATAGTAATGAATGTCTTTATCCAACTCTCTGCTTTCAACGTCGAAAACGTAAATCAGCACTTCGACATTCCTGAATATGTTGTCACGCTGCGACGTGAAGTAGTTTTCCATGAACGCTTCCTGACCGCCACAATCCCAAAGGTTTAAAACCAAATTTCCTAGGAATCTCACGTGCGAATGTTCCACGTCGACTGAAAAATTTCAAAGATGATCTTTTGAATGTACAAAATCGGCAATCTATTTCGTCGTGGCCAGGTTTTCTTTTAAATGGGGGTGCCAAAAGATAACTTTTTATACGTATGCAATACAAACATACTGTTGTTTTTCATTTGAAATATATAAACTTAAGGCGTTCAAAGAATTTATTCAGATATATCAGTCGTGTAATCTCATAGCCAAATTTCAAAATAGTATAGATAGATCGTACTTTATACTGTATACAAATCCACCCAATTTGACACCTGGCGATTTGTATGTACGAGTGTGCCGACCGTGCTGCACCCGTGTGCATCAAAAGGACCATTCGAAGGGGAAGCCCACCATCCTGCCTGTTACATGCACTCCACTCTATGCCAGCTTCCTAAGCCGGTTTATTGTTAGTTGGGTACCAGCAACACTAGGCAAAACTACGGGCACCACATTTACATTTACTGGGAACTCTACATTTAATTTAACTAAGCAATCACGAAGGTCCGGCTTTCCGGAAGGCATATGGAATGCCGGGGATCAAAAGTAGCAACATTTGTAATTATTTTTTAGATTTAGTCGGATTTAGGCCAACTAGGTAAACTACGCTATCACCCTGCACCATGTCAATATAGCGATATCTAGATATGTTTCCCTTCCACTTTCCTTATAGAAAAACTGAACATGGGGTCAAAGGTCGCATTTCTCAATCAGGGAAAACTAAAAGCACTAATTTAATGCCGCATGTCTCATTTTCAGTCAAAAGTCTGAACGTATTTATTACTAAACTAGTGTTTAGGGTAGGCAGAAAAGGCTTTTGCGTCACATTTACTGAACGTATCTTATTCAGATCGAAAATATTTTGTTTGTGTCGCTACATTGACATGGTGTAGTGGTGTAGGGGCCCCGATCCTTCTCTGGCTACTCACTCGTGGCTCCGAGTCTTCTCGTATCTCGCGCGATATAGTTCGCGAATATGATGGATCTCATGCTCGTCTTCCCCGAGCCGCTCTTCCCCATCAGCAACACCTGTGAAAACATCAAAACCGTTTTCGTTTACAATTCAGAGGAAACGAACGCGAAAACGACAATGAAACAAACCTTTTTTTTCATATCGAAAGCGAACAAACTGACAAAACTCAACGTTAGAAAACGTCGCGGTTGACGTGAAACGTCAGCCTCAGCTGCGACGCAGGGCCGCCACCCGAACTCTCGTCCTCACCTTTTAAATTACCTTTTCGCCCGACAAATAGTTGCTAGTACCAGGTATGTATCAGAAATACATTTTTAGTAGTGAACTTATTATAAAAACTAAACATTAGACCCCGTGTACATTGCAATGTACAGTAATTTAAATGTTTTTTTTTGTGGGTTAGTATACGTATTATTATATTTGAGATCGTATACTATACAAAAGTATAGCGTGGCATAGCATTTTATTTAGTTGGTAGATAGTCCCTCTCAAAGCTAATGACAAGTAACTGATTTTGTAAAGAAATCAATTACTTTACAATGTTTTGAGATGATCTCACAAAGAAAGACATCTTTTATTCCACCGTATTATAATTCGAGGTTATGTATTGTTGTTATTAAACAAATAGTCATTATAATATACACAATGTGATTGATATCCATACGAAATATGCAAATTAAGAATATTTTGATTTCTGTTATGTTTTATAACTGGCAACTTTACTGTGCGAAATTCTAAATTATACTGCTCGAACTGACACCATTATACTGGGCCGAATATCGGTACCCTTTTCTAATTCCGACAATATGTATACTCTACGAGAACCCCCTCAGATTGTAATAGTAAGTTGAAAAATTTCACACAAATTCCGTAAACGTGGAAACGACGTGCACAACACAATACGAAAATGTTAAGTAGCCGACGTCGGGTCTATTTTTAATATGCGAGTTTTCCGCGTGTCGTTTTCTCTTTCCCGCCGCCGGCTCTCGGAGCATCGAAAAGGGAGCACGCTGGGGCTATCTTTGGCCTCTTTGTAGCGGCGGGTGGTCGTCGGTCGGTCGTCGGTCGGTCGCCGGTCGGTCGTCGGTCGGTCGTCGGTCGTCGGTCGTCGGTCGTCCCGTCGATCATGTCGACGGACGCGCAGCCTCGTCGCCGCAAGGAAAAGCGCCGCAAGAAAGGTAAACGAGCTTGAATCCTATCGCATATCTTATCCGACATAACCTAGTCTAGAACTTCGTGGTGCAGGCTCGCCAACTTTTTATTTTCGAATCTCATTTTTATTACAGCTTTTTCGCTCCGGATTCAACCGTAAACTTATCGAATTCCACTTTTTCAACTTCGAATCCTTCGCTTTGGGTGCGTAAATTATTTATCTTCAAATTTGTATTTTCGCGGATGAAAATCCGTTTGAAAAGTGCTGAAATTTTACTTCTCGATGTATTTCACGCGTAATTTATGCATTACGAGTCTATAAATTGAGTTTTTTTAACGAATTTCGCTTGTAGTTTGTACGTGTGCACTTGTAGGGTGGTATGTGTGACAATTTTTAATAATAATGTAATAGTTCAGATGGCGAAAGGTGTTCCCGTACAAGTAAACCCAAAACTCGTTAAGATATGGTTATAAATCGATTGATGAATATAAACCCCAAACTATAGTTTCTTAAGAAACTGAAGTTTCGCACTTATAATGCATGAATTACTCATGAAATATGTTAAAAAACTCAATTTAAGCACTTACAATGCATCTTATAATGCGAATATGTCAATATTTAATCTACACACCCAAAGTAAAAGATTGCCACTAAACCTTTTACAAATCAAATTCAACCACGAGAAATTTAATTGAAAAAAAAAAGCGCAAGCTCATTTTTGTGATTAACAAAAAATACAATGTATTCTTCGATTTAATTTCATTATCAGCTGATGATTTTTACATATGTGATTAATTTCATTTCAGTTTTTAATAAATTAATCTGAGAATATGTAAGTACCTAACATTTCTTTTATATTTTTCATGAAATCTTAAAAAAAAAGGAATTATAATTGAATTTGATTTGTAAAAAGTATAATGTGAAATTTAAGAGTTTGGATTTGATTTGAAAAAAGTCAAAATTGACTCGTATAAGGTTGAATATGGAGCGTAAAAGTTATATCGAACGCGTCTTATATGTATTGTGCAGAAACATCGAGCGGAGATCGAACCAGAGCGGAAGCTGAATACATCACTAGAAAATTTAGCGTGGCAGGTACTCGGACGATGACACAATAGTGTGAAGTTTTTGTATTGTTTTGAATGTTTCCCTGCATATTTGTGTGCCCTATCCTCACCTCACACCTCACATTCAAAAATTATCACCGTTAGACCGACTTTGCTATGCTCACGATTTCAGATGATTCGGACGAAGGAAATTCGCCGGCGCCGCCGAAATCCCCACCCCGTCGCTCTTCTCCCGCCTTCGGAGAAGGTGATTCCATCATCCACGTTGATCACGATCATGGAACTGGAGGCCACTGGTGTGCCAAGATCATATTTTTTGTGCTCTTGGCAGCGCTTATGGTTTTAATAGGTTTGATCATAGTCGAAAATCGAGGATTGACCGATTGTAAGTCTCACAATAGAATCTTTCATATTTTGTATGTGGCAGTCTTATTGAGAGTTTTGATTTAGTGGACGCTCCCGTGACCGAGTCGAGGTTTGCTCAAATTTTCGACGGCTGGGTAGACGAAGGACCCGTTCATGATGATCATCACGATGAGCACACTCTAGAGTTAAAGCATCACGTAAGTCATAAAATTTGTTTTGTTGAAAATTTTCTTTTTCCTTTATTTTTCGTCTTGATGCAATTTAGTTTTTATACGTTGCGTAGTAAAAGAATTGATTAATTAAGTATTGTAAATGTATTTAATATCTGAGTATTAAATTAATCAATACCACAATAGGACGATGATCACGATGACGAAGGTGATGATGAAAATGATCATAATGAAGAAATTGAAGACATTGAAAGCGATGTAGAAGATGGTGAACATGATGACCATGATGAAGATGCCGCTCAAGATGATGATGATGATCATGATAATGATGATGACGATGACGTTGATCATGATGATGATGATGAAGATGATAATAATGAAGATGAGATTCAAGAAAACAGTGCTGAAGCGAGTCAAGAAATAGATGAAGGTAACGATGATGATGATGATAACAATAGCATTGAACAAGATACTGACAATGTAGTTAATGATGATGATAATGATGATGACGACAACAATAATGATGATGATGATGACGATGATGACGACGATGAAAACAACAATGTCAATTCTATCGAAGATGAAGAAGAAGAAAGTTTAAGCACTGAAATGAATGAAGACCATAGTAAATATGACGATGAAAATTATAATGGTGCTGAGGAAGACGATGATGACGATTATATAAATATATATCGCGATCAAGCCAACGAAGATAATGGTAGTGATGAAAAACATGCTGCTAATCAAGAAAGTACTGAAGATATTTTGAACTTTAGTAATGAAGATGATATTGAAGATGAATCAAAATATATACCATTCGAAGAGGTTTGGACATACTTGAAAATTGTGTGGAAGATTGTTTTTTATTTCGTTAACACGTGTGTTGCATTTTAAAAATCATTTGTGTGACAAGTTAATATTTTTTTTCTTTCAGAACGTTTTACTTTGTTTCCATATTAATATTATCACATAATTCAATTTTTTCATCAGTACATTATATTGTTTCAAATATAAACTGATTGTCCTCTACGCTTATTGTACTGTCATAACCAACTCTTTGTCAAAGTTACCATTTTATCAAAAACGCTATAACTCTTCGTATTAACCATTGACCATATCTTAAGTAGAAATTATAGACACGGAGGGCTACAGTTTTATTTTATTTCAGTAAAAGAAATAATGGTACAATGTGAACATTAATCCATGTAGTTTTTCTTTTATAATGTTGATGAAAAAAAGCATGTTTTCATTTAATTATTGCTACTCAAGTTTGAGAATTGTATTGTGTGAAACATTATTATTATGTAATTTAATGAAAAATTTTTTTAGGTCGATTCTTTCGAGGAAGATGTTGTTGACAATACAGCCGGAGAAGAAGAACTTTTAGCAGCCAAAAAAGCTGAAAAACTAGCACAAGAACAAGAAGAAAACAATAATAGTAAGACCTTTTCTTTATATATTTTGTTTTTTTAGCAAACATATTGGTGGGTTAATTTTTCATTTGTATTTATGTATTTTTTTTTAATATAAAAATAAATATATTTACAAAATTGCAGCTATTCACGTAAATATTACTTGTAGTCATAAAAATGTTATTTTTTTATTGTTGGCATATATTGTATATGTATTATTCATGTAATAAGCGGTAATTTGTATGTTAGGCCACGAGTTATATTCTGCAAGTTGATAATGCCGTGTTTTACAGTGGGCATGAGAGTTACCGTGGGGGTGGCGCTTGTATTGGTGACCTACTGCGTTCTCGCCAGAAAGTGGCGTAATGGTCGGTACCACATTTCGTGCATGGCCTACCCACTGTTGCATGCACTCATAATTTATTATCATGTACCTCAAATATTTCAGTTTTTCATTAAGTATGTTTTTTTTTCAAATGCAGCTTCTCTTCATTATTTTTACAAAAATCTTATTTTGGCTTCTATGAAATATACATAGCCTATCCTTACTAAAAGGCATCTTGTACTGCTCGTGGCCTAACTAACATACTCACGTTTTTAAACTAATGTTTTAAGCTTTTGTTGTAAAAGATGTTCTCATCTTGCATTATTTTTTCTATAATATGTGTATGCTATTTGAATAGACTATAATTGTATTCAGTCTTGTTTATTTATATTTTTGTACGAATAAAATTAAAAAAAATCTTTACCTATTGCTATCGCCAACTAATCATTATTATAGTTTATTTTATATGAATTGTAATGTTTAAATATCTATGTTTGAAATTGTAAAATGTTCAATTTTGAAAAACTAGCAAACGAAGATGATGATTCTGAAGAATCACCGACCGACAGAAGAATGACATTGTTACCAGATGATATTCAAGGTATGCATCCTAAACTTTAATGTTTTAAATAAGTAATTGATATCCATTGCATATTTAATTTTAATTTTTAAATACTTATAGCAATATGATTTCTTTACATTTCACAACACTTTTTTATAAATTTCATAAATTATTAATGAGGCGATACAAAATTTATTCACAAAATAGATATTACTCTATTATTTAATTAATTTTCAGATAATGATAATAATGAGGAAAACGAAGTAGAAGAGGAAATTATACAATCTACCACATCTACAAGTCAAAAATCTCAACCTCGCGTTTATGACGATGAAAAGGTTTTGTAGTATTTTATTTAAAACCTTATGTATCTATATTTTTGTCTTTAGCGAATAATTATTTCCAGGAAAATATTGAGAAAATTGCAGAGTTTCCAAAATTAAATCCTCAGACCAAAGAAACTATGGAAAAGGTTGTAGGTATGAATCAAAAAGAAAATGAAGATGAAATTGAAAATGTCGAAGAGGAAGATGAAGAAGAAATTGAATATGAGGAGGAAGAAGAAGAACCCTTTGTAAAAAATGTCAACACGACATTACAAGATAGTTCCAAACCTGTAAAAGATACTGAATATGAAGAAGTTGAAGAAGAAGAGGAAGAATTGATTGATGATGAGTTAGATGAAGAGGTTGTTGAAGAAGAAGAAGAGGAAGATGAGGAAGAAATTTCTGAAGAGTTGGATGATTCCGAATTAATGAAAAAACTAGAAGAAAAATATGGAAAACTACCAGATTATGAAGATGAAGCAGAAGGAAATAGTGATGAAGAAAAACCTGTTGTTCCTGCTAGGAAACGTATTTAATTATATACATATATGTTTTTTTTTTCATTTATATATTTGCCCACCAATATGTGTGTTTAGAATTTTAAATAAACTAAACGATTATTTTTATAAATAATATACAATATGTTTTGTTTACATTCAGGCCCTAAACCTACTGGTGGGAATTCAATAGAAGAAGATAATTGGAGTGAGGATTCAAACGATGATTGGAAACTCCAACTTGACCTAGCTCAAGCAGAAATGGATGAGGTATAAAGCCATAACTTAAAAAAATCCTCTATGAATGTTGAGGGATTTAATTAGACCGTTGATTATATTCAGATTAAGTAAAAAAAAAAAACATTAAGCAAATAATTGAATGTTCTTTCTCGCAGGGTCTCTTTGATTAATCCATTTTAAATCCGAATTTAACCCATTTTTACATAGCTTTAGATAGTTGAAATTTTTGCCTAACTGATGTATGGTCGTTGCAACAAATGCATTTACAAGTGATGTTTGTATGAATTATTATATTTTATGAACAAAGTGTTGCACCCACAAAAAACACTCTGTTCATAACATGTATGCGTACATTTAGTTTTTATTTTTCACGGCGTGCTCATATTGTTAAAATATGCTTTAAAAGACAACATTTTTTTATGAAATTCGTTTTGTTTTTATTGTTAAAAATAACAAATATCATATTTATTAATTTTAATTAATATTTATAATCGTTATATCATGGAATGTTATTTGATTTTTTTTTTTTAACAAATTAATTATTTTAGATTAGTTGTTTTCTTTAATTATTAACAAGTGTGTGTGGCTACTAGTGACCCATCCTCGATCCTTCTTAGGGAAAAATAGAAGATGCCTTCAGACATTTCACTTCTTTATCACTGACAAACCCACTGTGTTGGCGAGCAAAACTAGGACGTGCAAAATCTCTGGATCTTCTAGCTGAAGTGAAAAGAAATAATAATATTCTTGATTCAGCTATATCAGCTTATGGAGAAGTTCTCAACATGACAATAAGTCAAAAAGAATTTATTGCAGTCGCTGAAAGGATCATCGATCGCCTTAGATTTAGAGGTTTGTTAAATTATTTCCTCTAGAAATTAGTAATTCTATTGACTGCATATAAATGTGATAATTACTTAAAGGAAAACATGTGGATGCTGTAAATATTCATAACAAATTAATAGAAAAATTCCCCTTGGATCCAAAACATAGAAATCAACTGGCCATAACATATTTAATGGTGAATAAGTAGGTAGTAAAATTCCTTCTACATTTGGATTTGTGAAGTATAATGCATATGTTGTTATACTATGTTTTTTTCCATTTTGTTTTTAGAGTTGATCTTTCAAGGAAAATTTTAAAGGAAACATTGAGAATATGGCCTGCAAATGGTATTGCCTTGGTTCATTACGGTTTTATTCTTAAAACTATTGATAACAATTTAGAAGAAGGTGTATTGCACATGCAAAAAGGAATTGACACAAAAGAAAATGGAACACTGGAAGGTAGATTCTTATATCATCTCGGAGATGCCTTAGCACGACTCGGCCAACAAGATGAAGCTTCGAAGGTTAATTATTATTTTTATACATCTGTAATATGTTATTCATTTATAACAAAATTGTGTCTTTATTTGAATAGATTTACCAACTAGGAGCTAGTAACAAAGTATTCCTATCTTCACAACAACGTTCACTTTACAATGTCGACAGATTAACAGGAAGACCTTGGTGGCGACAAGACCAAACTCCTTTTTTCAAATTCTTCAAGTCATTAGAAAGTAATTGGAAAACAATAGCCAAAGAAGCTAGTGAAATTCAGTCGCATTTCAAATTAGAACAAGAAAATCTAAAAGATACCGGTCATTGGTCTCAGTACGAGCTATTTTTTAGAGGTAAATCATTTTTTAATAACTAACACCAAAACATTGTTTTAATCTAATTGTATTTAGGAGTTGAAATTAAAAGCCATTGTGCTAAATGTCCTGTAACATGTCAAATCGCACGTAGCGAAGCAGCTGCTTATGGTTGTAGAAGAGGACAAATCAAGTTTAGCGCTATGACTCCAGGAACTCACGTTTACGCACATACAGGTCCCACAAATTGTCGTCTTAGAGCTCATCTCGGTTTACATGGAACGAAAGATACCTATCTTAGAGTAGGCAAGGAAATTAGGTATTGAATTTTATTACATATATGATTTTTTTGTGCAATTTTATTATATTACAAAAATTCAATGATTTCAGATCATGGAATGAAGGAAAAATTTTAATTTTCGATGATAGTTTTGAACATGAAGTCTGGCATAATGGATCTTCTTTAAGGATTGTTTTAATTGTTGATTTATGGCATCCAGAACTCACAAAAGAAGAAAAACTCTCTTTACCAGCGATATGAAATTAAGTTGATTCTCAAAAAAGTAAAAGATAGAATGTCATTTAAATGATATTTATTTTGACATGTAATTTGTAAATAAATATTTTTTTACCATTTATAAAATGTATTATTTCTTTTTTTTTAAGTCAGCTATTTTATTGTCATATAAAACCTTGATTACATTTAATTCAAATATACATAATAAAAAAAATTGAATTTATTGCATACACGTACGAAATCTATATTTATGTTTACCATTCAGTAAGTCTTACAATTAGCAGTTAGTGTTATTCACTCCTCATGTACAGGACACTTTTTCAATACTTTAACAGTTAATCACTATCAATGAACATTGCGCTTTCTTATAATCACTTTAATTCGATGAATTATAATGTTTGCACGTGCACTCAATTCATACAAATTCTTTTGTGAAGATTAGAAATATATTTTTATTTACTTAAAATTGTTTATTTTATAACTTTTCAGTACTATTGTATCATAAAGCACATAGTTGATTAGTTTTTTTTTTTTTAGATATATGTACATATTTGTATACGTGTGTTGTGCTTATCTGCACACATGATTGTTCAGATACATCTAAATTTATTTGGAATGCTTTGGCTGGGATATTAACATTAGTCAAGAACAACTGTTTCGATTTAAATTTTATCCCTAGTAAGTAACAGATGTCTTTTATGACAAATAATAAAAATTTGTATATAGTAAGTTTCGTAAATTCATCTAAAATTGGACAGCTAATAATACTTACGTTTTTAGTCAAAACATAAAAAAATTTACTTGTTCAATTGCTGTACAACCATAAGAAAATATCAATATTATAATATGCGAGATCAATGCTGATAAATTATAATTTCAATCAGCACATTGGACCCAATTTATATACTTAACATGGATCAACCACGCAAAACACTAAAACTTAACAAATCCAAGTAACTGCAAAATATCACAATTTAGTGAATCGACTTTGTTAAAGCCATTTAGATATAACAAAGTATTAAATTATATAATTATTCAGAAATTAAAAACTTTTTGCCCATATTATTTTTAAAATACCCTGTATCCTAATTGATCCTTGCACTTTGAATATTTATCAGAGGTAGCAAAAATTTGTTGCAATCATAGAGATTATCACATTTCAATTCCAAATATAGTTAATTGACCCACTGTAAAATCCAATTAACATTTCTGTTATATCATTGGTCATGTGTGAGCGAATTTTTGCCGTTTAATATTTTAAAGCTACGATATCATATTTTGAACATTTGCTCACCAAATATTTTCAATAATTAGTGCTAATTATTCAGTATTCGAATAAAATTAACGACAAATTATAAACAATAATTATTCTCATACAATTAAACCACTAACAATAACAATCAAATATCGTATCATTACATCAAAATAGAAGTATCACTGTAATTTAATTCAAAATCATAAATAAAATAAGCCCCTGAATATTACCGTTCAGCCGAATATAGGGTTAAGTAAAGTTGTATTATCGTATTTTTCATATTCAAATATAAAACGATTAATTCACAAAAGGCTCTCTTCTGTTTGTCCGATCAATATTGATTTTTACACTGATATAAATGTTTCCAGTCTAAAACGCAACATTCACATAACAGTTTCGGTATCAGGAGAATGTGAATAATGTACACCTTGATGTAAATGGTAAGCAGGTGGTCCACTGTTGAAAAACGTATTTTGACCCCCTTGCGCTCTGTAAGGAATACTCGGAGGTATAGGATCTGGTATGCTTCTTTTCAGAGGAACTTGCGGAGTCGCTTCGGCAGGAAGCGGCGAAGGGCTCGAATTAGAATGAGGATGGCAGTTATCCATATGGTAACTGGCTTCCGGAAAAATCCCGTTGTCCGTATGTAAACTGATCGGTCGAGCAGCATGGAAATTTGAATAACTCGATCGAACCGACGCCGGTCTGTTATTATATAAATCTTCATCGTTGTACGAGCCGTTTAAAGAATGTTGGCTGGACTGACGATACGTTGGGTTCGTATGTCCTATGCTTGAATGGTGAACGTTACGACGTTGTGATGAGCGACGAGAAGATCGCCGTGTCGAATGTCGCGATGACACTGATCTTCTTTTCACCCTGCGCGGTGTCATAGGTTTTGCTGCTGACTCTATGCGTAATTCCGCTGGCCGAGTAAATTCGACCGAATAAAGGGATTGGTTTCCAGTTGATTTTCTTGCTAAAAAGATAATGAAATTAATATTTGTTTCATTTTTCAATTTAAACACTAAAATAAGCCTTTCTTTTCAAAGTATACAGAATAGGTTATTAAAGTATTGATAATCTATAGGTGTGGGGAACTTGTGACCTTATGGCTGATTGTGATTTCGAATTTCATAGAGCATTGCTTCAAAATGAACAAATATTATAGTTTACATAAACTTGAAGATAATATAAATACATTTTTATATATATTACAATTGAAGCTACTTGAATGTGGCCTTATTTGATTACAGATAAATTAAAGCAGCCTTCGGACACAAAAAATGATCCCCATCCCTGGTCTAACTTATCACTTACCATGGACATCATCAGCTTTCGAAAGATTAGAAGCATGATAAAATCCTAATGTTATTCCTAAAAATCCAAATATACATTGCAGAGCAGCGTGCAAAGATTCGATATACGCAAAATGCATGACACAACCCTCTATTTTGTCGGGTCTCGACCAAGAATCGTCAACCCATCGGACTACCCGGCAGCCCCAACCATTCACTTCCCACCAACTGACACTTTCTGTTCCGAGTGCCAACAACCCATTATTCTGAAAATTCAATACGAAACGTGATAACAAAAATTAGCGTACTTTAATGAATTATTATACATGAATACTTACTCTATCGAGAATACCAACGTTTAAATAATAACAAATTATAAAAATATTCCACGCTAGCCACAGTATATTCCATATAGCGTACTGAAAGAAAGTTCATCAGATATTTGAATATTTTACTGAAGTTTAGATATATTTTTTGATAAGGAATGAACTTACAGAATAAATATATACAGCGACAGACTGAAAAGTCCCGAAAAATCCAAATATAATAAAAAGTATATTGAGGAAGTTGGCTAGTATTGGTGCCCACATGAACCCTAAAAAATCAAATACTTGTCTTTCCACCGTAGATATCTAAAAAAAATGGTGAACAATGAAAATGTATTAAAAAAAAGTTAAATATTCGTTTGGTAAACTTTCAATTACAAATTTATCAACATTTTATATCAATATGGCATATAAGTATATTATTAAAAATTTAGATGTTCTTTTAAGAAAATTTATTTTTTATGTATGTGATATGTAATTTTTTTTTTTGAGTTCTATAAACATAGACGATTATAAATATTTTATGACTGTTAAATATGTTTTTATTAGTTATTCGATTCAATGTCAGAATCTTACAGTCATTTTTCCTTTATCAATATACATACACTACAAGGTAAATACCCGACCTTTTGACAAATCTGGAATAGACCTTATCTTACAATGAACGTTCAACAGGTTGACAATGATTAAACACACTCATACTTTTCGGTACGATTCGAAAAACTCATAAGAATTAATTGTATACTTCATAACTTGACTACACACTCACGTGAACGAAGTCGTAGAGAATCGAATAATACTATAACAAATATTAACACGTGACGCCAAAAGTTCATCGAAGTTAGTGTAGGTTTAATTTACTCGTAATTAGAATAAAAAGTATTGTGTACATACAAGATGTAGGGCGCAAAGCACTAGAACGGCGCGTCGCGTCATCTTGGATTCTATTCCGATCCCATTCGAGGCGAGCGGAAGAAAAGGAGGAGTCAGCTGAGGGGCTGCAACTGCAACTGCAACTGCAACTGCACCTGCACCTGCACCTGCGCCTGCGCCCCTTAGCTCTTCTAACAGTACCCATAAGTCATACAGTTGTCATTCATTTGCCCGTTAATTTGACCGACGACTTGGCGAGTTTACGAACACGCTCGACTGGCCAGTGTATCAACGACGACGCACGCGTCTCGACACCTCACATGCTGACCATTCACTTTTGGACCCTAATTTTCATAAATGTCAAATATATTTGCTTATTTTTAATTGTGTGTGATGTTGTAATTTTGTATACATCTTGCGTTACAACGGTTTCATATTTTTATTCAAATAAATATGTATATATCAGGGTTGTACATTCGCTTCAAAACTTGCCATGGTATAAAATTTGTAGAAATATTTACAATTAGGTAAATATTTTCAAAATAAATTAACACTGAGAAAAACCCATTCAATTAAAAATTTGCAAAAATGGCTTTATATACATTTGAAAGTGTTTGATATTCAAATTAATTTTTTTCAAAAAATATCACATTTACGGTAAAAAAAACCGGCTAAGCGTATGTAGAACTATAAATATGTCAACGAAACATAACAGATCTTTTATTTTGACAGTCTGAACGAGACGGAGAAAACAATCGGTTTTAGCCATAATATTAAAGAAAATAATAATAAAAAGGAGTCGGATTCGGTTGATTTTTTTTTTATTACTTTGACCCCGCATAAAATGTTACAACTCCACGACTTTTCTGAAGTTGGATTTGGAGTCGGTACAAAACCTTAACCTTTTTATTACGGGCGTTTTTCGCATGCATATGCGAAAAAAAAACGGACGACGAATTGTGAAATTTTAGTGTTTCGGGAGAAAAAATATAAAGGTTGTAATTTTAAAGATATATTGATAATTATTTTTGCAATGAATTAAGGTCTATATTCCCTATAAAAAATGCATTGTATCAAATAACTAAAAAAGCGATAAAGTAAAAAAAAAGTTATTCTCTTACTTAAAAATTGACTTTGAAGTCAGATATCATTCATTATAAAATTAATAAATGTACTCATTAATACATTATTTCAAAATACAACTCATCCTTGACATCACGTTACAAAGCTGTTTGTTCAATAAGCCACAAACCACAGCACTCCTCAAAGCCAACATAACCCATGCCATCGGTAAAATTCAGCCTGATTTATGCGCCAGAGTCCTGGAAAATCGGGCATTTCGGATGCGCGCCACCCAGAGAAGCCGCAGCGGACATTTGAAAAATATTATATTTCATAAATAATGACATCGATAGGCCTTTCAAACAAATAAAAAAATTTGATGACATCTCATACACACTTTATTTTATTTAAATTTAAAGATAGGAAAAGCCTAATGAAAGACCCTATATTTCGATGTGCACAATAAACTTTTGAACGTGTGGGCAAAATATATTTGTAGATAATTCATTTAAATTTGATATATTATTTAATAATATAACTATAAATTTATTTATCTAACGAAATCAACTTTTTTGTAATTGTGTGTAAAAAAATACGTATCTCAAATGAAATTACAAATTATAAAATGTACGTCGTGGATAAAGTGGTGAATTATATTATTTAGAAAATGATTGCACCTAAATACAATCGAAATAACTAATAAACCGTTGAAAATAGCAATATAAATAATCGAAAAATATACAATATATGTATAATACCTACATATATGTATACATAATTTTTGAGTACAGGATATATTCTGAAAATCGATTGTCAAAAAATGAATTAAGAGTGAAACTATATACATTTTTCTGATTCTATGTTATAATTTGTAAATAATTAAAAAAATTACACATACATACAATATATGTAACGCAATACATACTCGTATGTATAATGAATGAAACATGTCCTATAGAGATCATCAGAAAAAAAAAAATCATTTTTAATATCTACATATGCAGCACACATACGCTTCTTAGATTGCAGGAATTTCGAAATCTCACGTGATTCGAATTCATTTCATTTAAATTTTACTAAAATGAGACCTTCAACATTTTAGAATATCTTTATCCGCGGATACGTTTTACATTTAGCATGCGTATACAATACATATCTAAATATTATACAGTAAAAAGGAGGGTTTCAAATACAAAAAAAAATGGTCGAAAATTATTTTTTATTAAGAAAAACCTCGCGAATATCGCATTTTACTGAAAAAATCACGCATTCGGCATATATCTTTGAGTTTATATAAGCTCATTCGATGATATAAATGGATTTGAACTTTCGATCGCATCACATGAAAGGCAAGATCAAAACGCTATTTGAATGGGTGTAAATAAAAAAATAAAAAGCACAGAAAAATTACAAATTAACAAATGTCAGCAACGAGCTACCGATACGTTTCAATGATATTAGTCAATCACCGCGAATTTAATTGAATATTTTCACAAAATTGATTGAATTTTAAATATTATGACCGGATAGCGGAAAAATTAGAATTCCGGACACGTAAAAACCGGGTTTTACTACATAACAAATATGTAGGTGGTATTTTTTTCTCAATCAGATATGTATAATATTTCGATAATGGATTTAACGGATGCGTAATGGAAGATGTACGCGTTTTCATCGAGGACCAAGGCCTTCGCAATGTGTTTAACTTTCGTTTGTGACCCGCTCGCTATACTGCTACGAAAACGCTCAGTCGAGTCGGTTTATCAAAGCACTCAGCACGCATCCGCACACACCTCGATTACGAATAATACCATTAAACCAACTTCTTTCCAACCACACACCATTATATAAGATCTTTTGTGATCTTCACTCAATCCAAAAAACATATATTTTAGAAAACGTCTCATATTCTCGGTGAAATCTAACGCGGTTCAACGTTAACCGCGACACGGTTACGCATCGCCGGACGCGTTCAAGTACTCGAATATGTATTCTTCGACGGTTGCTCGGACATTTCGTCGATGTTTTACTATACCGACGGTTCAAAAATCGTCAGCAGCTACACACATTATTCTCGATCGCAATTTCGATCATGTTAACAAAGAAGACGACACAGAATGGAACTCCGCCCTGCCGTATAGTCAAGTACCTGGATTGAAGGCGATTCCGCTTTTGGGAAATAACTGGAGGTTTCTTCCGTTTGTAGGTCAGTGAAATTTTTATTCATATGAAAATTTCACAAAAGTTAAAAGAAAACGTGTTTTCTTATTTAGTCATCACGTGTAATCGAAATCGCACAATGTTGTTTTTTCTAATTGTTAAACATTTTTTTCATTCGGTGCTTTAAAAACATAATATTTCATGGAAGTTTTATTAATACAAGTACCTGCCGTATATATAATATCATGTAATATTTTGATGCAAATATAAGCTGTGGAATGATGTCAGTCAAAAAACAGTGATGATTTATTCGGATGAAACATTTTATGATAGAATATAGTTGACTTCTGTATGTGGTGAAAGTTTACTAGCGAAAAAGATACAGAAACATCATCATCATTAGCACATAATGTGAACGTACGTATACTCGTAACGAGAAACGAAATTTTTTTCGAGTACGCAAGCGTTTGAGGCGAATGTTTGCCGAAGTGAAACTACAAGTCACAAGATCATATAAATATAATATAATAATATGATATCTGTCATTAAACATATTAAAATTATATACACATCGGAACGAATCCGCATAGAAAGTTTTCGTTTGTTTAGGAACATATTCGACGAGGACTGAATCACTAATCCAAAGCAAACATCGACATAACCGCTTACGAAATACCCTGTCAAGCGAATGCTCCATTGAACTTGATTTAGATTACGTTTTTTTTATGGTGATGCATTTCTTTTGAAGGTGACTTCGAAGTGGAGCACATCGACAAAGTATGCAAGCGACTTTATCTCGAATATGGGCCTTGTGTCAAAATCGACAAATTGATGGGCAGACCAGACATGCTGTTTGTCTTCGATCCAAATATCATCGAGAAAGTGTTCAGAAGTGAGGATCAGCTGCCACACAGGTGTGTATAGGAAAAATATTATAATCGATTATGTTCATTGATTCATTCACTAATTACATATATGATTACTAGTTTTTGCTTGTACTTAATGTTAACACTTGTGCTAAAATTCAGATTCGAAAAATAGTTTAACGATTTAAATATCTGATAATGAAAAATCAATTTAAACTTCAATGATTATTGACGATAAGATTGACTTTCTCTTTTTTCATAATGTAATTACAATTATATAGGTGAAAATATTTATAAAAAAAATTTTTTTTTATGTGTACACAGTAAATTAGTTTTTGAATTTAACCATGTTGATTTGCAGGCCTTCAATGCCATCTCTGAATTACTACAAACATGTACTGAGAAAAGATTTTTTCGGTGAAAACGCTGGTGTAATTGCTGTGTAAGTGAATAATTTTACATTCTATTCATTCAATATTTATAAAATTGATTTAAATTTCAACAATATTATCAGACACGGTGAAGCTTGGAACAGATTCAGGTCTAAAGTACAACAAACAATGCTTCAGCCGAGGACGGCAAAGCTTTACGTCAAACAAATTGAAGAAGCAGCCATTGCTTTGGTGGAGAGGTAAATAGATTATTTAAATTCACAATTTTCAACGAATTTATGATTAAACTGAAATGGAATTTGTTTTGTTTTCCCGGAAGGTCTCGTCGCATACGAAGCGAAAGTAACGAAATGCCTGATGACTTCATGAACGAGTTGCACAAATGGTCGTTAGAATGTGAGAAATAATAATTTCGTCTTTGTAGGGTGAGGTTCATGGTGGCGTGAGTATGCTCACGTCCGCACTACTGTGGGGCCTCAACCATAATTTTTAATTAATTTTCAATCAGTCGTCAATCTATATGAAAGACTTATCGCGTTTTAAAAAAATTGTCTGTAAAAAGAACGTTTATATCCTTTGCGTTGGTTTATTATATTATAATATACACGGTTTGGTCTAGTTTAATACAGGATTAATAATATATCATAGTTTCGTAACATTCGCTACATTTCAACTCGAATGTGTGTAAGAGTGGTCGGAAATTTTTTGAACAATAAAAAATATTTCGCCACAATGAAATCAGAGTTTCTCAACTAAAGAGCGAATTTTAACTTATATACAGTAGAACCACTATTATCCGAATTGATAAAAAAAAAATTTACGATTTTATTTACATAACTCGCGTTCAAAAATTTACGAGTATATACAAATTTATACTGACTCATGACATACTCAGCTATGAGGGTGATCAAACTAGTTGTAAAACCTGACGAATTTTGTTTTTAAAAAATTTGGAGTTAAAAAATTTCTTCCAGATGGCACTAAAAATAATAACTTCACTAATTATTATCTTGAGAATCGATGAATACATTACCATGGCGATTTATCTTATGTTCACAATTTTTTCCATTATCAAATAACAAAAAATGGTAAAAAATAAATAGACATGTAAAATGTAAATAACTGTAAAATGTATTTACACATTTGAAAAATATTCAAAGGTTGTGTGCATAATTATGCACACAACCTTTTAACAAAAAATAACACCAAATTTTTTTCATAAATTATTTTATTTTATTTTTAACAAATTCATAATCATGTTTTAATTTTTTTCTCGTTTCGGTTATCCAGATTTTTGCTATCTTTGCCATCTCAATCTCTAGTCCAGATAATCGAAGTTCTACTGTATATAAAATATTACACAAAACTATTATAATAACAATCAATCGAGTTCTGTTTTTGTTGCAGCTATAGCGAACGTGGCCTTAGATACGAAATTGGGATGTTTCGAATCCGAAATGTCGGATGATACACAACAATTGATAGACGCCGTTAACGACTTTTTCAAATTGGTACCAGTTTTAGAATTGAAAGTATCGCTTTGGAGATTGTTCAGTACGCCTAACTGGAGAAAATATATAAACGCTCTCGATACAATTACACGGTGAGAATATCCGCATACCATTTCAAAAGATAATAGAAATCGGAACAGTTCGAAAAAAATAACAATTTAAAAAATGAAATGCATTGTTTGATATGAACAATTTAAAAATGTTTTTAGTGAAATTTTTAATTGAAATCGAATCTACATAGGTCATGCACTTTTTTTTTTAATTTTTTTTCGAAAAACCGTTCATGTTGTAATTTATCGATGTATAATATAAAATTGTATCCATAGGATAACAATGCGATATGTGGAAGCAGCGATGAACCGAGACACGAGTCATCAAGACGAACGAGAATTATCAGTCCTTCAACGATTGTTGCGATCGAATAGTGGAGATCCTAGGATTGCTGTAATCATGGCTTTCGATTTATTTTTAGTAGGCATCGACACGGTGAGTGATGCAAACATTCTGACATCAAAACACAAGACGCGTCTTCTTCGTTGTGCAATAAGTGATGTTTTAAACTACATCAATTTCATTCGCATATAAATTATTCATTATTTTTATTTCAAAATTTTGTTTATATCTTCAAAGTATTTTTTTGTTGAAAAACAGGTTTCGTCCTCGCCTATTGATGAATACCGTTTTCGGCCTTTTTTTCTAATTATAGTAACATCTGTTTTATTACAATCTTTCGAAAATTTCTGAGTCATTAAATGTTCAAGGATAAATTAATTTAAAATTTTCCTTATCCGTGATTTATTATCAACTTAAAAAACCTATTTTTTCCTAGACATCGAACACTGTTGCGTCTATACTTTACCAACTATCGCAACATCAAGAAGTACAGGAAAAATTATATCAAGAAATATCAGAATATTTGCCAGAAAAAGATACTCCATTAACAGCTGCTAAATTGGACAGTATGTCATACTTAAAAGCATGTATAAAAGAAACTTTAAGGTATTATTTTTTTCAAGTATAATATTATTATAACCTTTTAAAATAATTATCAATTTTCAGAATGTATCCGACCGTTATTGGAAATGGACGATGTTTGACGAAAAACACTGTTATTAATGGATACCAAATCCCTAAAGGAGTGCGTTTATAAAATTTAACATTTGACAATTTTTTAAACGACATCTATTTTTTACTAATGAAAAATATTCATTGCAGACTCAGGTGATTTTCCAGCACTATGTCGTCAGTAATTTGGACGATTATTTTCCAGATAGCTCCAAATTTATTCCAGAAAGATGGATGAAAAAGAATTCCTCAGATTCATCGAACGCCAACGTAAATGGCAAAAAAAGTTGTGAATATCACGCATTTGCATCTTTACCGTTCGGATATGGAAAAAGAATGTGCTTGGGAAGAAGATTTGCAGAATTAGAAATTCAAACTGTCATTTGCAAGGTCTATAAAATATTATGATATAATATTTGAGATTCGATATTTATTTTTTTTGTATGTTTCAGATGATACAGTCATACAAAATAGAATATAATTATCCGAAATTAGATTATTACATACATCCAATGTACACTCCCGATGGCCCATTAAAATTTAACATGAAAGAAAGATTATGAAGGTTTAAAACTATTTTTTGTTATTATTATTGCTTAATTATTATTTGTAATATTAAATAAAATAACTAATTGTAAGTACAATATTAAATGTAAAAAAAAATAAAGCATTATTTCAAATACATATTTTATTTTTCTTATGAATCAATACAATATTTTATTGCACTATAAAATATACATACAATTATACTTATACATTTTACATTTATACATTTTATATATAATATTAAGTACATTTTACTTTTTTTAATATTTATTTATGTAACAAAATATTTTTATTAAAAAAAAATATAAATATATTGTTATATTTGTTATATAACTATAAATTTGGCTAATCATATTATATGATATAGATAATAACATATGTTGAATATTCAATTCCTTGTTTACATCAAATTACACTACATTTATGTTATTTGAAAAAAATAACCCACGATTAATAAAAATTAAAAATATAATACATGTATGGTAGAATAAAATTTTCATCGTTTAATCATTTTGAATTTCAATTCACCATCTGGGGCATACATGAAAGTAACGGCATACTTGAGGGGCTCGTGATGAAACTCGAGACGATAAGAGCGGACAAGCTGCAATTGAGCAAAGTCGAATTGGTTAAAAATAGGAAACAAAAATGAAAAAAATCAAAGATAGATGAAAAATAATATAATATAATACTTTAGCTAAAAGTATTTGTATTTCTAAATCAGCGAAACGCCTTCCTAGGCACATACGAGCACCATGACCATAGGGCAATGAGGCGTATGGATGAATTTCCCCTTCAGCTCCTCTCATCCATCGTTCAGGTTTGAAAGCTGAAGCATCTGTTACGTATTCTTCCATATTGCCAGTTACTATAGTGGGAAAAACTGTTTGTACCTGAATACACAACACACACCATATGAACATCGATGTTAAATTATATTAAAAAAAAATACTCAATCAATGTATATTAGTTGAATGTTATATTTATTTACCCCTTTTGGTATTTTGTATCCGCAAATTACTGTATCTTCTTGCAATGTACGCCCATTACCAATCACCGTCGAATAAACTCTGTAAATAAAATTAATAAGTATTTACAGCATAATTCTTTGATATCGTTAATACACTTGACAATTTTGAGAAATCGCATAAATTGTAATTTCATTTATTAATTCACAGTTGGTTTACCTAAAAACTTCTTTGATGAAGGCTTTTGTATAGAAAAGGTTGTCTAAGTGGCTGGAGTTAATTGGAGTGTCTGGATCTGGTAAGACGTTAACCAGTTCTTGATATATCTTTTCTTGTTCTATCGGTCGAGTCGCTAACTGATATAGAATTGAACATACTGCCATCGAAATCTAAATAAATGTAAATATCATTCAATCAATAAAGGTTCAAACTAAAAAAAAACTACATATACTTATGTACTGTTTAAAAACCGGCTTTTGATAAAACCGGTTTTTTATTTTCAATTATCCCTAAAACCAGCTGAAGTCGGTTTTTGAATGTTTGTGTAAAAAATCCAAATGCCAACAAATTTGTCGAAATATTTTAGGTTTTATATTATATAATTTTAAATAACTAAAGAGTAAAAAAAAACATAACCGATTTAATTTTCAATTCTAATCTACTTACAATGACACAATAAATAAATTTGACGAATGGTAAAATGAAATGAATCCCATCAAAATATGAATTCGGTCATATTTTTATGTATTTTGTTGAATATTTTTGTAGGAAAAAGTTTATTTGATCAAAAAATGTATTTATATACCTATACATATAGAAATAACATTTTAAAAATATAAATAAAGAAATTTTCATATAAATGTAAATTGGACATTTTAGAGCTTTAAACCAGTTGTTGAATGTTGCAAAATCCAGCCTAAAAGTCGGTTTTTTAAAATCGACATTTTTTATTACTCTACCTATGTATGTATTATACATATAATTCAAAGTTATTAAATTAACTGAAAAATTAACGGAAAATGAAAATTCGCTGCCATGTATTAAAAGTCCAAGCGCTCATAGTTTTTCCGAGTCTTCTTAAGTATTATAATTGAGGAATTTAAATTTTAACATTTGATAACAACTATATCTCATAAAATGGTGTATATTATACTTATAGGTATATTACTTATACTTATATTGTATTATAATATAAATTGTTTACGAACCGTATCGATCCCAACTAGTATCAAATCCAACGCCATCACAGATGCGACCTTAGTGTTTTCCTCATCTTTCAAAACTCTTTCCAATAATGATAAATCGTAGTCCGACGTCACATTTTTCTTTTTCAAATTTTCCAAAGCCATATCTATGTATTTAGAAACGATCCTATAAATTCAACGACAAATAAAATCAAGATTGAAAAATATTTGTTTTATTTATTAGATTATTACGTACTCGATGAAATAGTTCATGTTATTGACGTATCGAGTCCATAATGGTGTTTTTATATATCTCCAATAAGGAGCTTTTAGTTCCAAAGTGGCTACATTTCTCAGTGCATATTTGGCGGCGTCTATGATTTTTTGTGGTTCTGAATCTGCTGTGAGCTTTGGATCTAAGCATCCTAACCTGACGTCTAAAGCAACTCTTCCAATACCTTGAAAAATATTTGATAAATTGCTAAACGATTATTCATCATATATTATAATTGGCGTCATATAAGGAAATTGTCGTATATAAAAATAGTTACACTCAACAGAAAAAAATAAATTTAATTTTCCTCGAGCGAGTATAAATTCTCCATTTTAAAATAATTTTAGCAATGAACATATATAGTTACGAAAATTTTGTTGGAATTGTGGCAAATACTTATGCATACATTTTTACAGAGAACATTATCAAGAATCATTAAATAAATTAGAAAATTGACACATTTTTCAACTATAAGTGTTATATGTACATATTAATTACTTTCAAAATACTTTTTGTTGTTTTTTAAAATGTGTGTTTCTTTATGTTCATATCTAAATCGCATATTCATTATGATGACCAACGATTTTTCATACACTCCCAGTGAAAAAAATCACGGTCGAGTGCACTTATTAAACACGCAGCATTTTTCTACACGTTTGAGTTGAAATTGAAAATTTTTGTAAAAAATATTAGAATTACGCATTATATGTGTATAAGAAAAAATTTGTTTTTAGAATAGAAAACAAATAATGTGGGTTCACAAACCTACATAACAAATTTTAATCGAGGTCAACGCTCCCTTCACTCTTTTAGTAAAATAACAACAATAGCAGGTTTCAGATATAATCAACTGCAATGGAAGTTGTGCAATTACATTACTCAACGAGCTATAAGATGAACAATATAAGTTTACTTACACTCTAACGACCATTTATGTATTTCATTATCAAAATCAGCTGGCATTTCTCCTTCTGAATCTTTCATTTCTACCATCCTCTGAATGAAGTCTTTAGTCACATCTTCGATCGGTTCTATATATTTTTTCACAGTTCGAATTTGCAGCACTGGTTTCTGAACTTTTGTCCTGAATACTCTCCATGGTTCACCATGTCTGTAGATAAATAAACAAAAAAACATTTAGTAACCAAAATGAAATCTTCCGACAATAATTTAATCATATAGCACGTTCTTTTTTAAAACAAGTTTTAATAAAAAGCTTGAAAAAACGAGCGTTCGCGATCTTGTAACACCATTACGAAACCTACATCGATATTTCTAACCAGGTTTTTATTTAATTTCTCGATCGAACCGAAAATGTTTCGACTGTGAGCAGTGAGTTATTTAATATATATTAATATATGAATTAATTTAATATATAATTTTGATTGAATTTAAAATTTCTGACTGATGATTATTATATTGTATTAAAGTTGCTTCATTGAGAAACTATCAAGCTTGACATACATACGTTGGTTTATTACATTCACACAAGGTTGATGTAAAATGTTGCCATTCTCAAATTTCGAAATTTATTTCAGGTTGATTTCATTAACTGGAACCAAACCAAGAAAAAACTCTGACAATATATTTTAAATTTTTTAAATTTCTTCCGCGAATTTCGTTCGAATGCTGTATATTTATTGTAAGAATGAATTTTGTTATCAATAATTATTATTTTCCAACGTAAGTAACGTATGTCATAAATCCGATTTGAATAAGTAAATCATTGAAAGAAAATATATGAATCACTTCATCAAAAATTAAATCACGTATCATTTATTTTACGGAATGTGACTTCGAGTGTTTAATTCTTATTAAAATTCTTAACGCGCATGAAACGAGTACAGACAAATTTCAAATTCAATTTAACGAATTTGTCAGAATTTATAAATAAGATGTGAAAAAAGAATGAAATGATTGACAATAAATAAAAAAAAAGATAATAATTTGTGATTATTTAAAGATATTCAAATAGACATTTGATTATTGTACTCGTTAGCATATTTGAATAACGTTTAGCGGTTTTGTTTACTCGCTAAGTGAGCTATAAACGAAACGAAAAATGTTCACGTTTACTTTTATAATATAGTGCAATGAACGTATTTGCATATATAATATAATATAATATAAAAAATGAGCTTAATAACATAGATAGCGTTCGTTAAACGAAAGCATTCTTGATGCATTCGTTTGGAATGAACGTGCCATGTGAGGATCGAGTAACTGGAACGCTTTCACTGCTCACATTGAAAAAACGAACGATTAACTACAGTTCACTATGTTACTATGATTGTGAGACATGTGAAATTTTAATCCAATATTCATAAATATACATTACACTCCAACAACTCCAGGTAGATCGCCGAAAAAGTCTTTTCGTATTTCACTCTTGTATTTAACCAAACAGGGCATAGAGGGCCTGAAAGGAGTCGGACCTTCTCTTCTATACACCTTTTCGATTTCGTCTACGTCATATATGAAAAGTAGATCCGGTCTACCTATCAGACCGGATAATCTGACAATTCTACCATACGTATCGTACAACTGTTGCGAAACGGCGGCAAAGTCCGAAATCTGTATTTGACCAATGTACGGTATCAATCTCCATGTATTGCCGAATATGGGTAACGGTTTCGGTCCCGGGACTTCGTCGTAGGGCCTGGCCGCTTCCAGTTCATAAGGACACACTCCTTCAGTAGCGATTATTTGTTGTATCGAAGATCGTCTCCTCTTCTGCATGTGAACTCCTTCTGACGACGAGATCGGGTTGTGTTTCGAGGAGCAACTCCTCTTTTGGAAAACGGTGCATTTCGAAAGTTGCGATTGTTTTAAAAGTCTCGATACAGGTTCGAATCGGGCTTTCGACCCGATTCCGGTCAAAGCAGATCGTACTGCCGACATGTTCGCCCGTGGAATGCACGAAGCATACTACGTGCTTGGCTTGTGGTAAAGTAGCTTCTTTACTGTGTCCCCTTCACCACGATTTATCTTCCATCGTCGTGTGATCCGAATCTACGTATGGTCTCAAAACTCTCGGTCTCACTGTCGAAAATGTATTCTTTATTTTGAACGATTTGAAATTTATTATTTTTTCAATATTTGTTTAAGAAGTTAAAAGAATCGTTAAACGTTAACAGAACACTTATTTTTACCGGGACACATACGCGGAAAATTTATATTTTATAAATTGTTTTTTTATTCACAATATATGAATATCAATTAATACATATTGTATCATAAAATGCAAAAAGAGTGAATCTTGGATTTTTTTAAAGTACAGGAAAAACATGTAAACAACATTGAAATTTGTATGATTTGTTCTATAACTGTAATTGCAAGATTTTCTCGTAAATATTATCGTTTTCGATTTATTTTATTTTATAATATTTATCATCACTGCAATAACTTGAATATTTTTAGGATAATTTTTTTTAGCATGAAAAATTAAAAAAATATTCAATATAATTTAAAGAGACATCTATTTATGTTCATAATTATTATATTATATTATATTTGTGTTTCAACATCCAATAATCCTTTTTTTTCGTTAGATGTCAATATTATTCTATAATATTTAATATGTAATAGTTTTATAAGAAAAAGTCAATGCTGTCCCGACGGCATAGGTAAATACAGTAATGCCTATTGGTGGCAAATTCTGAAGGGTAGAAAAATAAATTTAGTAATAAATGTTTTTCTTTATAAAAACATATTCGACAAAAAAATTAAAAAAAATACATAACTTAACATACATATGTACATTCAATTTAGCTAGGGTGACCATATTTCCCAAGACCCAAAACGGGACGCTCCTCAAAAAAGTGTCCCCCCTCTATATAAAAAAAATGTGTGGCACGTTCAAAAATTTTTCCTCAGTTAATATCTTTAAGGAAGTACACTACAGATAAAATTTATTTTCCCACTCATATTTTTTCTAATATCATACATGTATTAACGAATTTATTACTCAAAATAACTTTTAAACAATAGATAATATCATTTTAAATATATTTAGAGAAATAACCACAATCAGATGTGACAGAAAATATTTTTAGGATTTTTTTCTAATAAGAATAGAACTATAGAAAAATCCATCTTTTATTTTCATGCCATATTTTTTGTTTAAGTTAATCGAATTCTTTCATTCTTTAATTATTTTCTATTGACGAAATAATGTTTAATTCAAAAAAGCATTGAATATTTATTTAACTTTCAGTTTTTACATAAAAAAAACAGCGTTCGAGTTTCGCACTTTTTGCATCATAAATAAAAATTATAGATAAACTAAAGACTTTATCTATAATTTTTATTTTTGGAAAAGTTTTCAGCGAAAACAGTGAATTTTTTTAATTACACAATATTATTAGTGAAAAAAATAATGCGTTTTTCGGTTTTAAAAAAATGTAGGCTATCTTCAAATGACATTTTTGAAAATATTATTTATTTCGGTTGAATTTTTGAGCGATTCTTTAAAAAATCGAAAAAATCTAGCAATAATACAAATCAAAACATAAAAATAAGACTTCAATTAAATTATTGAGAAAAAAGATACAAGGAAAACGCATTAAAAAATATAATTTTGATAAATATAAAAAAAATTCAGTCATCTTATGTCCATAAAAATATGTGAACCGGCAAAACGGGACAAATAAAACTATTTTACGAAAACGACGGGACGAACGCAAGACGCGACGAAAACGGGACTGTCCCGGCGAAAACGGGACGTATGGTCACCCTACATATAACCCAAAAATTGTTTGCCAGTAAAATACGATAATTTAAAATTTATTGTGAGAAATAAAAATAGAGGCGGCATTTTTGCAAATACATGAGCAATTTCAAATTAACATAAAATCATATTGATGAATCAATATGCTGATCTTATTTAATAATTGATATTTTAACCATACACTCTATAACAATGAACAAATTTTAGCAAGCTAAAATGTGTTAGTATAACATAGATAGGCGATCTGTTTATCGAAAAATCAACAGATCCAAAGGGAAGGACGGTGGAGGCGATCACCCACCCTTCATTATTCTCATAATCACTATTATTCTAGTATTTAATTTAAATTCTTTTGCGGCCGAATTTATTTTCAAGTTTGTGTTGCTTCCGGCCGTCGTTGATACTTAGGCGTTGTTCGGATTTCATACTCGCGAGTTTAAAATGACAAAAAAACGTATTTTAACATTTTCAAAAAATTTCAAAAAATGTATTCAGATAGTATAAGATCTTAACTCAAAAAAATAATCATTTAAATTGTAAAAGTAGTGATAATCTTTAATTTTAATTTGAGTATATTCATTAAAAAATTACTATTTTAAAATCAAAAGTTACTAGAGAATTTTTTCTAAGTTTTATTTATCAAAATATAATTATCGGGATTCAAATCGTATTTTAGTGGCAGCTATTTCGAAATGTTGATTATGAAAGAGTCACTATGAAAATTAACACTTGATTAAAAATCAGATACGATCTCCTTTTAATACAAATTAATTAATTACTATAAGAATCAAATAGATTCAATGAGTTATGTGCTATGAAAAATATTGTACAGGATTTATATTATGTTATAAATGAAAAAATAAATAAATTGAGCGTAATTCAAGGTCAATATAAGAAATTAAAATGTTGTTGCATATAGTGCGACATATTATACGACCGGTACGCCAAACAAGAAATGTCGCACCAGCGCACTATGGGGTATTTGCACGATCTGGGGGGACAAAAGTCCGAAAACCTAAATTGCCACAGTGTCCCCAAAAACCGGTTCTATGTAGAGACCGCGATCTTGACAATTATGTCCAGATAAAACTTCAACCCTTCCCTTCACCTTGCACCCGTACCCTCAGTCGGAATTTGAACGTTTTGCCTCGTGCACATATCTGTTCTCGGCGCTACTAAAAACTCTCATCTTTGAAGCATTTTTTTTACGTTTACAAGTGTATCTGGCAGTTTGAAAGTGATGGATTCTGATAAAGCAAGTAAAAGACTTAATAACTGTTTTTAAAAAATTGTGATAAACCTATAAATATAATAATCCTTTAATTAATAACAATAAGTAAGTTTTATGCTATGTTGTCGATGTATTTTATTCTTAGATAAGGTTTTTGTTTATGTGCCCGGGTATACCAGGTTGAAATTTTAATTAGGTATTATTCTATGCTCAATTTTATTTTAAATAACAATACAAACGTATCCGGATACGTCTGGATTCATTTATTTTTTACCTGATGAAGATGTCACTAATAAAAATGTGAAAAATGATTTTTTTTTAAGTGACTTTTATATAGGCTATGTGTTGAGGCATCTCGAAACATCCATTTTCCATCCTTTCCCCATCCTGTCGACCGTCGATCACGGGGCGATACTTTTCTCTCCCGTCGTGGTTTTGACGGAAAAGCGTGCGGGCTGATTTCCCTCGGAGACCATTCTCTGAGTTTGTGGGATTCGCGCTAACAAAATATGGTCAGTCTCAGTTCAAACAAAAAATTGAGAGTAACGAATCCGACGAAAATATTTTCCAAAGTTGTTTTGTGCTGTTACAAATAGTTTGCGAGAAAAACAATAATGTTATTTGGGAAAACGCGACGCCCTCTTCACCGCGATTCTGTCGCCCAATAAGATTTAGATTTGTGAAAGAAAGTGATGTTGTGAAAGAAGAAGAAATATCTCATATTAAAGAGGCAATCGACTCTTTGTTACCTACTAAAATAGATATACGCCAAAAAAAATTTATTATAAAACATAAATTCGTTATGACGATGGTAGATGGGAAAGTCTGCAATGCAGCTACCAAAACGAAATCTACGAGTAGATGCTACATTTGTGGAACAACCTCCAAGGATTTTAATAAATTAGACTTCAAAAAAGACCTTAGTTTTGAAGCCGTTGAATTCGGGTTATCAATTTTACATGCACGAATTCGTATATTTGAAAGCATACTTCATTTGGCATATAAATTACCGGTGAAAAAATATAGACAATGGAAGACGAAAGAAGAAAAGGAGCTTATAGATGAAAGAAAAAAAAAAAAACATACAAGCCAGGTTTCGCGCTGAAATAGGTCTAATAGTAGATATGCCTAAACCTTATGTTGGAAATACAAATGATGGCAACACCAGCAGAAGATTTTTCGAGAACCCGAGTTTAGCTTCGGAAATTACTGGCATTAATTATGATCTTTTTTATAGGCTGAAGGTCATATTGGAAGTAATTTCAAGTGGGTACAAAATTGATAGTGTAAAATATGAAGAATATGCCTTAGAAACAGCTCGGCTCTATGTACGATTATATGACTGGCACCCCATGACGCCAACACTTCACAAATTGTTGCTACATGGTGCCGTAATCATAGAAAATGCTCTTCTGCCCATAGGTCAACTTTCCGAGGAGGCAGCTGAGGCTCGCAATAAACATTTTAGGTCTTATCGGCAACATTTCGCCAGAAAATGTTCAAGGGAAAGCTGCAACCAAGGTATTTTGAACCGTCTTATTCTTAATTCAGATCCTTTGATAAACAGCATGCGAAAGGTAAAAAAAAAGGAAAGCCAACACATTTTTACCTGAAGCCTTGGCCATGTTCATGTCTGCAGAACCGAATATTGTTGAATATTCGTCAGAAAGCGATGAAGAATGAATGCGAATGATGATGAAGAATGAATGAAAGCGGTTCCCTACTTTTGCCTTGTCTTACTTATGTATGTCATTTTAATTTTTGTATGTAAAATACTATTTTTTTTATTATGTAAATATATAAGTATATGTATAAAAACATGTTTTCCTTTTTATTTGACTTAGTTAGATTCCATTTAGATACAAAAATAATTTTGTCCCCCAGATCGTGCAAATACCCCATAGTGCAGCGGTGACGTTAGGTCGCAAAGGGATAATTATTAAATATTCCAAAAAATGAATGTTTGATTTTCAAGGAAATTAAATATTCATCAATTATCGTAGTTGGGCATCTCTGCGATGCAAACAGCTTGTCGCCTTTGTATAACAATAGAATATACCTGGGCCCGTTCACCAACAATTGATGCTGTTCCGCTCTGACACGACGTATCACTCCCCGCCGGAGCGGGATAGCTGCCATTGAAATTGGGAATTTCTCGAGAAATTAGAGGATTCTCATATGATCGTTTTTCTCAATTCGAGAAATTCGAGAATTCTCTTTTCTCACTTTTTTTCCCTTTTCTCGAGAAAACACAATCTCTAGTCATGGGTCCACATCTTGCAGTTTAGATTTTCTGGAACCCAAATGCGACAATCTTGTCGATGAACCCACGAAGCAATTCAATTTCTGCATGATTCATTACCTGGTCTTGTAATTTTCGGTTTTGGTGATTAGAATTGGCCGCCCAGATTAACGCTAGTGGACTTTTTTCTTAGGGAGTTTTTGAAGTCTAAAGTTTATTCCAACAAGCTCACGACTCCCCACACCTTTAATGAGGAAATTGAGCGCTATATCAACGAAATTCAGCTACATTTACGCGAAAGTCGTGGAAATTATCAACGAAAAAATGCGTACATGCCAGTAAATCCATATACCCGATATGCTATTCTACACATAACCATACTGTTTACTGTATGAATCAATAAAAAATTACAATTTTTAATTAAAAATTTGTTTTCTATCAAAATTACTTATTGCGTAAATTTGAGACACTTCAGATGGAAAATGTGAATTTTTAATATGAGCCTTTCATTTGTATGGCGAAACAGTAATTTTTATTTTTAATAAATTCTAAATAATACACTTAATTGATTAAGAAATTATTTTTTATTTTAAAATAATCGTAATTTACATAAGTCGTGTTTGGAGAACTACAATATGCAGTTCTAACAATGAGACGATTAATAATCTCAAAATATTATACATACATAAGTATATATCAAATTGATTTTACTGCAATTGTCTTATCACATCACTCGTATCTATTGTATTATAGAAACCTTTATTTATATGAGTAAAATTTTACAGTAATAAATACAAAAATAAAAGTGTTTTTTTTAATATTATGGCACAATATATAATAATAACATTTCCGAGTTGCAAGAAATAATGAAAGTTCTTAAAAAAAGTAAGACAAATTTTGAATACAAGTTATTGAAAAATAATTCATTTACATGTATGATATCTATGTATAATATTTTACAAATATGGTTATAAAAACTAAACATTTTAATTCCGTCAATCGATTTAAATTTGCATGCGTGCTTAAATAGATACATTAACGGGAAGCTTTTTAAATATAATATAATATTTCTTGTTTTTAAATTCATAATCAGAAGGTTGAAAAAAATTGCAAATCAAAATGAAATAAAATTTAAAAAATTAAAGTATGAATGCAAATAATTCAATTCAATATATAATATTATATTTTCACATTGCGAGCTATATATTTTTGTGTAAATTTTCACATCGAAGTGCATAAACGTGAGGATTTGCTTGTGTGTGAGTATTATACCTATATACGAGTATATACATATGTATATACATACTTCGCCTTAGAGGGTAAAGCGAAAAAGCGAAAAATAATATGCACATAATATAAATTCGTTAAATATTATATAATAATAATATTATATTATATATAATATGTATATAATAAATAAGTTCACGTGTTTTAGTTCACACGTATAATATAATACACGTATACTTACACTCAAGCAAACACTCACCATAGAATTTTATCGTAACACTTTGAAAAAGAAATCATAATTTTCATTTTGAATTAAAATTTTTAGAATTTACATAGAATAAACCAAAATAATATATTGAAGGTAATATATTAACAATTTCAGTTCGTTCCCATTTTCATTATGAAAAAATCAAATCAATGTTATTATCGAATCTGTAGCTTTGGTTTAAACTTAGTCGATTCAAAGTTATCTGAAACAAAAAAAGCAATTAAAAATTAGCACATAAAAATACTATATAAATTCTAATTAAAAACACCTACGTAAATTAACGAAATATTCATTTTCGATAGATTTGCCTGATTTCGAAATTCCAGATATCGTATTGACGTCTTCATTCAATATATTAAAATCTTCGATCGAAGAATCTGAATTAAGACTATCGATTTGTGGGGATCTACGAGTCAACTGAGAATTTCTGTTTGGAAGCGGGGGCAAATAAGTAGCTGGTGGATTGGTACTGCTAGGTGCAAATGGTTGGGGACATTTGGGATCCCGGGAACCTGGGAAACAGGGACTAGGAGTTTGGGGACAGTTAGGATTAGTTGAACCAGGATAACAATTTAGAGATGGTTGTGTTGTTGGTGATGGTTTAGGACACCTTGGATCATTTGAACCTGGATAGCAATTTGGTGGTGGTGGCTTGGGACACCTTGGATCTGTTGATCCTGGATAGCAATTTGGTGGAGGTCTAGTAGGTGGTTGTGTTGGCGGGGGTGGCTTGGGACACCTTGGATCTGTTGATCCTGGATAGCAATTTGGTGGAGGTCTTGTTGTTGGTGGTGGTGTAGGTGGCGGTGGTTTGGGACACCGTGGATCTGTTGATCCTGGATAGCAATTTGGTGGAGGTCTAGTAGGTGGTTGTGTTGGCGGGGGTGGCTTGGGACACCTTGGATCGGTCGACCCTAAGAAACATCTTGGAGGAGCTTGCGTTGTTATTGGTGTAGGACAACTAGGATTATTTGACCCCGGATAACATTTTGGAAGAGCAGGTGTAGTTGGAGGTGGCAAATATGTTGCAGGCGTGTTTGTTGTTGTTATTTGTGGTCTTGGACATCTTGGGTCATTTGAACCTGGATAGCAATTCGAAGGTGGTCTAGTTGGTGGTGGGGTAGATGGCGTTGGCTTGGGACACCTTGGATCCGTGGAACCTGGATAACAGTTAGGTGGAGGTCTAGTAGGTGGTGGTGTTGGTGGCTTGGGACACCTTGGATCTATTGATCCCTGGATAGCAATTTGGTGGAGGTCTAGTAGGTGGTTGTGTTGGCGGAGGTGGCTTGGGACACCTTGGATCCGTTGAACCTGGATAACAGTTAGGTGGAGGTCTAGTAGGTGGTGGTGTTGGTGGCTTGGGACACCTTGGATCTGTTGATCCTGGATAGCAATTTGGTGGTGGTCTTGTTGGCGGTGGTGTTGGTGGCTTGGGACACCTTGGATCAGTCGATCCAGGATAACAATTTGGTGGTGGTCTAGTAGGTGGTGGTGTAGGTGGCGGTGGCTTGGGACACCTTGGATCGGTCGACCCTGGGAAACATCTTGGAGGAGCTTGCGTTGTTATTGGTGTAGGACAACTAGGATTATTTGACCCCGGATAACATTTTGGAAGAGCAGGTGTAGTTGGAGGTGGCAAATATGTTGCAGGCGTGTCAGTTGTTGTTATTTGTGGTCTTGGACATCTTGGGTCATTTGAACCTGGATAGCAATTCGAAGGTGGTCTAGTTGGTGGTGGGGTAGATGGCGTTGGCTTAGGACACCTTGGATCCGTGGAACCTGGATAACAGTTAGGTGGAGGTCTAGTAGGTGGTGGTGTTGGTGGCTTGGGACACCTTGGATCTGTTGATCCTGGATAGCAATTTGGTGGAGGTCTAGTAGGTGGTTGTGTTGGCGGGGGTGGCTTGGGACACCTTGGATCCGTTGAACCTGGATAGCAATTTGGTGGAGGTCTAGTAGGTGGTTGTGTTGGCGGGGGTGGCTTGGGACACCTTGGATCTGTTGATCCTGGATAGCAATTTGGTGGTGGTCTTGTTGGCGGTGGTGTTGGTGGCTTGGGACACCTTGGATCAGTCGATCCAGGATAACAATTTGGTGGTGGTCTAGTAGGTGGTGGTGTAGGTGGCGGTGGCTTGGGACACCTTGGATCGGTCGACCCTGGGAAACATCTTGGAGGAGCTTGCGTTGTTATTGGTGTAGGACAACTAGGATTATTTGACCCCGGATAACATTTTGGAAGAGCAGGTGTAGTTGGAGGTGGCAAAATATGTTGCAGGCGTGTTTGTTGTTGTTATTTGTGGTCTTGGACATCTTGGGTCATTTGAACCTGGATAACAATTCGAAGGTGGTCTAGTTGGTGGTGGGGTAGATGGCGTTGGCTTGGGACACCTTGGATCCGTGGAACCTGGATAACAGTTAGGTGGAGGTCTAGTAGGTGGTGGTGTTGGTGGCTTGGGACACCTTGGATCTGTTGATCCTGGATAGCAATTTGGTGGAGGTCTAGTAGGTGGTTGTGTTGGCGGAGGTGGCTTGGGACACCTTGGATCCGTTGAACCTGGATAACAGTTTGGTGGAGGTCTAGTAGGTGGTGGTGTTGGTGGCTTGGGACACCTTGGATCTGTTGATCTTGGATAGCAATTTGGTGGTGGTCTTGTTGGTGGTGATGTAGGTGGCTTGGGACACCTTGGATCTGTTGATCCTGGATAGCAATTTGGTGGAGGTCTAGTAGGTGGTTGTGTTGGCGGGGGTGGCTTGGGACACCTTGGATCAGTCGATCCAGGATAACAATTTGGTGGTGGTCTAGTAGGTGGTGGTGTAGGTGGCGGTGGCTTGGGACACCTTGGATCCGTTGAACCTGGATAGCAATTTGGTGGTGGTCTTGTTGGCGGTGGTGTTGGTGGCTTGGGACACCACGGATCAGTCGATCCAGGATAACAATTTGGTGGTGGTCTAGTAGGTGGTGGTGTAGGTGGCGGTGGCTTGGGACACCTTGGATCGGTCGATCCTGGGAAACATCTTGGAGGAGCTTGCGTTGTTATTGGTGTAGGACAACTAGGATTATTTGACCCCGGATAACATTTTGGAAGAGCAGGTGTAGTTGGAGGTGGCAAATATGTTGCAGGCGTGTTTGTTGTTGTTATTTGTGGTCTTGGACATCTTGGGTCATTTGAACCTGGATAACAATTCGAAGGTGGTCTAGTTGGTGGTGGGGTAGATGGCGTTGGCTTGGGACACCTTGGATCCGTGGAACCTGGATAACAGTTAGGTGGAGGTCTAGTAGGTGGTGGTGTTGGTGGCTTGGGACACCTTGGATCTGTTGATCCTGGATAGCAATTTGGTGGAGGTCTAGTAGGTGGTTGTGTTGGCGGAGGTGGCTTGGGACACCTTGGATCCGTTGAACCTGGATAACAGTTAGGTGGAAGTCTAGTAGGTGGTGGTGTTGGTGGCTTGGGACACCTTGGATCTGTTGATCCTGGATAGCAATTTGGTGGTGGTCTTGTTGGTGGTGATGTAGGTGGCTTGGGACACCTTGGATCTGTTGATCCTGGATAGCAATTTGGTGGAGGTCTAGTAGGTGGTTGTGTTGGCGGGGGTGGCTTGGGACACCTTGGATCCGTTGAACCTGGATAACAGTTAATTGGTGGTCTAGTAGGTGGTGGTGTTGGTGGCTTGGGACACCTTGGATCTGTTGATCCTGGATAGCAATTTGGTGGAGGTCTAGTAGGTGGTTGTGTTGGCGGGGGTGGCTTGGGACACCTTGGATCTGTTGATCCTGGATAGCAATTTGGTGGTGGTCTTGTTGGCGGTGGTGTTGGTGGCTTGGGACACCTTGGATCAGTCGATCCAGGATAACAATTTGGTGGTGGTCTAGTAGGTGGTGGTGTAGGTGGCGGTGGCTTGGGACACCTTGGATCGGTCGACCCTGGGAAACATCTTGGAGGAGCTTGCGTTGTTATTGGTGTAGGACAACTAGGATTATTTGACCCCGGATAACATTTTGGAAGAGCAGGTGTAGTTGGAGGTGGCAAATATGTTGCAGGCGTGTTAGTTGTTGTTATTTGTGGTCTTGGACATCTTGGGTCATTTGAACCTGGATAGCAATTCGGAGGTAGTCTAGTTGGTGGTGGGGTAGATGGCGGTGGCTTGGGACACCTTGGATCCGTTGAACCTGGATAGCAATTTGGTGGTGGTCTTGTTGGTGGTGATGTAGGTGGCGGTGGTTTCGGGCATCTGGGATCTGTTGATCCCAGATAGCAATTTGGTGGTGGTCTTGTTGGTGGTGGTGAAGGTGGCGGTGGTTTGGGACACCTTGAATCTGTTGATCCTGGATAACAGTTTGGTGGGGGCCTTGTCGGTGGTGGTGTTGGCGGCGGTGGTTTCGGGCATCTGGGATCCGTTGAGCCTGGATAACAGTTTGGTGGAGGTCTAGTAGGTGGTGGTGTTGGTGGCTTGGGACACCTTGGATCTGTTGATCCTGGATAGCAATTTGGTGGAGGTCTAGTAGGTGGTAGTGTTGGCGGGGGTGGCTTGGGACACCTTGGATCTGTTGATCCTAGATAGCAATTTGGTGGAGGTATTGTTGGTGGGGGTGTTGGTGGCTTGGGACACCTTGGATCTGTTGATCCTGGATAGCAATTTGGTGGTGGTCTTGTTGGTGGTGGTGTAGGTGGCGGTGGCTTGGGACACCTTGGATCGGTCGACCCTGGGAAACATCTTGGAGGAGCTTGCGTTGTTATTGGTGTAGGACAACTAGGATTTTTTGACCCCGGATAACATTTTGGAAGAGCAGGTGTAGTTGGAGGTGGCAAATATGTTGCAGGCGTGTTAGTTGTTGTTATTTGTGGTCTTGGACATCTTGGGTCATTTGAACCTGGATAGCAATTCGGAGGTGGTCTAGTTGGTGGTGGGGTAGATTGCGGTGGTTTGGGACACCTTGGATCCGTGGAACCTGGATAACAGTTAGGTGGAGGTCTAGTAGGTGGTGGTGTTGGTGGCTTGGGACACCTTGGATCTGTTGATCCTGGATAGCAATTTGGTGGAGGTCTAGTAGGTGGTTGTGTTGGCGGAAGTGGCTTGGGACACCTTGGATCTGTTGAACCTGGATAACAGTTAGGTGGAGGTCTAGTAGGTGGTGGTGTTGGTGGCTTGGGACACCTTGGATCTGTTGAACCTGGATAGCAATTTGGTGGAGTCTAGTAGGTGGGTGTTGGCGGAGGTGGCTTGGGGTGAACCTGGATAACAGTTGGTGGTCTAGTAGGTGGTGTTGTTGGCTTGGGACACCTTGGATCTGTTGATCCTGGATAGCAATTTGGTGGAGGTCTAGTAGGTGGTGGTGTTGGTGGCTTGGGACACCTTGGATCAGTCGATCCAGGATAACAATTTGGTTGTGATTGGGTTGGTGGTGGCGGCTTGGGACATCTTGGATCGGTCGATCCAGGGAAACATCTTGGTGGTGGTTCTGTCTGAGGTGGTCTGGGACATCTAGGATCATTTGATCCCAGAAAACATTTTGGAAGAGCAGGTGTAGTTGAAGGAGGCAAATATGTTGCAGGCGTGTTTGTTGTGGTTATTTGTGGTTTTGGACACCTTGGATCCGTTGATCCTGGATAACAATTTGGTGGTGGTTGCGTTGATGGTGGTGGCTTGGGACATCTTGGATCTGTCGATCCAGGGAAACATTTTGGTGGACGTTCGGTCTGAGGTGGTTTAGGACATCCAGGATCATTTGATCCCAGAAAACATGTTGGAAGAGCAGGTGTAGTTGAAGGCGGCAAATACGTTGCTGGCGTGTTTGTTGTTGTTGTTTGTGGTCTTGGACATCTAGGGTCATTTGAACCTGGATAGCAATCTGGTGGTGGCCTAGTTGACGGCTGTATTGGTGGTGAAGGTTTAGGACACCTTGGATCCGTTGATCCTGGATAACAATTCGGTGGTGGTTGCGTCGCTGGCGGCGGCTTGGGGCACCTTGGATCTG
Source organism: Hydropsyche tenuis (assembly GCA_009617725.1). Taxonomy (NCBI): domain Eukaryota; kingdom Metazoa; phylum Arthropoda; class Insecta; order Trichoptera; family Hydropsychidae; genus Hydropsyche; species Hydropsyche tenuis. Next base: position 46,623 of record VTON01000039.1, read on the forward strand.
TTGATCCTGGATAACAATTTGGTGGTGGTTGTGTTGGTGGTGGAGGCTTAGGACACCTTTGATCCGTTGATCCTGGATAACAATTTGGTGGTGATTGCGTTGGTGGCGGTGGCTTCGGACATCTTGGATCTGTTGATCCTGGATAACAATTTGGTGGTGGTTGCGTTGGTGGTGGCGGCTTTGGGCACCTTCGATCTGTGGATCCTGGATAGCATATTGGTCCTGGAGGTGAAGGAATTATCGGCTTTTGTGTGTTTATCACAATTTCAGTAGTATCACTACTTTCACACTTATTCTGGCATGGTCCCGAACATATCTGATTTCACATAAAGAAAAATGCATATTATTTTTTGTGAGTTCTTTGATTTTTTAATTATTATTTTTTACCTCTATATTGCATGTTAGAAACACTTGGTCTTTATCAGGAAATTTGAACGCATTTATTTTGTTCCATGCTATGCTTGTTGCTCCTGAGCTACCTGTATTTTGTGAAGTTTGCCAATATTGAATAAGTTTTTTCTTTCTGAATGAAGAAACAATACAATAATTTTATTTATTCACGAGTATTTAATTTTTATTACATTGATAATATTACCGTGGACATCCTTCTTTATCAGTTAGTTGCAATTTGTTTGTTTGAGGAGAGTCATAATCGTCATTATCATATGCCCAGCAGTCTCTTATTCTTAAATCGTATTGTTTTTTTGGATCCTTAAGATATACAAGTATAGATAATTCTTCTCCTATTTTAATAACATTCGTTAACGGTGATATCTAATGGAACAATTAAATTGATAAAAATATAATATGTAAATGTTATATTTATTTATGGTACACTACATTTGGGTAAACTCCTTTTTGAATATCCATCCAGCATTCTACCATTCCTTGAGCAGTGGGCACATTGACAACTTCTAACATGTCGACAACAAATGGTTTAAAATGAACAGATGTATCTTTAAGGTCACCATCAGCACATGATATTTTTCTTGCTGTGTCCCAAATTTCTTGTACAGTATCATCGGCTTGAATAATAAGTATATTATCGACAGTGCCACATGCTTTGCAAACAGGTCTCGAACCACATCCCCGTTTTGGAACCTTGAATGAATACTTCGTTTGGCTTCCGCCATATGTTACGTATCTAAAATCAGATAAAGCCATTAAATGTTATTCGATGTTTAAAATATTATGTGTGTGTACGTTTGTTCGTGCGCTTTATGTAATATATCATTTTGTACGTTCTCACTTGCATTTGGGGTCGTTGAAGTATCCTTTGCTGTATATAACTCCGCCGAACGGTTCAGCAAATTCGATCGTTACGTCCATTCCCTTATCTCCACATTTGACGTCGATATTATCGATGTGCGTGTGTCCGATATCGGCTTGTCTTTGCTGTCTGGAACCTCGAACAAATGTGACACCTTCTGAGACATCGTCTTCGAGAGAAAATAGCGGAACTCCATTTCCAGAAAGTTCACTATTCAGTTGTAGAGCTGTGAGCACTTCATTTTCGGCTAGTGCCGAAACAACGAATAGCTAAATGAAAAAAAAAGAATGTTAATGTTAAATAATGACTTGTGATATTTGGTAAAATTATATTTTATGAATAAGACTGTAATAATTATCAATTTCTATCTTTCCGTCTGTTTGCGATAATGCTGGATACGATATAAGCAAATTGTCAAAAAATAAATAAACACCTGTTAGTCTATATAAATAAATAAAAATGAATGTATGGATTTAAGGATGTATGCGTCCTATGTATGCCTTTACCGCTTATCCGATCACGATGAAATTTTGTAAAGATGTTGGTTATGCATTCAGGAAGGTTTTTGCGAAGGGTGACTATATTTTTCAGGACCCAAAACGGGACGCTTAGAAAAAAAATGTCCCCCCATATAAAAAAAAAAAAAATTGTTACACATTCGAAAATTTTCCCTCGATTAATATCGTTAAGAAAATACACTACCGATAAAATATATTTTCCCACCGGGACAAATCAAACAATTTTACCAAAATGACGGGATGAACATAAGACACGACGAAAACGGGACTGTCCCGGCGAAAACGGGAAGTATGGTCAGCCTATCCCAGGGGTCGGCAACCTTTTGAGTGGAAAGAGCCAAAGATTACAATTTACAAAATTTCAAAGTTTTTAAATAGCCACAAAATTTCTTTCTTGCCAACTTTTTTCTTAAATAGTACTCGCATAAATAAAATTTTTTGATAAAAAAACAACTAATCTATTTATTCATAAGAAAAAATATCTATTTATTTATATGTAAGTAGTGTTTTTCACAACAAATTAGATAATATATATGGCATTATTAGATATTTACTTATTATTTAAGTAAAAAATTAAAACAATTAAACATTTACTTACAACACTAACTTGTACTTCAATAACAAACAATTGAGCAAACAAATTCAATGGGAGCGATGGCTCAATGTGGATTTCGTTACTATAATATTTACGTTTATTTACGTTAAAATAAATAATATTTGCGTATGGAACTAAAGAGCCGCAGCTTCACATCCAGAGAGCCGCATGTGGCTCGCGAGCCGCAGGTTGCCGACCCCTGACCTATCCGCATCATTAAAACCATTGTACAACTCGATCTGACATATTTTAAGATGAAAAAAATATCGATTGGTTTCGCTTTTTCAGTTTACATTTTTCTGTTATCATGACTTTTCAGAAAAAAAACAACTAAAAAAATCCAAAGAAACCTGGGCAACGCCGGGTACTACCGCTAGTATTTTAATATTTGTCGGTATTAGTGTCACCCCTATGTTTTAGTGTAAATATTTTGAAACGTAAAGGGCTTTTTATAAATTTCAATTTAGCATATCTAAAAAATATTATCGTTACATGTTACTATTTTTTGATAGTTTGGTTATACTTATACGATAATACAGGGTCTTCCCCGGGACTTTTGTAACTTCTAATCGGATTTAAAGTGACTTAGAGTCATGATAGAGAAGTGAGAGTGATACCATTCCGAATAAAATCGGCTACAATTTTTTTTAATTTTTTTTTTAAAGGGGGGGAGGTAAAATTTGAGGAGGGGGGTAAAAATGAAAAATAAATTGTAGCCGATTTTATTCGGAATGGTATCACTCTCACTTCTCTATCATGACTCTAAGTCACTTTAAATCCGATTAGAAGTTACAAAAGTCCCGGGGAAGACCCTGTATAACATTATACTAATATTGTATGTATTATATTTATAATTTTGCTTTTTCAACCTTTTTATTTAATAATCGAAACGAGATAGCTGAATCATGTATTATATGTTAATTTATCGGTCAGATGCTAATGCAGAGTCACGAAGTCTGCACTCGCGACACACTTACATTACTACCTATCATCATCATCATTATCAACATATACATCCAATGCAGGATGAAGTCTTGTCAACTTGCGTTGGCAGTTTGGGCGGTACCTTATCACGTGTGCCCACCACGCTTCGATAAGGGGCAGGGAACATAAGAGCCAACTCCTCCCCATGCCAGCAGAGAAGGCTCTCGGACCATCGGAACGCGTATCTATGTGTCTGAATCCGGTCGCTGCTCAGTGAACATATCGCAATGATAGCCAGTGAGGCAGACGAGACAGAGACTGAGCAGATTGCGTCCTCTCTGCCCGCTTTTGATCGCGTGGTCTCCAGCTGGCATCTGAGGCTAGCCCGATGGCCCTACATGGTCCAGACCTCAGTACAGCACACCTCATTGGTCCTCGCCGTTACCAAAGATTTTTGTTTTTGTTTTAGCGTTACTGTCTGGTCATGCGGTTAGTTATTTGGTACTTTACTCAGGCAATCCTTCCTCTAACAATAAGTGTTATGCATGCTATTCGGAGTCCGCATGCATACACATACCCACACACACATACATATACACACATACATATACACACATACATGTATACAAACATACACACATTCATACATACGTATTTTTCCTTTATTAAAGTTAATGAATATTCAAATTACAACTAACAATAAGTGAGTGAAATTATCTCGGAAGCGTCTCGAGGATGCATATAATAGTGATTGTAGAAGTTTCTTCCAAAGATAGAAATATTGAAGTATACGAAAGTATATACAATTTTATTCGATTTTACGCTATTGCGAACGCCACGTAGATATGCCGCGACGAGCATTTCACAAGTATTTATCGTGATTCGATCTATGGGTTTAATTGTAAGTATGAATTTAGATTTACGCGGGAAGTACGCACCGACACTTTTGGAATTTACTCGCGGCAGAAAAATTCGCGGTTCAAGTAGGATTTTTTTTTTTTTTTTTCAGAAGTTTGGCAGTCGCGTATGAATAATAAAGATTTAGAAACACTTGTAATTTAATATAAAGTTGGAAAGCGCTGGAAACACTGCAAGAAAAGAAAAAATGTGTAAAGGGACACGTCGAACGATTCCGGAATGTGTCGATCGATGCCAGATGTTTGAGCGTGTATTAGTTATCGCTCGTGTGAAATTACCGGCATTTTTTGATATTGGCGATTTAGTTAGTATGCGATTAGTGGGTACTACATGGATAGTGTGTTAGAGGGGGGGGCTATCAAAATTCTAAATAAGGTCTATAGGGAAGTACAAATACTAAAAGATATTACTATAATACAAAGTTCACAAAAGAACATTAATTGTTAAATCATGTCACCGATATTCCGTGAGGTGTCTAATTAATTAACACGCATATATTTCCCATGCGTCTTTGAAGGACGTGGTTATTTAATTTGCAGACGATAGCAAGACATTATGATTATGTGATTTCGTCGGTAATTCATTTTCAGTAATAATAGTAATAACACATGGTGGGCCCTTAACGAAAACTGCATGCGGGCCAAGTTTTCTAGATTCGTCCCTGCTCGATGTAAACCACCCCTGCACAAATGCGAAAACACCCATAGGGAGACAAACAGATGATCTCGAAGGACATATCATACAAGGAACCGACCGTTTCCGAAGATTTTGAGTAATTCGACCCCTTACCGACATCTGTCAGTGTTGTCTGTGTTATTTTTTGAGCTATAATATTTGAACTTTTGTCGCAGGGTTGCCGATCGGCGGGTCGATTGATCAAAACCTTTAAAAGAATCGGATAATTTATTGAAAAAATTCCAGTTTAATAGATCCCTTAATCAAAGGACCGGGTCTCAATGTACGATCAGGCAAACTAAATCGAGCAGAGCAGAAAACAAGACAGAGACAAAACAGATGTCAATACATATAGATTTCTGCGTATTTCAGCAGCCGCTCACGAGGAATTATAATACATCAATTGTCAGAATTACGTACCGTTCCGTAAGTCGTTTGTCGCGGAATATAGTTTTAGCTAATGTAGTGTTAGTTTAATTATTTATACTGGCAAATTTGTGAGACAAAATACTAATTATTAGGTTCTACTACAATTTTTTTTTTTTTTTTTTTATTTAGGTTCTACTACTAATTATTAGGTCCTACTGTTATTTACGGCTATTCTATTATATATTAATTTATCAATTTATCGGTTCAGATGTGCTGTGTCCATGTGAGCAGCTACATAGTTTGCGTCCTTTTCTTTGTTCCCGGCCTTAGCTTGTGTCTCTTTCTATCTGCTCAGGTATAGGAGTTTCGCACCCTACTCGTCTTCTTCGCGATGTTTGCAACACTCGAATTTGTAAGATTTGAAATGTGAATACGTGATTTGCGGTTGATTTATTGGTTAAAATGCTACTTTGAAACACTATAATATAGTCCATCAATCGAGTGGACATTGCTAACAAGTTAGATGCAAATAGAAAGATTAAGGGTTGAAAAAACTCGAAAACTCTGGGATCGTATCCCACACACACGTCTTTCCCGGTCGGCGGTCTGACCCGGAATCCATTACTACCTATACATTATATTAATTGGTTAGTATTTTTAACTTCCTCCGATCGAATATTTAAGAAATTTCGATAAATGCTTTTTATTGAAATGAAAGCCACTCCAAGATCGGGACTAAATAGAAATGTTTTAACTTGATAGTTTACGGTCACTACAAGGCAAAATGTGAGAAATCGAAAGTTATTCAGAGGTTATCGAATATTGTGCAAATAATAGATTTCTTTTTGTATTTAAGTTATCATAATTTATTATAAAATTTGATATTTTCTATAATGTGAAAAAGTACTTTTTTCAATTTTCTCATTGGGGTCCTTATGTTGCGATTGAATTTGAAAAGTAAAAGTTGGAATTCATCTTGATCAATGGCTCGACAACGTCTTCAATCTCGTCAAGGATAAAGTTTAAATGTTAAAGTTGACGAATGCGTCAATTACCGTCAAATGCGGCCGGACCTTCTACGATTAGTGCCCGTTCTGTACAAGTACCTGTTCAGCATTCAACAATCAGAAAAATCTACAAATATTTTTTTAACATAATAATTTTTATATATTGCATTAAAAATGAGAATATTTAATGCGTAATATCTAATAGAATATATATTTTAATATTAACAGATTTATACAGATAAAATTGTAATGTAAAAATTCCAAAATTATTTTACAATGAATTTATAAAGTTATTTTATTGATATCTTCATTATATTATGGATTTATAGATGGACACCTGATTTGCATAAGAAAAAAATATAGGCACATATTAAAGAATTTCATGGTTCAGCATTTTTTTAACCAAGCAAATTTAACCAAAATAGAAGGATTCAATTCTTTATCTTTTGACCTATGTAAAACTAATGTCAGGTGAAAAAGGACACTTTGCCGAATATTATAATACTTAGAATTCACAATGTATTGTTGGATGTAACATCAACGATACCGACAACCTTGACATTTAAATTTTTATCAATTATTTTTTCTTTTGGTCGAATCGAACTTTTGGCCGTGTAACGAGCCCATCGTAGCGGACGGGTCAATAAGAACGTAATTACGACGTCGACTAGTAAAAGCCATGGGAAAAAAATAGCACTGTGAACTATTTGACCTTTACATTTTGTTTTGTGATTTTCGTAATCTTATAATCAATAAAATTTTATTTCAGAAAAAAATAAAACAGGATCTTAAAGGTATCACCCGAAATTATAATCTCATTTCCAACAAAATAATTTCAATTCGATATAAAAATAAATTTTTTAGTAAATCTTGAACTTTGTCCTAAAAGATTTCATATATTTAGAAAATATGATTTTTAATATATTTGCATACATAAGTATATTTAAGGAAAATTTTCTACGTTCTTTGAATTTCTAGCGCTTTGAATGGATCGTCGTCTATCAAAGTATCGTATTGTGTATTCATGCTTTAATACGGAGACAGTTCAAAGGTATGAGTAAGCACAATGATATGCAGCTTAAAAATCACGAGGAAGTTTGCGAAACATGAAAAGAGAAATTGTCATGTGCTTCTAAGAAGTCGTTAAAATGTTTGAGTCGCATAAATCTTTCATGTATATTTGCTACAATTATCAGATATATGTTATTGGAAGTTGAGCAATAACTTAAACGAGCATTGGCTGAGTTATTCGACCTTCTGATCACGAAATTGAACCTTCTTGTCTATTTCTTGTCTCAATGTTGAATGTCAGTGAAAGAAGAGATTTTTCGCAACATCGAAAACGTGAAAGTGTAACTACACGTTATACATGGTGTAAATTATGTTATATTATAATATATTATATTATAGTTCTGAATGCACGAAGACGCATCGAACACGACCTGCGAAAAATCTAAATAAAGGTTCGATAAAATACAGTACTTATAATAATTAATATTATTATAGTTCTGTTAATTATCGTAATATTAAATAATATTGTATTTAAGAAATAGTTTTATAAATAAAACCAAGATGTAAATGGATCCCCAAGATGTATGTACATGGAATATTTTTTTAATAAAACGAGATATTTGTCAATTAAATTAATGAAAATGACACATATAAATATCTAATTTTATTGTTAAACTTAAACTTACACAAAAAAAATTTGTGATTTTTCACAACATCGTGAAAAACAAGTTCTTAAAATATAAGTGGTATAATATATTAACGATTGTTAATATATGTAGATGAGACCAATGCTACCGCTCCGACAACTTGCACTTTCGGAGTTCAAAGTTCATCTCTAAATTACAACACACAAATATTATAATATGCGATCATCATGTCCAATCGGACTGGCATTCGATCGTTTTCCAGTTTAGCTTTATATTGAAGATGATGAACTTTTATAAACTGAAGATCGTATGAACTGTGCCACCTTGAACCACATTGAAAACACTCGATGTTCAACAATTTCTTAATTGGTGTGTTGTTTCAATAGATAAACACTACTCATTGTTAGTTTTACGCAAAATATTAATATTGTGAAAAATTTTGAGCTCCGTTGTATTACTGTTCTTAAAATCAAAAATTAATTGATTGACATCACTCGTAATGTAAACGCGTTAATCAAATTAATGTTCATATGGAGAAGAAAATTATTACTCATGAATATGTCACTTGAATAAAGTAATTGAACATGTGTTTGATATGATGAAATAATTCGTATGAAAATTGAATTTAGATATTATATAAGAATTTTTTATTGAATGTAATCAGAATAGTGTATATATAATATTATAATATGGTATATAAGAAATATAGAAATAAGTGCTTATGAAATGTACATTAATGAAATCGATTATTTTTAATTACCATTTTATCGCAGTAATAGAAAAAAAATGTGATCGATTACGATAATCAATAATATTTAGAACTTTGATAATGTACGTATGTAATGAATATACTCGTATTTAAACAACTCCAATAGATCATAATATAAAATATATTTTAGTGAGAGCATTAAAAATATTCTCAATTTCACACTTTTACACTCTCGATTTATTCTTTGTGTAATGTAAATCAAACGCAATTAGTTTCTTTTTTGTTTCACTATTAAAACTTAGTAAACATCGGCGTGTTTGCATTGTTCGCAGAGAAGAGAGAGTTTCGCATTTACGAAAGCAGTTTAGAGTTCATAGTGTGCCGTTGACTTTTGTATAGAAAAAGAAGCATAAAATAATAAAAAAAAAACCTCAAACGAATTTCATATGCGCATTTTTCTACGTTGGATAACAGTATGCAAATAAGGCACATCAGCTGACCGCCTTTTCAACGCGGTTCGAAATAACGTATTCGCATCAAAGAAAGTGAAAACTGTACGTTTATTTGATTTCGAATTGCCCTTTGAATCCGACTGATTGTTTCTCAAATGTATTTAGCATTTTTCCATTGTTTTTGCATAGCCTTATATCTTAATTATCGCATTATTATATGCTTGAATTATCAATATGACTTTTTCAGATTTCGATCCACGATAAAGCGGTCGGGACAATGTTCTCATACAATCACAGTTAACTGTAACGTCACGATCATATTTCAAAACAGAACAATAACTGGCCATTTTGCAAGTTGATTTGTACACGAAGAATAGAATTTCGAAAAAAAAATATCCTCAAGGTCAAATCAATGTGACTTTTCGCTTATCGAAAAGAATATTGACAAATATTATATTATAGTATTGAACCAAGACATATATATCTTTAAATTTCCTTTCCACCATACATATGTATTTTGTATAAATATCATAAAATATTATAGTGTTAAGTAGATAATTAATTAATAAGTTATATTAGTAGATGTTTATTATTAACAGTAAGTAGAAAATTATGGTATGATAATACTTTACGTATTAGTTATATCAACAGGCAAATAGTATCACAGTGCAAAAAATAAAATTGATATTAAAAATAATTTTAGTTGACCATTGTAAGTTCAAGAGTCATTAAAAACTGAAAAAATATACATTTTTACCATAGTGTCCCATTGTAATATAAACCGGAATATAATTAACCGTTTCAAAAGTTTTCGGTGGTAATTCTGTTCTGTTGGTAATGAATACAAAGCGAAAGTGTATTGAACGAGATGACAAATGTGAACAAGCAATTGTTCCGCACTTTGATGAGGAAAATAGATATAGAATAAGAATAGTATGGAAATTTATTCTATGAAATATCCGAGAGTAATATAATTTAGAAAATTGTATTGAATTATATAATATTGATATAATATGTTCGCAGGCAAAGAAAAATATATATTCAATATCTCATGTTCTATTTGATTGTGCAACTTCAAAACGTTAACGTTACACGTTTGTTAAAACAAAAAAAAAAAGGTTAATTCATCAAAATTACGATTGAGATATTTTCTAACCTCACGACCCTTTAATTTGTATGCTGTTTTGTGTGCTTCTTGTAATTACGCAATTGAAGTTTTCAAATAATTTTTGTTTTTGAGAAAGTAAAACGTTTTGTGAAATTTTGAATAGTTTTAATAAAGTTGCTCACCAGTACGAAAAATGCACTCAGACGCATTTCCAGGCTGACTGCATTCTGAAAATGTAAGAAAACATGTTAATATTTAATTTGCAATTATACTACAAATATAATATTTATTTAGAAGAAGGCCTTGAATATATTAGAATAGGAAATCCTATTCGGCAATTGCCGTAATGCAATATGTATAGGTATTTATAGTAATGGTCAAATTAATTAATTTCAGTATTGAATTACTGTTTTGGTTTTATATTATAGATAAAACTGCGCGAAATCGAAAGTCATAATTTGTTCATCAATTTTTACAGTTTAAATTGCTAAATATAAAATCGTGTGGTTTTTTTGTGTTCACATGTCGAAAAATAAACAAAAGAAGAACTCTGAAAAATCCATCCACGAAAAAAAAGCAAACAGCCTTGAAGTCGGTGTAATGTTTACATAGCATCGATAGCAAAAAATAAAATACGCACGATTGCAGTCTACTTGAATAAATATTACTTAACGAGAAAGTCCTAATATAAATATAGCGTTATTAAAATCGATGATATGTCTTTTTTTTCTTCAATTGACTATTCTCAGTTTAGCAAGAGTTACATGCTTTTGATAAAAATCTATTTCGCACGCTAAAGTATAATTAATCGTTCACTTTCAATGAACCGACATAAAAATTACGGTTTCCTCAATCAACCACAAAAGGTCACTAGTTGGATAATAAATACAACGTAAGTTTGATAGTTCAATGATTGAAATTAATTATAAAAAATGTATTACGATTTGATTAGGTCAAAATAACATGATATGAACATTATTGAATGAGTGATTATATAACGTTCACAATAATCTACCATAACGATGTCTTAAACATGTGATTTTTGCAAATGTTGTATTTTTTTCGCATTTGTTGAAATTTAATCTAGAAAATTGCACAATCATATTCAATGTCAAATGTGACACTAATCATATAGTGTAAGCATTTCACATATGAAATCGGGATTGTGTATTGCGACTTGACCACGCCTCGAATGACCCATGGTTCAACTTGGGCGCGGTTCATCATCTCCAAATTTTGTTGGTCAACTACTTGTTTAGAAACATATTTCGTATGTTTCAAAGCTTCACACGTGATTTTAAAAAAAATATCAACAATTACAATGCCAAAATTAGAAAACGAAACTCGAATGAAGGTCGAAGAAGATCTTAATAGTTGTCTATACATATATTACACGTACAATAGTCAGGTGAGAGTGAAAGTGTCGTTGTTTAACCTATAAACAAAAGGTTTCATTTTGTTTTGTTCGTACAATAAAAGGTTTTGCGTTTTTTTTACATGAAGAATTTCATTTTTTCCTTTCGTGAATATATGTATATGATATAAACAGCAAAAATTATTTTGCTTCTAATTTTCATGTTTTGAAAACGTTCAACTTACATTACACTACATCGACAAACAACACGAAATTCTGATATAATAATAATAATAATAATAATAATAATAATAAAAAAAAAATCTTCGACAGTTTTATCCAATATTTAGAAAACGTGCCCGATGAGCAGGTAGTAGTTTCTAAGAAAATAATCCCGTAAATATTGCATTAATGCAACGCAAGCGAACTTAAGAGTATAAATTCTGCATCATTATGCAATGCGAAACGTTGGTTCATTAAATAATCACCGCGTATCTATAAAAGAGGATGATCATACGCGGTACTGAGCAATTGCAAAACCTTTGAACTATGCCTAAGTTCGTCTTGACTATGTGAAATTTTGCTCTTTCGTCATATGCTTAGACTAACGGCAAGTTAGAGAAGCCAGATTACCGAAAAGATGTAACCCAGTCGTCGATGACCTACAAGAATGTCGGACGCTTTAATGTCATCGAAATACACACGTGCTCGGCCATATAGTTAGATGTTATGTCACGTAATAACACACCTGTTGGGTGCTATAATGCTTTTGTTCTTTTTTATTATGAACATTATATGTTACAGGTTTTTTTTTATAATATGTGTATTTTTGAGTATATAAGTGTGATTTTTTATTTTTACGCATTGAAAAACATATGTACATGGGAATTGAATAATCAATTTTATTGGTAAACAAACATTTTATCGACTCCGAGTCATCGAGAGCCCTGTATAATAAAAATATGAGAAAATTCGTAAAAAAAAAAAAGATAATACGATTACACAATTATTTCATATAAATCGAGCACTAATTTCGACGTAACTAGAACATTTAACAATACATAATCTCGTGACCGAACCAATTTAATATCGTGAGAAAATTTAATATTATTATTTTCATAATATTTACACACTTCTGCGTCATGAAACTTCCGAATCGCCGGAAAATTTCTAATAAATTTTCGCAAAGATTTCGCTTGTAGAAAAAATACACGACGAACTTTCGATAGCGATGACTATGATTACAAATCTATTTGACGAAATTACTGAAATTATTTGTTCCGTGTCAATTGTTCGTTTAGTTAATGCTCCGACATTATTGAAGATTTGTTACATAAATAATAATAAATACATACATAGATGAGAACTATTGCGTAACGAGCGTCCGCAATGTTTAGCGTTCGTACGCGTGTTGAAACATCTCAATAATTTGTTGGTTAAACACGTTTTACAGTTTCGTTGACCAGTATCAATAAATCGTTTCGTCATTTGAACATATCTGTTCAGCAAAGCATTCAATTACATTAGAAAATTGGGGAGAAAAGTTGTGTGATTTTTTATTTCGAACAAATTGAGAAATATTTGGACAAAACATTGTAATTTATCTAATTGAGATGCTCGTACGCTCACACCATAAAATGACGATATCTATAATTACGCGAACCGATAAAGTGTGAGAAAATAGTGTCGTATGTCTCGTATGAAAAACAGTATTCTATAACATTCAAATGCCGTTAATAACATAATATATCATATAATAACAATCGGTTTACAATATATACAATGTAATTTTCGTGAAAAAATCTTAATATAATATGTAAATAAATTTCAAAATTAGGTAAATAAATATGTAATAATATAATAAAAAAAATTATTGAATAAAAAACTATTAGTGCGAAACACATTTACGTGACCCTTTAAGTCCAATTGAAACGATTTCGTCACCGATGAAAAATAATAATAATGAATCGTAGTTAAGGGTTTTACGTAACTGCCGTTATTTACGTCCATGGAGTATTTCGACTATGCGAAGTAATTAGACGTCGTACGTTAAAAGTGCGTAAGCGAACGAAAAACTTTATCGTTTCGAAGGCTGCTTGCCCATTCAACCGTTCGTGTGAAAATTGCAACATTTTTTATTCATTCCGCATGCTTTTTTTCGGTCTATTTGGTATTATTTGCATATTGGCCACACAAACACAAAGAGGGAAACACGAACGCACGGTTAAATATGAAACCCAAAAAAAAATATTTATTGTATTATTGGAAACACGAACGCACGGCTACTTGAAACCTAAAAAAAAATATATTTATTGTATTATTCGTTTTCGCATGAAAAATAAACGTTCATATTATCGGTGGTGCATAATTTTTTTTATAATGCATTAATAAGTTGCAAAAATATTTACTTTCTATTAAAAATATTTTATAAAATCGTGCATTTATATAATATTACAAGTTAATTGTTCAATTAGAATATAAATAAGCAAATTAGTATAATATCATGACACATCTTTTTTTTGCACAAATAGTTTTATACAATAAATTTGAAGGTTAACAAGAATTTTTCATCGGCAAGCTTATCCCATAAAACCAAATTAACGAATAAATATTCTGCTACTATTTATACTATTATAAGAATTATATTATATAATACACCCTGTTCTAAATTAAATAGAGTATCGATTTTGAATATAATAATGTGAAAATAGTTAATTTTTCATATACATGAATAATATCATTCTTTCATGTGTTGTCGTTTGGTAGTGGTATCTAGAATGGTCCGTTTTCCACATAGTATAAAGGAACATCATGAGACAATGGGTGCCACATGGCGAGATTTATAGGTGAGAAGGGAAGGAGGGTCGATTTCAAACTCGCAGACCGCACACACTGGGTTGCGCCGATCGCCGACGACCGTATGCAATAAGGGTCACAATAATCGCGGCGTTGACACATATCATTTGTATGGCGGTCGATAGAGTGAGAAATCGGAACCATTTTTTGGAATCGTCTCATTAATGAGAGATTAAACTCTCATTTTCGGGTCAAATGGTTTGAGACGATCAAATAGTTGTTAAAAACGGACCTTCTCTGGCCATCCCCGTGGCTAATAATATCATGAAAAAGTATTAACATTTTATATTTAAATAACATGCGTCTACACGACAATCTTTGAAAAATAAATGAATGACAAAAACTTTCACTATCGATTGAAAAAATGTCCCAGAATACAGAAATCAAAAGTTTTGCTATAAAGAAAGCAGCGTCGAACCTTGACCCACAGTTTCCTAACGAGTTTTTTCTGAGCGACTCTCTAACAGTTTTTGCGGCCGCGGTTTTCCCATTATTTATTATCAAGTCGTGGTAGTTGCAACACGGTCGCATAATATGGCAATTATAATACAGCCGCGGATATTTCGGGCGGTTTTTATCTTTCGCCATACGAGTCGCATCTATCCGTCTTTCTCCGGCCCCTATAATGACGCGGTTGCGCAACGCTTCTTGCTCAGAGAAAGAGCATACATTACGCAATTTCTAAAGAACAACGCGAAGAAGATCGCCTTTTTTCGAAGCGGCGACCTCTTTCTCTCAGTTCATTTCGCACGTCAATCGGATAAATAAATAGGCCTGCGGGTCCGGCCGTTTTCATTCGTGTCTCCGATTTTCGTTCGACGTTTTGCAATTTCGAAAGGGTAATTTTTCGTTGAGATCTTCCTGTACTTATAATGGATCGATTGGCGTAACGACCGTATCGGTTTCGATGATGAGAACTTTACGAAATGCTAAAGATGCGTTCGATTTGCATTTTTTTTTCGATCGATGAAATTGCTCTAACAAATTTGACCTTTGCGAATGAAAATTGTTACAACATACGCGGTTTTGTAAATGATTTATCTGTTTTCGAATATGAAATTATTCATAATCGAATATGTAGATTCTCGAATAGTTAATAATAATAATAATAATAATAATTGATCTCTCAATGAATATTAGAAATCGAATGTTTGATATTCATTTTTTTTTTGAAAATTGAAGAGTTATTATTTCGTAATATTAAATTTCATTCTAAAATCTCTTTATTTTGAATGTGTAGTGTTATTATTTGAGATCAAAATGAAACGCAAAATATTTCAGATTTTTTTATACAAAAAAACCCATAGATTTACACTGAGTTGTTAAGTGATAATGAAAAACTGAAAAATATAGAACTGATAATAAAGACGTGAAATTTTATAATATTTAAAAAACCATAGGATTAGATAATTTTTAAAATGTCTTTACTAAACTATTAATAAGAACCATAAAAAAAACGAATATTAAATCATTCTAACGCAGAGCTTTTTCGCTCGATTTTCATATTTTCAGCACAAAAACACGTCAAAGAATAAAAATTAAGATGACAATATCGCTTACCACTGTTACGAATCGAACCAGATTCTTCGTACGTACGCAATACGAAAAAGCTCGCGTCCTCGAGAGGGTGGGTGGACACACAAACGAGCTTCACACACTCGAGACGTCACAAGTCAGTAATGAATATATTTATGTACTCGTTAAGTTAAAGTTATAGGGACCGCGGCGGCGGTGTCCCGTCTTCGATTTTCTCTGTAATCGAGAAAAGAAAATCGCGACTCAGGTGCGGTGTGTCACCGCGCCCGCGGCCATCGTGCGAATGTTTGCGCCTCCAACCATAGTGAAAGTATTTATATACGCTTCAATGGGCGTCTAAGCCTCTTCTTCTTACACTTTTCATTCATTTTGCGCCCTCACCTTCACCTTTTGCACTAGTGATACCCATGCGCATCTGCTTTTATGATTTGATTCTAAATTCAGGATTTATTGTATTATATATTTATAAAGAAGTAATTTTTCACAGACTTTTTTAGGCTTGTCTTATGTTTTAAATTTAGGGAAATTTTAAATTCACCCTAGCTAATCTTAAATCTACCCTAGCTACGACGACGCCTCTGGTGGCTAATTGTCGAAACCGACCCAACTGTCAAACGAACTGTCAAATATGTGATAATGGTTTAATTTATCTAATTTTGTTTGTTCCAAGAGATTATTATATTATAATATAGTTAATTATTTATCATTATGTTTCAACAGTAATTATTGAAATTGAAAAAACTTTTGGTGTCTCACTTGATTTAATAACGATTTATTGATTCCAATGATATAATGATCAATTCACTAGATTCCTCCCAAAGTTTATAAGTATATTTCAGATATAAAACGAGATTTTAGCGAGGAATGGGTATATTAGAAGCTAAGAGTGAACCGAAGTGAAATATAACATATATGTTATGTTTCACTTCACCAAGTGCTCCGCTGTTTTGAAGTGTGATCGTGTAGGAATATATTCCTACACTTCAAAACAGCGGAGCACTTGGTGAAGTGAAACATAGACAGTTGACAGTTGACATTGACAGTTCGTTTGACAGTTGGGTCAGTTTCGACAATTAGCCACCAGAGGCGTCGTCGTAGCTAGGGTAGATTTAAGATTTGCTAGGGTGAATTTAAAATTTCCCTAAATTTATTACATGGGTGGGAAATTTAAATATTTAAGCAAGTTGTATTTTAAAGTTCTATGTCAAATAATTTGAGGAAATGGGTGGCAATTTTCACGCGATTTTCAATAATCTCTGAATTATTAGTGTAATATAAATATAATATATACAATATCAGAGATGTCATTACCTGTAAATGACCAAAATAATAGTTTGGTAATTTACCGGTAAATAAAAATAAAATTTTGTGTTTCAAATATTTTTTGAAATTTTTGGGAAAGTCGGTTTTATGTCTTTTGAAAAATGTTGTTCTTTTTGGGAAAGTATTTTTGGTTTTACAGTTTTTCATTATTGTTTTCAAAATTTAATTTACCGATAATTAGAAAAATAAAATACCGGATTACCGATAAATTAAATTGTCGGTAAATCTGACATATACATATGTACATATAATACAATTCGTTCATATAATATATAATATGTATTTGAAAGCTAATGTGATGGTTCATTCAGGAAAATTTTCAGATTGTCGTTCATTTGATCAATATATTTTTTCATCTATTAAATAATTTTCTCGTTGCTTCGTTTATTTGTTACGTTTGAAATTTTTCTTTTTGTCCTCTAAATATTATGTTAAAATATAGTATATCGTATAGTATTTTAATAATAATTTAACAAAATTTTCTAATTTTTTTTTTATCGTTTTAATTTTGAATGGTTTATATCTATCGTTGCAATATTAGATTAAAAAACATAAAATATGGGCATCTTGCACGCTTAAAATTTATATTTATTTTTAATTAATGGATAATGAAAAAGTGATCTTTTAGTACATAATTTTTATGCAAATACAAAAGTTTTGGAAATCACGTAATTCTATTATAATTAGTATGTATTATAAAATACATTTTTTAATCTAACAATATTTATCCTCCTATAATTAGTAAATAAAAATATGTTTTAGGTATTATACAAAGTATCACTGTTTACAATTCAAAAGATATAATATTGCATAGTTCAATTAATATTTGTTTTTGATCTTTTGAAAAAGAGGTGGAAGTTTATAAAATTCGAGTACGTGTACGAAGAGTCAAAGTAAAAGAGGATAAATATATAAAATTATAGGAAAATATCGTGATTACATCAAACAAATTATGACGACACAGTACTATGTATGTAACATACATATACAAAAGGGAACAAATTTTGATACATTTTTCAAAAATATATAGTGCGTGAACTAAAAGATAAAAAAAAACCAAAAAATATTTTCTATTTAAAGATTTACCACGATTTGCGATAATGTGACCTTAAGATTTAATTAGTGTTTGTTCGATACCTGTTTATACGATTAACTCACTGCATTCATTAAGAAATTGGGTTTTTCTCAACTGATCATCTATGTAACATTATGTACGCCCACCAGAGGCTTCTGAACATTTGGATTTAACACTAATTGACAACGCAAACACTCGATCATACATTTTTTCGTATTTGAAACGAACCCAACATTGCACGATTGTTTTAACGACGGCAGCTAAACCTTCGACCCGAAAAGGCCGATTGGATCACGGACTTGGCATCGAAATTAAAACGTAACTCAAACGGGATGCGTGCACGTTTAATGAGCGATAAGTAACTTTCGTAAATACAATTAAACTTCACGTGGAAAAAAAATGAATAGTATGCGATTCGTGATATCGTATCACGCGTACGGCGCCGATTCAAAACAATGTTGACCTCATGATTAAGAGAACATATTTTAATACATGATTTGTGAATTGCATATGATTGCATAGAAAAAATGAAAATTCATTAAATCATCGATAGAAACGAGCAACACGTAGATGTAATTTAAAAAAAAATTACGTGTCGGGGCTTATTGTTATGAATTTACCCGAGCTTTTTTTCACACATTAGTTTTCGGATAAAATATATATAGGTACATATATTTTTTATTTGATGATAAAATTTAAAAGATAATTTGTTTTTTGAATTATTAAATGCAGCCTTCATAACGTTCATAGGTTTTTTGATATTAACGGAAGTTTGAGAGTTTTTCTTATATTTATTATCTTTTCATTATATTATATGATGAAGATAGGTAAATATAATATAATATAATATATAGGTATATAGGTATAATATTAAACCTATTTTTTAATGTTGCTTAATTCCAATATGAAAACAAGTATTATACATATATTCGATACAATTTTTCAAAATGAAGTATTATATATTTTAATACATGTAAATATTTGGATTTAAAATATGAGGTTGTTATGAAAATTTTTTTTATAACACTTCAATAAAAATCGGTTTACAACTCGTGATCGTTTGTTCATTTTTTTAAATTAATTAGAAACAGACTGTTTCAAACAGTGAATTGTAAATGGTAATTGTTTTACGGTGATGCATATTATTTGATTGTCAGTAAAACGTGCAATTCCCGCCCAAAGAAACAGGGACAATGTGTCGTTCACACGCACTTATTAATGTGAATATATTATTATATTATCACATTTTTATAAATTGCCACATTGTACGATGTGTATTTCATGGGTGGCTGTGCAAACTGGCTAACGATGTGATGCAATTTTGTTGAGATATCGCTTACCATTGCGAATGTCCTCAAGTGCAAAAATCGGAACAAAATCAAATTTTGAAATGGATTTCGTGGGTTTTTGTGATTTTTTTGTCTACTTTAATTTTTCACTAAATATGCATCTACTATTATAATATGTCACAAATATACAGATTTGACGTGTTTTATACATATATGTATATAATATGTATAATAAATGAAAAGTTGTTTCTAATCAGATAATATTAAGTGATACGAATTTTAATATTTTTCAAACTAAATTTCATTTTAGCTTTCAACTTTCATAGCATATACATATATAATAAATCGTTTTGATATAATAAAAAAAAAATCACATAATTTTCCATGATTTTTTATTTTTCAATTTTGAATTAATTTTATGAATTTTGATGTTAACGTACTTTATTTCAAAATAAATATGTTAGACTGAAGCATTAATTTTGAATTAATTTAATCGATTTGAATATCTAATTGAAAGCATAATTTTATTGCATTAAGTATAATATAATAAATATAAATATAAATGATTTGTTCACAGAATATCAAATTTTCAAAAATCGAGCATGACCCAATTTTTTTACAAAAACATAACGATACAAAACGACAACAATATAATAAAATTTAATGGTTCTATATGGTAATCGATTGTCAAATTTACATTTTCATCGTTATAATAGATGATTTGTAAGATTTTTTTTGATGAAAAATTAAGAAATTCTTGTTTATTTCGAATCGTGAAATTCATTCGGTTTTTTTAAAGAAAAAAAACAATACATTTTTCAATAAAAATTTTTTATGCATTTTATGTGCAATGAATGAATTAAAATTGACTAAAGCGTAATGAAATAAGATTTCCAAGAATGTCATCTAATCATATAAAATAAAATGATATTTATTTCAAGGTTATCGAAGCTTTCAAATAATTTTTTTTATAAAACCGCAAAAAGAGAATTTCACGTGAATGCGTACTAAATCAAATATCGCAAACGAGGATAATTTTAAGAATACCTTGCTAACTTTTATGATCAATAAACAAAATGTTCTGGAAAAATTCGCATTTTATAATTAAGTATATATGTATGTGTGAGAATCAGTGGCGGCTCGTGAAAATTTGTATTGGGGGGGCTGCAACAATGAAAATAAAAATAATATGTATGTTTTCATGTAAAAAATACGAAAACGTCATCATCAACAGATACAAGAATCAAAATATGTATTGCATTTATACACCGGTACAAGACGAATATAGAAATAAAAAAATAAAAAATAAAAAACACTATACAGGGAGGGCTGCAGCCCCGCAGCCCATTAGGACGAGCCGCCACTGGTGAGAATAAATATGATCGATGAGCACTCAAAGGTCCGATCTCAACGCACGGTCCATTTGCACGAACCGCTTCATTATTCTAACGCAGAAAACAATTAATCTTTTTTTTGTGTGCCATTTAACAATACCATTCCGGCATATATGAGTATCCTCTTCGTTATTTCCTAGTTCAGCTCATGAAAAAACTGCCAAATGAAATCACATATCAATCAAAAGCACGCGATGAAAACCCCTCGAGGTTGAAGAGTGTGCGGGTCACGATGCCCAAAGGTCATCGAAGCGCAGCCTTGACGTTCGATCAATTTTTATATTTATTATTTATATTCACATGTCATATGTCATATTTACTATATATACCTATATATTAATGTTTGGCTTTATATACATTTGTCTGCTTTTTAAGTCGGATTTATTTTGACTATCTATAGTTTTTTTTTGTACAATAAAATTAGGTGAATAATCGATTTAAAATATAAATATAAATTGAATGTTGCCTGAGTTATTAATACATTTTTTCTTGTCGTGCATTAACAAATTCAAAAGCGGTTCGAATTTGGAATCCATATAACTTTCTCCTTGCAACATTTTCATCCGATTGAAAAAAAATGGTGATAATTTATAAGACAAATGTATTTGACTGATGCAATTTTTTTGCAACAACTACGCGTTACAAGTAAATTGCACGCATGTAATGCGATGTCGTATAACAAGACAGTTTTTCTACATGTGATATAAAGTGACATCATTTTAATAAAAAAAACGACGTGCATATTTGGGAAATTAGTTTTTTTCCAAAAACTTTTTGCTGTTTTATTGGTTTTTTATTTACCGAAAATGCATTTTATCTTCGATTTTTTAAGTATTTAATTTTATAGCGTGTGACATAATGACGTATTACAAAATCGTGTATACTTACACTTGTGAAAAACCCATTTACCCGAGGCTCAATGTAGCAATGGTCTCAAAAACATTTTCATTTTCCGGGTTCGAAGATGTTTTACGTGCTTCGGTAGCATATCACGCATTGTCGATACGTTTGTGAACGTCCAAAATTTTAATCTTTTCCATATTAATGACATAGAATCACATATGTATACGAAATGCTTGTATGTAAATATTTTAAATAGTCTTGAAAAATTGTGGAACCAAAATTTAATATTCTCAATATATTATAATAAATTCATATGTAGATGACAGTAATTGCAATTAAAAAAATATATTTGTTAGTGTGACAATAGATATTCATAATAATTATATGATTCAGTAAACTAAATTTGAATAAAAAAAATCTATAAAATAAATAATAATATAAAGTGTTTTGTATTTAAATTTTGTTTTCGCAGAACACGGAAGGAAATATTTTTAAATCGTTGGTAAATATGTATTTATTTAAAATTTAAAATAAACATTTTCAAGCGCATGTCTCAATGGTCCTTTTTTTGAATATGCCAAAATGTTCATGTGCATATTAAAAATAGTATAATAATGCAGTTCATCGAACGAAGAATTTATCGACATAAATCGTATTACGATCGACGTTTAATATATAAATTTCAATATTTCACATTAAACTTTGAGATAATGAAATCCAAATAACGACTATAAAATATTGCAGTCGCTTCGATACCAACCATTTATCAAAAGTTATTCATAATTTCAAATAGTCAGCTATTATTGTGTACTTTCCGAGTGCATCCTGAACAAAATAAAAAAAACTTGAAAAATGCGAAGGATCAGTGATTGTTGCTCGTTTGAGTGAAGTGCAATAATATCCCTTGACATTTTTATCAGATGATCGGTTACTTGATCGCTCTCACATACTTTTTAATGGTCAAACGATCGGTTCGACGGGGTCGTGACCGACGATCTCGAATTCTAAATTGTGCAACTGGAAAATATTCAATGCGGGTTCGATTTTGCCATTTTTGTGTAAACTTGCGAGCTTTTGCCGTATATATGATAGTTTTGCAAGAAGCATAAACAATTATTTCTCATACGAATTGACCCCAAGACCTATTGTGTTACATTCCGAACAGTTGCTTTGTTGTATTTTTTCGGAATAATGCATTTTTTTATATGAAAATATCCATCGCTAATCTGTGATTATTCTATGTCCGCAATCAGGTATCAATTTCCTTGTTTAATTCAGTGTTTTTAATTAAAACAAATTCAGTTTTATAACATGTTTATGTAAGTGAGGCCATTGAGTATTTTCGATTTAATAGGTTGTAAATGAGTTCTTATTTTTATATTATTATATATAATATGTCCAAACGACTCATCTCCCAAACGTAGATCGATTGTGAAAACACTTCATTTTTTTATGTGGTCAAAAAATCAATGTATAAACTACATATGTATGTATTTACATTTTCAAAATAAGAAATGTTGATTATAAATATAAATTAACGAAAAGACAAAAGCAAATAAAAAATATCGCATGTCCGCAAATCGATCACAAATTTAATTTTCATTTATTTTTCGTACGTGAGAACCGCCGAAAAACATTTATATGCATATTATGAAAAAAAGGTGCTTACTGTTATGCAAACTACTCATTATAATGTGAGGGGTCAGTGTTAATTGCAAATCGGATTCGCAAAATGTTGCGCCAACTTGCTCAAGAAGACCGACAGCCTAATTTGATCATCGTTTTTCGGAATTATTTTCGGCTTATTTTCCTTAAGATGCAATTAAGTCCGTTTCAAAAAGCACTCGTGCTATATTTTATTTGATGTAATGGTTTGAATAAATAATCAATTTCTAATCGAGAACAGTTACACATAAATACTAGATTATTCAGTGTTATTTGTTACAGAAGTTAATTTATTTTATTTGGACGTAATACAATGAGTATAATTTTCATTGAAAAAAATTTAAGATACAATACGAATTCCAAAATTTAATTAGGCCATATTTCAATTACTAATCGTCAAAAATGACACGCGTATACGGAATTTGATTTCATGAGAAATCATTGTATTGAAATAAACAAACAAACTTTAATAAGTGACAAATGCTAATTTACATACAAAAGCAATTATGGAATAATTACGTTCATAAAGATTGTGAGGCAAATAGAAAGAAGCAATATTTTGATTGAAAATTTTGTGATCATTGAACTTAAATATCTCTATTTATATTTAAATGAACGTTTGTTGACATTTCGATGCTATACTCGTTAAATGTTGTGTTTTCGCCATTAACACTTTTGCTTTCTTTGAGACTTTGCGCTTCATCGGTTTTATATGCAAAACTTTCACTGAGCAATCTTTGAAATTTACTGTCAAAAATTCGACGCCGACGCATCTCAAATAACGTAACATTGAATGTCATTATGGAATTCGCGGGTCATCAGTGCACGGTGACTGATTCGAAATTTTCTGTATTGAAAAAATCATAGCAAAACTTTCTTTTCAAACGACGTGAAATATTGCACAATATAATATTTGCATAAATATGTTTAAAGGTTTTTCTCTAAAGAAAATTATTCAACCGTGTAGCTACATAGAAAAATATTCATTATGAAATTTTTTGAATAATTCACAATTTGTTTTTATGCACTTTCGTATTCAAAATATTTGTTGTGAACATCGCGTTTTGAGCAAACACATTTCCAATTAATTATTGTGAAAGGATTTATGAAAATATACCAAATCAATATCGCATCTGAACCACGACCTCTGAAGATCAAGTTCAAGTTTTGATATTAACGAAACCAATCAGGAAAGGTTAAACAGTTCAATTCGATCATCTTGATTTAGCTGAAAAAATAAATTGATAAATGAATCAATTTTTTTTATTACAGATTTTATACTCTATATTCCATCTTATACAAATCAAATTCAACTATCGCAAATTTATATTTTTCATTTTTCATTTTATATGATTTCATTAAAACTATAAAAAAACATTAGGTACTTACCAAAGTACCTGTTTTCAGATTGATTTATTAAAAAAATGTAATTGATTATGTATGTAAAAATCACCAACTAAGATTATAAAGTCAAATTGAAGAATATATTGTATTTAATTGATTACTGTAACAACGGTCTTTATAATACTTACCGGTGGTTGAATTTGATTTGTAAAGGTTTAATTTGTAGCTCAAAAGGTTGAATTTGATTTGTAAAAGGTTGAATGTGATCTGTATAAGGCTGAATTTGGAGCTGAAACAAAATATGAACCACATCTAACGACGCGCATTTTCATAAATTTTAGCAGAACAAAAACTCGCCAATTAAAATTAATAATTTCGACCTCGATTTGCATAAGCGTATTTTTTTTAAACATAGAAGGTTTTTTCAATTTAATTTCGGATTTCGACGCAGTCGTTCGCCGTTGTGCAATCGTCACCGAATTACGCCGATGGAGCGCCGCAATTTAATTCTTGTGAGAAAAAAAATCAGCGATTGTTTTGATTTTTTCTTAGTATCACACCCGGCCGGCATTTGGGAAGTTTGTGCGTTTGTGTGTAGTTTTTTTACGTGGGTTTTTCCACGTCGAACAATGAACGTCTCGTTCCAATTACTCCGGAACAACGTGCGCTCTCACGTTCGATTACAATTATGTTTACGCGTTTATTGTATGCTATTTACTCACTGTAATTAATTACTAGTATCGATCTGTTTATTGAACATGTTAACTTTGTCTATGAGTGATTTTGTACTGCACACGATTTTGATGTAAATATCGTGTTTTTGCCTTTAAACGATTCCGTTTTTCGCAGTTTTTTTTTGAAATTAGGAAATAATTGATATTAAAATATATGCTTACTCTATTTAATTTAATGAATAAGCCCAATAATGTAAATTTCAATGTCATCATTTTAAATTTTTATTTGAAAATAGTTTCGTAAAACGAAAGGAGGATGTTTTCCCCACATTATGAGTATTAATGTTTTTCACGTATCGTCGTGATAGCAATAGAATAAATTTAAGAGATGCGTAAAGGTGTCATTTTCAACCTGTTTTGTTTGCGAAGACAACGCACATATCTTTCGTAAAATCATTTTTTATGCAATTTTCGCATGTATGATAATTTTTTTCGAAACAAAGCAACAATAGTGATAATAATAAAGTTGAAAAAAAATTAATGGCCATCCAAAACATATTTCCGCATTTTTTTTCCACATTTCAACTAACTGCTGATTGTTCAAACAACACTGGTTAGTAATTTTATTTATCTTTTATTGGCAAAGCGCTGTCGTTTTGTGTCATCTGACAAAACCAGTCGTCTTGTTTGAATCAGATTTTGGTCATATGCAAATACATACATACATACACGATTCCATGATTGCGGTCGTAAAGTTGCATTTTGAGTTTTAACATTTACAATAGAATGTATTACCGTCGTATAAATACATCACTCAACACTAATTAATTTCTACTATGAGTACAATTAATAATGAGCAGATGTAAACAAGGACTGCGATTTTTTTGGCACGTCTCTAAAGGTCATCGCATAGTAAATACCTCGAGATCACCTTACCGTTTGTGTAGGCAAAAAAAAACTATATTGTACTATAGTACAATATAAATTCATGTTCCATACACTATAGTATATGGAACATGAATTTAAGTCCATATTTGAATTTCTCAAAAGAGACGAATTGATGTTGGGTAGGTGTCGAGACGGTAAGCAATGACCTTTAACCCGATATTAGCCGCAAATTGTTCATGAAGTATTATAAATTATTTTGATGAAAAATAAAAACTCGTATGTTCTTTTATTGTATTTCCATTAAATACTTGAATAAGTGACAAGATGAATATTTTTTTTCTGTTTAAAAGCTGATACATTAAGTCTTAAAGTATCAGATAAATCAGATCAATTATAGTATCAGATCACTATCATTAAAGTTTAAGATAAACATATGAGCAAGACAATAACATAAACAATGGTTTATGAAAGCGGTATAAGTCTATTTTCGAAAAAAAATTACGTTTTTGGTTAGATATGGATATGAACTTTTTATATTCAAAATAGGGATGTCATCGATCCAAATAACAGTTCGGTAACTAACTGGTAGATAATTTTTTTCGTGTTTCGAATATTTTTAAAGTGCAGTTAATTTTTTCGGGTTTTTCTCGATTTTTATTTAAAATTTAAATTACCGGTAAACTGGTAATTAGTAAAAAAAAATACGGGATTATCGGTAAATGAAAATTACGGTAAATCTTATATCTCTAAATCAAAATTTCACTATCAATGGTGTACAAATACCCTTATGAATGTGTCAAAACTAGTTGGTGTTTTGTTTGTTAAGGATTTGTTAATAAATTTGTTATTATTATAGTTATCTTTACGAAATAATTTATCTTTCATACTAGACTGCTTAAAAGCTATTATAATATATATAACTATAATTAATTCTCAATAAAGTTGATTTTCGTTTACTTACACGTTTACACTTAATACTTATTTAAAAAAAATCAATTTTAGAAAAGCTAATTTCGATTATAATATAAATAAGAATTGCAATTAAATATATTTTTCATAATTCTTTATTATTAAAAGTGATACTATTATACTTTTAATAATAAAGAATTATGAAAAATATTTTTAGCTGAAATATTGATTATTTTCTTCAATATTTTCATCAATTACTTACATATTGACAGTAAAAAAAATCTGAATCAATTAACGAATGCCAATATTTTAATACTTATTCAAATATTCCACAACATAAATAAATGGACTTATACCACAGTCAAAAACAACGGCTCATAAAAAAGTCAAAAGTCAAGCTGCACTAACTCACGAGCGACGTTCTCAAAATCTGTGCGATTGACCCGTGACGGGTTAAATCAAACGACTTTTTTAAGCGTAAAAAATGTATCCTGTTGCATGGCTATTCGAAGATTAAACGCTGCCTTTAAACAAGTTTGTGTAAATATATTTCGATTATAAAACAATCGTGTCACGGAGTCAAGGTTCGGTCCGAGCCGCAAACGTGTGTTATGCCATGAGTGTGATCATCAGAGTCGTCATGATAACGGTCAAAGGTGTCATGAACATCATGTTAAAGCAAAAACTATAATGTCCTATCGGACCAATTGCTGTGTGCGCATCCTGGAAAATCGCAACACCGTCGTGCTTTAATCTTATGTCATCGAAAATGTGAATAATTGTAATGATGTAATCGTTAACGGCTACAAAAACTAAAATTTTAAGTTGTCATGTAACAGGCATACTTCGAGGTTCGGATAATTTATGATCTGAAAATATTGAAAATATCTTGAAACATTTTGAAATAGTTACTATTGACGAACAGGGGAGACTTGTCTAATTCCGCGACACGTCTAATTCCGTCATAGATGGAATAGTCAATATTGGTGAAAATATTGATTACTTAAAGTATTTTTATTAATAAAAATAGTCATTTACTTCTGCTTTTATTGAAACTGTGAAAAGAATAAAATCACCAGTTATTTTGAAAAAAAATTGTTAATGGTAAATATTCTATTTTTCAATGTTAATATTTTTATTATATTATCGAAAAAAATAATATTACGAAGCTTTTTTCAAAATTGAGTTTACTATAATATCACGGAATTACATGACCACCATCATGGAATTAGTCACAATATCACGGAAT
This sequence comes from Hydropsyche tenuis, assembly GCA_009617725.1. NCBI lineage: Eukaryota > Metazoa > Arthropoda > Insecta > Trichoptera > Hydropsychidae > Hydropsyche > Hydropsyche tenuis. Next base: position 75,225 of record VTON01000039.1, read on the forward strand.
TAGACGTCTCAGATTCAATCATTTGAGGAAATGTCACACAAAATTGGTAATGAATTACAACATCTAAATAAAGGTTTGATGAAAAGAAGGTCGATGCTTAACGATTGTAAGCTTTGTTTTAATTATTTTACAATAGAATACAAGATAATGATAAACAAGTGGTCAAAATCACGAAATTAGACAAGTCTCCCTATAAAAAATATTTTATTACATTATACAGGGTCTTCCCCGGGACTTTTATAACTTCTAATCGGATTTAAAGTGACTTAGAGTCATGATAGAGAAGTGAGAGTGATACCATTCCGAATAAAATCGGCTACAATTTATTTTTCATTTTTACCCCCCCCTCAAATTTTACCTCCCCTAAAAAAAAAATTAAAAAAAATTGTAGCCGATTTTATTCGGAATGGTATCACTCTCACTTTTCTATCATGACTCTAAGTCACTTTAAATCCGATTAGAAGTTACAAAAGTCCCGGGGAAGACCCTGTATAACGAAGGTTTTTTCACACCCTATTTTTGAATAAATGAAATTTATCTAGTCAATGTGAACGGTCATAGTTGAGCCTTGGGCTACCGGACAATGGTGTTGCTTCATCGATCGTGTACCCGGAGGTCGGCAGTTCAAATATCATACACATTAATTTATCGTTCGATGAATAAAAAATAAAGGCTTAAGATTTCTTGAATCTGTGGGAACCGCCTAATTTACAATGTTATAATATTACAATATTAAAGGATCCGATTCGTCTGAAAATCAAGGCCGAACAATGCTTTTCCTGGTCAAAGAACCCATTGACGATTTTATTTATAAATTTATAAACAGCATTTCGGTAAAATGAAATACGAGGTAAATTAATAAGAAAAAAATCTTTATTTTATTATTTACCGAACGTTTGCGTTTCTGTAAAAATAAAAGTGATGGTCATTGCGAACGATTTACTCGTATGAAGCTAAATTTTAAATTTGCATTTAAATGGCTTATTCGCATACACGCAAATAATTATGGATAAACGTCGTATTTTTTTTGATGAATGAATATTAGTGTTTCGCGTGTGTTTTAACGGATTGTGAAACATACGATATAAAAAATCGGTACAGTACAAAATTGAAGCTTCTTTATAATAACGTTTTAAATGTCAAATAGCAAAAAAAATCTTTGAAAAGCAATTTCAAAAGATTCAGGTCGAACAACATGTAATATATTAATATGCATCAGCTGTGATTTTAACACCGTTTATTATATTTTAGAGATATTGAAAATATTTTAAATGAAAAGCATTATTAACATATTGTGTGTGAATTTTTAATGAAAAGTTAGTGTAAGAAAAATATTGGCAAAACACAAATGCATAAATTAATTAAATTTAATTAAGTATCAAAAATAATCATATTATGTATATGTTAATTTGATATTACAAATATTCGAAAACAAGTATTTTATTTTACGTATCAAGAAAAAAAATCATTTTTTTTAATAATAAAAAAAGCTTGAAAAGTATGTTGGTTTTGCTATATAATTTCTTAAAAATGTTACAATTAAGATTTTTATTTTAGTAATGTGTATAGTAAAATATTTATTTTATTCACTTCAATGACCCTAAATAAAATAATAGATAAATCGAAGCAAAACAAAACTAAAAGTTTCACCAAAATTATTGAATTGAAACGTGTCACCTTTAACCCGTATTAACCCTTTTTTTATTAATTTTTATTTGTCGATTAAAAAAATATCAATGGTTAATTGCTATTCTATATGACGAAGGAAGAATAAAAATGAAAAAAAAATTTAATACAAAATTTAATTATAAACGTGTTTTTGTCAAGTGTAGCGCTTCAATATACGAGTATTCCATATATCATATTATAATTTTTCAGTACAAACCAAACGTAATGAATTTAAATAATTATGAAATCAATAGATTTTTAAAATTAAAACTAGATACCAGTGGTGAACTAGGTACTTGTAGTTGACCATCTCTTGGAAAAACGTAAAAATCAAGGTTTTTAAAGATGACAATCTATCGGAAAGGGTGCAATCGATAAACTGCTTATTACAGATTACCCATCGCCCTCTTTCCGTAAGATTATCATATTTGAAAACCATAACTTTTCGTTCTTCTGAAAGATGGTCAATATGGAAATATAATTACATTTTAGAGGTTGTATCAAATTTGCAACAGAATCCAACGAAATCGAGATCGACATGATTGAAACACGTGTATTCATATCAATCCGTCACGATTTGAGCATGGCGGATAATAGACGTGGTCAATTCGAGTATTCCTCTCGTCAATGTTGGCGACCTTTAAAATTTCGACATTGGGTCCAAATGGAATGGACGTGCCGAAACGATGCACCGGTCGATTATGATTATTGTTGGCATAAACCTCTCGTCGCAATAAAATAATAATCATCGCCTCGTCCACTTGACATTTCGTCAAAAAATGGGACTGCGATTAGTCATTAGGCGGCAAAAAAAAACAACTCATAATAAAACGTACGTGCGAAATTGTTAGGAAAATATAATAGAAATGTTTGAATGTTAAGGACGCGGTAGAAATTTAAAGACCCGTCCAAATGTTAAACTTATTTTTTTAACGCTGGCAAAAAGTGTAAAACAAATACCAAATGATTAGGAATATTGCAATTATTCGAATATGCAGAATATATTAATATTGTAATAATGATAATGATTTTCTTTGTATATTTATGAATACTTCACATTATTTATATAAAATGCGCAAAATTAAAATATAATTCAATATTAAAAAAGGGCACTTGTTTATTTAATATAACATTTTTTAATGTAATTTATTCATAGTTAACAGTTTGAAAAATTATTACATTTCATTCTGCAATAGTGTTAATTAAATGTCAAAATATCTAAATGTCGATTCGATATTTATGACTTTTATTTTGTAATAAATAATATTTAGTTTTTACGTAATATATTATTAAATGTAATGTATTTTGATCAATGATCTTATTGTAGTAGTTTGACATTTATGATATTAAATATACATATATATATCAATTTTGATATTTATTGAAAATATGACATAATGATTACCAATTGATGGGTTGAAAAAAAATCATGATTTTACAAGAGCTATGCAAAAGGAACGGCTATCGGAACCCTGGTAAACCCCTAAAAATTAAACTTACTAATTTAAACTATTAACCCCTAAAAAAAAATTATACTTAATTATTATATATCGAGATATACCCATATGATCGTGAATAAACTATTTGAACGTCTTGAATTTATACACATGAAAAACAACAGCATATTTTTAACACATGCATATACTCGTACATAAAAAGTTACGTTTTGACCTCCTCCTAAAAAATCCAGGTTATGACCGTAGATTACAATATATTATAATAAATGAAAAATGTCAGTAAAAAAAATCAAAAAAACTAGTAATCAAAATATAAAAACGTAGAAAATATGTGGGAAATTTTTATTGACCATTCAATGCATCGAATTTGATATGGGTACACCAAAATTTTGAATAAAAACAAAACATGTACATATATGTAAAATTACCATCACATTGCAAGCATTCATTTTAATAATTAAAAAAAACATCGAGAATTTTGTAACGAATTTTGCATTTGTATAATATACTCGTAATTTTGGCATTGAATATCGAAGATTTCATTTCATCTCTTTTTATTGGAGGACGTTCGGAAAATTATCATCGCTGAAGAAATCGAATGTGACGAAGCACTTTCTACTATAATACAATAATCCTCGAGTACAAGTCAATACGATCGAATCAAATATCGATACCAAATCAACAATTCTTCCATTCTCGATAAACAGTACATAACCTACCGGTCAAGGCTTTTCATTTATTTACGTACGAGATCCGCTTCGCTTTGATGTCATCACTTTCGATTGTCCATATTTGTATTTTTTACATATTTACGTTTTTGTTAAATCGAAAACCGTCTAAATCGGGAATACGTCACCTTTTCTTAAGCGTTCAGTGAAAAGTCAATGATGAAAATTTTCCGTTTAAAAAGGTCAAGTTGGATCAAGTAAAATTGCAATCTATTGTGGTATAAAATAATTTATTTCTTGTTAATATTACATTGACAAAAAATTATTTTATTATTTAGGGTATATAACTGATTTAAATATGTATTTTTAGAGACTGTGTTTGTTATTTTTAATTTATCAGGACAGTAAAAGGCAATCGAAACTATGTGAATATAATTTTTATAAAAATATATTCATCGTGGTTATATTTACAATGAATAGCAATGATTAATGTAAAAATATTGATCATAAAATTTGCATCACATAATATTTATATATATTATTTATATGCAACTTATATCGTCATTTCGAAACATATTACTGTAAGTACACACTGGCCTGCAGTATCAATATGTATCATAATAAATTATTCTTGATTTACATTGCAATATTTAGGCATTATAAATTAGTAAACTTTAACAAATAATAGTTCTAAGTCCACTGACCAACTTATCATGCCTGGTAAATATAGAAAATTTATCACTTAATTTATTATATATCAACAGAAAGTGATCAGTGAAAACATTTTATAAATTTGAATATCATCTGAAAAGAATATTCTCATTTTCATTTTTATTATATATAAAACCAATTAAACAAAAAGATTAATTTGAGATTCTAAAATATAATAAGGCTATCGATTCGAAATGTTTTATTACTTCAATGCTGATTTTCGACATGAAATAAATATGCAAAATATACAAATAATACTAATTTTTGGCACGCACAATATGTGAATACTACTGCATCGTTTACTTGAAAATAATTTATGTGAATTTGAAACAAAATGTTTCTACAAATAATTTAAAATGATGAGCTATAATATTTATAAATCAATTGAGAATACTATTAGCCACAAATGCAGCTTATATTGCTAATAAAGTTATTTTGGTTAATTAAAATATGAACACAAAAAACATAATTTCGAACAATAAATTTGCCTACACAAATTACAAATAAATATCTCACTAACATCATTTGATCAATTGCTTTGAGTGAGTATTTGGATACATATTATATTAAATATAAACACAACATCAAAACATATTAAGCCTAATTAATTTTAGTATTATAAATGTGTGCAGATGAACTTCATCATTGTTTGAAAACTCATTTGTGAGATCACTATAAATTATTGGCAAAATTATTAACCTTACGATTCTTTTAAGTACGAATATAATTTTGAGTCGAAAATAAATTCAGAAGAGACACTTACAAGAAGTTTGTAATATTACAGTGAAGCGACTTTATACAACAGAATTCTGCATTGTGATGGTTTTTGGGTAATTATTAGAGTTGTGCATAATAATAATTTAATTATAAATCAAGAATAAGAAGGGAAATAATTTTGACGTTAAGTCACTTTGAAATACAACTTATATTGTTTTAAAACAAACTGGGCACAATTTGATTTTTAATACCGATAAACAAATTCCATGAAAAGTGTGACCACAAGAAAAAACCCATAGACCACCATCAGCAATTAGAACCCTACTGGAAAGAGGTAAGCGGCAGTGATAACAATCTTTGTTAGGACACAAGTCTTCTAAATATTCTAAAGTTTGTTCAAGACTCATGCCCACTTGATAATGTGACTTATTTTTTTTGTTATATATTGACATATCAAAATGGTCACTGATGAGATTTTGAAGAATGTCTGGTTGATGTGAACCTAAATCATCAGACAAAGCTTCATCAAATGCACATATTTTTAGTCCCCAATGATGTGTTTTTGATGCTGCGATTAATGGTAACGCAGTGTGGGGCAACTCTGTAGCAAAGCTGCGTTGAAGGTGCTCAGTCATCTGAATTACAAACATGAAAGAAAGAAAGATCAGTACTTTTATAATAAAAGATTCATACTGTTGAAAATATTATATACTAACCTCTAAAACTGCATCGTTGAAGTTGTAAGATTCGTATACTGTGTCTATAAGCTTATTATTGATGGTGCCATCATACTTTTCGAACATTTTCAAAAACGCATTTGTATGGAAATATTTCATAGATAGATCAGAAATAGGTATTAAATTGGAATATGTTTTGAATAAATTGGTTGTATTGACCCGACCGATAGTTTTGAACATTAACGAAGCAATCGAATCCCAGTTGAGCATTGCTTTATTTAAAATTTTAACATCGAACTTTTTACCACAATTTAAACACTCTTGTTTTTTCAATGTACCTAAAAGCTCAATTGCAATTTTCCATGTGTTAACCGTGAATTGTGGCAAATATGTGTACAGTAACTCTTCGTCTAGCATTTGAAGAATTAATAATAAAAGATTTAACAAATCTTCATTTTTCCGTAAGAACAATATTTTCCTCCACATATAAGGCACTTTTTTACAAATATCATAACACTGTTCAGATTGACTGGCATTCCACTGTTTTTCGATAAATATATCTAATATATTAGAGAATTGTGGGGTTTGACTAGAATATGAATTGGGAAGTGGATATCCGCAATTGCAACTTGTCATATGTGTTGCACTAGAGTTCATGTTAACAAAAGCTTGAAGAAAATATGCACATATTGTATCATCGGCTATCACAGAATCAATTGAGTCATTTAAATTTGGAGTTTTACTTATATATTGCAAAAATACTTTGCCACAGTGATAATTTGAGTATTTTGGGGAATTACCCTGCAAGATAGAGTAGTCCTCGACTTTTTTCAATATTTGGTGCACGTCGTTAATATCACAGGTAACATCAGTAAGTGTAGTGTATAGGGTTTTGCTGCAATCTACTTTATTAATATCGCTAAGTTTAATATTATGATATATAGTTTTCACTGCGACACTTATATTTGAATCTGTCTCTTCATATTGAATGCTGGTTTTATTTTTTACAACTCCACTTTTCTTTTCAGTATATACAATATCATCGTCATTATCAACTACTAGAGTATTAGAAATTAAAGATTTAGGAAGCTCATCCGTGTCGACTCTCACATTTAACGGTTCATTGTACATTTTATCAGATGTGATTTTTTTCACTTTGCCCTCCAAATTGTTCCAGGTTTGCATTAATTTAGATGTTCCAACACTTAATTTGTCACTAAAAGTATTACTTAAATCTTTAATGACTTTGATAGCGTCAGGTGGTTTTTGAAATATTGAAGATTCATATTCTTCACCATTCGATTGACTCGGAATATCGGAGGAGGTTAAGTTTATATATGTTTTTTCATCATCAATTGATGCAACTTTAGCCAAAAAACTATTTTCAACAACAAAAATACCAGATTTTAACTTTTGTCCATTGGTTTTTTTTATTTTGCTAATTTCATCCAAAAAAGGTTTGATTTTATCATATAAATTTTTTTCATCAATTTGTATAAGTTTATCACCGAGTTCGTACATCAAGTGAAGTTTTTGAGAAAAAGGAATAGATTGAATCAAAGCTTCAGCATGATTAGAACATATTTGAGCACAAAGTTTATATTTTTCGTTCATATAGCATTTCAGTAAAAACTTTTCAATAGTATAAAAAGATAGCAAAGTGATGTTTCCGTTTGACCTCCATAAATAGATTGAATCGTATATTATTTTACAATCTAATATATCACTATATTTGTCAGTCCAAAAAATTAGTCCTGCTATTTTCGGATCAAAAATAAGTATACATTCCTTTGTAAAAGACAATAAATACTTATTTCTTAACATGAAAAGCTTACGTATGTTTAAACTTTTCTGAAAAAATAGATTATTGGAATCATCCGAAAAATTTAAATTGTTGTTTTCAAAATCATCTACAGTTATTATGTCATTTGGAGGAGTTTCAATTAAATGTTTGAACTGATGTGTCAAAACAACAGTACCGTTAGTTTTCGCTTCCCATATTCGTGAATTGGATCTTGTGCAAAATATTTTTAAATAATCAAATCTTTCTAAATTATTCAATTGATCTGCACTTGAAATAATGCTATAAGTTTTATTTATTTTATTTAATTTTTGGTCGTTTGCACCTGCAGCGGAATTTGAAGTTTTTTTAGCACTGTTATTCGATTCATAAAGAAAACAAGCTCCGTATTCACCGTCCCTTAATTGGTGGCCGATTTGTGCATAATGTTCCTTGGCAGTATCACAAATATAACATCTACTAAATGTCGATACTAAAAGTAAATTTTCTTTGATATCTAACTGAATGATACGAGAATCTAAGGTCATCAAAGAGAACGTCGGTGAAATATGAAAATTAGCCTGAAAATAATTGATAAATATTACTATATTTTTTAAAATACAATAAAATATAGGAGAAATAAAATTTTAAAAATACAATGGTTCTGGAAAGGTTCACGATCGATATTACTCCGACATCGTCGCCTGCATATAATTCATTGCTATTTTCACTCCAAACCATATAGGTTACTTCGTTTCCATTATGTTCTTTCGAAGTTTGAATAATGGAGGATTTCATATACGTTCCTGTAGCAGTTCCAAAATCGCATACACACACTGTTCCTTTGTGAGTGGCAAATGCTATATATTTTTCGCTAGGAGAAATTTTTAACGTTGTAATTGAGCCTTCCTAAAAAACGAAATACTTATTATAAAAAAACAACTTGAAGGTACACAAAAACTATAAAATAAAACTAAACATGTTTAAACCTTATTCGGTACGAGTTGAACGAACGAACAAGGTTCTCTATTGAATATATAAAGCCCTCCGCTCGTAGCACCGAATATCAGATATGAATTGGATACATCAAAACACGTATACTGTAACAAAAATATACAATACATATACAAAATTGACATAGCTCAATGTCAAGTTCAGATATAATATTCAAACAACACATAATGAGTAATCAAAACATTGATAAATTGATAAACGAACGCGTATATAGTGAGTAAGGAATAACCTAAGCGATGTTGCTAAAAATAAAAGTGGGATACCATCCTTGTTGAACATATGATGTGCTGAAAAGCTCGATTTTCAGGCACACATACACACACACCATAAGATTAGACTATAAATGTGTCGTTAGCGGGTGAACGAACTACAGGACCGATCGAGGTATGTGAAGAATGAATATGTGTGACAGTTTGTATATCTCACTTTGATACGAAGAGAAGAGTCCTGAGAAAAGGTAAATCCTGAGGGTAAAGCTCTCTCGGCCAGGAGCCAAGGAAGGGTTGCGGTGGAGTCTTCCATCGTACGACCGTTCCACTGCTACTAATGTTATAAGTTGCTGTGCTATTTTACTATCTGTCAGTCTGTCAGACGGTCCACCACTGTTGCCAACTTCTATTTTAAACGATTTTATAGAGACATCTCTCGATTTTTGTTAATATCTTTTTCTTTCATAAAACTATTGACGCTTTTCGAATTTTGATTGAAATTTTGTATATTTTTCGTAATATGGAATTATTTTCTGGTTTCCAATACTGTAGCAACAATCTATTGGCAAATGGGCAAGATTTAAGATTTAAAAAATAATTGGCGAAACAATATCTACTTTCTTAAACCGCATGCACCCCTGGTAATATCGTATAGCTTTAGACCTTAACCGTCTAACAATAAGAATTCGAGATTTAAAAATTAATTGCGTAACCATTTATATTATATTTTCTTAAATCACATGTTAGTACTCCTGATATTTTCGTTCAGATGGCGCTATCCAAGAATTCGAAATTAAAATTGAAAAATCAATTGGCATAACCTTTTATATTATACTCTTTTAAATCATATGTACTCTTGGTAATTTCGTTCAAACTGCACCGTCTAATTGTAAGAATTCGAAATTAAAATTAAAAAATTAATTGCGTAACCATTTTTTCCTTTTTAAATTACATGCACTCTTGGTAATTTTAAATGAAATAAATTCTTTTGATCTAATAAAAATAAATTTTTCGTGAATTATTATAGTTTTCCTATATCAATTTTTCTATATCGCCTTTTTTTTCTTCACACAGTGATTCAAATTTCATAATGTCTATTGAGACATTATGAAATTTGAATCACTGTGTGAAGAAAAAAAAAAGCTTGTTCGCACAAAAACAAAATTTTATTTTCCAAAACTACCTAAGTATTTGTTCTTTATTTTATGAAACTGTTTATTATGTTTTAACAATAAACGATAAAATGCTTGCTTGGAGCAGGGACGGATCTAGCGGGGAGGGGGGGGCGGTGGGAACAATCGCCCCCCCCCCGCCGAACATGGAAAAATTCTAAATTTGTGTGTTTTCAACTATAAAATGATTATTGACCATAAAAATATTCGAAAATATTTTTTTTTATATTTTAACCCTGATTTTCCAAAAGAGGTGGAAAAACTGCTTTATTCAACCTTTTTTTTTATATTAGCTAGTCCCGTAAGTAACGTCGTATTTATGATGGACCTTTTCGATCCTCAGTTGTGTCGTCTTCGTTGACTTTTCATCACATGCTTTGTATTACATTTTTTTACAGACATTCTCAAAAACGTATTTTATCGCATAATTTTTTTTCATACTATTTTGCAAAGAGAGATATTTATTTCGAGAGAAGAATTTATTCGCTTTTTTATGCTTTAATATTTCTAGTAGAAAAAGTGCAACTGTCGTGATTAACAATATTATAATACTAGGTTATTACCTAGGCAATATTTTGGAGGTTGTGACTAGGGATCCTAATTTAATATTCGAATATTCGATATTCGAGTAAATAGGCCTTTTTTTCGTATACGCAAATTCGCAAATTATTCGAATATGCGAATATGTTACAATTTTCATATTCGATGTTGGTCGATTTTTTTTGCGGTTTTAAATATTTGAGACTAGACAAATTTAATTAATTATACATATATTTAAATTATGATCGATTAAAATTGCACATAACCATACTAATTTCTCTAAAAAGTCTTGAAAATGTACATAACCAGAGCCGTAGCAACCCATTGGCAATTGGGCAATCGCCAAGGGCGCGCAATTTTTCAGGGCGCTGAAATATTTATTTATTTTTTATTTTTTAAAACGGATGTACAAATGATTCTATGTGTTTTCAGAATACGCCAAAAAGCTTTTTCAATAGCGTATTTTGTTCGAAGCGACGTCATTAATGGTTCAATTTCATGGGTTCTGAGAAAAAAAAACGACCGGAAATTTAACAAAAGAATGCAATGCATAACAGTTCCGAAATTTTTTGTATCATAAACATCTTGGAATGTATTGTTTGTTTCGAATTTTGCAGAAGCATAGCTATAGGGGACAAGGGCGTCAATAGACCATTGGTCATCAGACTGACAATGAGAGGGGCGAAAAAACGAAAAAAACAAAGCTTACAATTATAATAGATTCGAAAGAAACTCGGACGGGTACCCGTTCACTCAGGTCAAATTCCCGACATCTTTCTTTATGAAAGTATGAAAGCAAACTATACATAGATTTTAGGGCGGTTGTTATTAAAATAATAAAATAATGCTTTTTAAAATAATACATTGTTTGCTCGTAACTTTTTCCAATGAATTCCATTCCGTAAATCACAATTGCAGATGCATATGCAATATTTTACGATATTGAATGGTTTGGTTTTTGGAAAAAAAATATCTAAATGAAACGAATGAAATATAATTTCAAAATTCTATCAAAAATATATTAGAACCATTAATTTCCTTTTGTAGATTGACAAAAAAAATTCGGATCTATCACGTAGCCATCATGATTTCTTGCCAATTTATTTTTATTTTTTTTTGATAGATTATATTTATGTTATTAAATATTTTTGGTTTTCAAGAGATCATTCCGTAATATAAAAATAAAGATAAACGAAAAAAAAATTTTGCCTGCGGCGCGAATTTTTTTCAGTTACATACTTACAATAAATATGATATGCGATCAATATTTTATTTTGAATTTGCATTTTTTCATTTAAAAATTTTCTGTTTTTTTTTATACCTGAAAGGGGGGGAGGGGCTCCAAATTTTATATTTGCCAAGGGCGCGAAAATGATTGCTACGGCTCTGTACATAACGATTTTGATGATTCATTCGTTTGAATTTTGTTGAGTTGAATCCATTAAAATTAAATGCATTTGATATGGTAATGTGGTAGATAAAACAACTGTACCGAGTATGCGTTTTGTCATTGTATACTATTAGACATTTCCTTCATAGATTCAATTTCATGATTAAAATGAGTGGGTTCGTCATTTCAACAAAAGGAAAATTGAACTCAATCATATTGATTCGAATCAAAACGAACACGGGATACATCAAAGCAAAATTGAATCATAACATAATTTTTGAATCATCATGCACTTAAACACAATAATATAAATTGTTTGATTATTGGCGAGTAACTGATGGTGAGTACTCACTATCAGTTACTCGCCAATAATCAAACAATTTATATTCCAATTTTATAATTCAAGCGCAATTGAAAAAATATTTTTCTCAGAGATATCAATTGAAACTATGTACACTACGGACAAAATTAAAATTAAAATCAAAATATTTATTTCTCTCTTGTTTTTCAATTATAAATAAATATCGTTGTTATGAATACGCTCATTTTCTCATTTTGTAAATTTTTTTTGTTTTTTTCACCAACATTTGAAAATTTATAAAAATATTTGAATATCCAAATATGTTACCATTTTCATATTCGATATTCGAATATCTAATTTCACAAATATTTGGGATCCTTTGTTCAGACGTGTTAAAAATGGTTCCAGAAGTTTTAACCTTAAAAATTGTTCTTGAAATGGAAGATCGATGATCGTATATTAAGATAATTTAAGAGCTGAATAGAACTAGGTATCTATGATATTAATTTTACAAAAAAAGTGATGGAAAATTTGATAGAAAGGTGGATAGAAATGTTTAATGACCAGTAGAAATTATATCTTAAATTAATAATTAATAAATAAAGTTTTTATTGAAAATTTCATCTATTATTGAAAATGCGACATTACTTTAGGGGTAACCTTATATAAAAAAAAATAAGAAATTCTATTGACATAATAAAAAGTGAATTTGACTAATTCAACTGTACTTGTTATTTTGGATCTTTCGTTTTACATTTATTTCAGAATTTGTTAGGTAACTTGAATATTTTGATAAAGGGAAACAAATAAAGTAGATAATACTGGTATAGATTTTATCACACAAAAAAAATGTTGGCCTGTGGCGCCAATCATTAAAGTGTTATTTCTAATAATATTTAATACATAATTTTTTTGGTTATAGACGGATCTATACATATGTATGTACATCGCTCGAAGACCGAAAATTTCAAACTCCAGTTGAAACTCTGGTTGTATGGCATATGCCATCGTCGTGTTGAAACCACACATCACCCATATCCATATCTTGCAATTTAGATTTTCTGGACCCCAAATGCGAAAATCTTGTCGATTAAAATTGAGCACTATATCAACAAAATTCAGCAACATGTATGGAAAAAATTGATGGAAAATTTCAACAAAAAAATGTGTATACGCCAGTAAAGTTATTTACCTGATATGCTATTCCAAACGTAACCCTATACTGTATACTGTATGAATCAACAAAAAAAATTACAATTTTTAAGTAGAAATCCGTATTTTCTATCAAAATTACATCTTGCGTTATTTTTGGGACACCTATATTATATTATATTTTTATATGTATAGGAGCCCCCAAAATTTTTAGACGCTTTGAGCCCCATGCAACAATGTAAATCCGCCACTGTGTATAATTTCTATTTTATCTAAAGGACGATTAAATAATCAAAAGATTACTTTGGATTGATTAATTTTTATTTTGGCACGATAGACAAATATGAGCCTTTAAATATTACAATAAAGGTTCCTTTAATTTTTATAATATTACATTTTGCTATCAAATATCAAGTCAAAATTAACAATGTTCATTCATTAAAAGCTACTGTCACATTTTTCATATTTTTTCATCGTACGTATGCACACATTAAGTCAATGAATAACTGATATAATTGGAAACACATATGACACGTTTCTTTGCTACAATGGCATAATTTTAATACAATTTTAAAAAGTCCAAATAATCTTAAGTCATCTACTTAATAATATTATGAACTATAATTCTAAATTTAACATTGCTACAATGGAATTTTCATTAATACAACGACACTATACACTTTACAATAAACGAGTGCTTTTGATACCAATTCCAGAAAATTATCAGCTAATATCTAATTATATGAAGTACTATACATTTAACAGATGTTTGATGGGAAATAGGGGAAAAGTTTATGTTTAAAAATGTAGGTATATTATTTTGAAGTAATTCTATATTATCAATTAATATGTATATACCGGCCATAAAATTGCTTCTTATATAATAATACATGTATATAAAAACTAGTACAGAGTCAGGTTTCAAACATATTTTCAAAATGTCAAAGATAGTTCATTATTTTATATCATATGTTATAAAATCTCAAGATTTCAATACCTTTGACTTAAACAAGTAGCACCTGTTGCGATAAAAAATATTTTTTTCATGTGTACTAATAAATAAAGCATATTTATAATATTGAAAGACCTTCAAAACCGTAATTAAGAATGTGTTAAAATTTCAAAATTTCGAGAAATGCAATACTCATTATTGTAAAGTTATATGTAATATTTATATAATTATATATAAGTTTATGTATATATATAATTTTTCGTTTATATTATATAATATGTATATATTATATGATGAAGATCATGTTGGTATGATACTTATACTAATTGGATTATCTTTATATGTCTCGTCTATGTGATTTGAATTATATAACAATATTATTTACAAGGCTTACATAAAATAATAATAAATAACGTACATCAAACTATATTTACTATATTTAAAGAAGTTCTACAAGTAAATTTTTAAAGCAAATCACACTAATATGAAATATAATTTTACATTTACTGGCATCAAATTTAAGACTTAATTTATCATAAGTTATTTTTTCTTTAACTTGAAAAAAATAAGTAAAACGAATAAACTAATTTGAATAAGAATGTAAGGAGAAGAGTAATTATCACTGTGAGTCCCTGAATTTCACCTACTACAATAGTATGTGAAAATTTTCTTATTTTTCAAGCTTTTATCATTTGTGTAGATTACTAAAACTGTCATTAAAACTACATATGTATTCTGAAAAAATTAAATTATTAACATTCACCATTCAAAACAAAACATTAACAACATAACTAATGTAGGATCCACGTTTTGTGCATAAGCGGGTATAGTCTTTCTATCCTAACTTCAGACTATAGCCGTCACGCGATTTTGATCACATAGCAAAGGTGCGTTTTCTTATCTGTGAATCACAAAATCGAACAGAAGTTTACTACTTTGATCCTACAAATGATTAACTGTAATATTACTATAGATTAGTTTTTATATTAAATTGCACATTTTGAAAACAAATACATATATGTTCATATAAATTGACCATTTAGAAGACAAAAATTTATATAAATTGTGAAACAGTATATCTAATAAAATCAATGTCAAAATCAACAATAAGAGGACGACTGACATTGTAGAATATTTAATCAAAGTATTTAAAATTAAAGTCTCATCAGGCAATAAATAATTTTTATGAAAATAATTGATTAAAGAAATTACAACGAAATTTTTAAGTACATTGTCCTGATATTTCGATTATGGTTTTAACAGTTTTAAGATAATTTAGTGAAATGAAAGTTTAAGAATAAAAGAAAATGTAACAAAATAAAAATATAAACATGGAAATTATAACATAGACAATTGTTCTTTTCATTGAAATGACACCAATCGAAACACTGGCAAAGATGAAAATAAATACTTACAAAAATAACACATTAACAGTATTAAGAAACCGCATAAAAACTTAACAAATATGTGTCGAAATGTACAAGTGTCATTCGAAAAAAATCGCTTAATACAATATATGTAATATATATAGATATATATATATATAAAATTCGATTTACTTAAAAAAAACCTAACTTATAAGGTACTCTCAAGATCTAGCTTGATTTGCATATTTTTTTATCAAATGAATCACAACCACTTAAAAATAAGTACTGTTATGTTAACTTTGAGTATTTTTTTGAAATAAAAATCAAACATAATCTTCGTTTTACAATTCATTAGATACGAATGAATACTACCATGTTTACAATATATTCCCAAAAATTAAAAATCTTATCCACAAAAAATCGTCATACCCTTTGGTTTGATTTTTCTTAAGGTACATATGAAAAATTCTAAGTATTAAAATGAATTGAATATTTATTTACAATTTGTTTTCACTCAAAAGTAGCTCAAATATTTATAACTTTTGATAATTGTATTAAATATGATTATTTATATTTGTCATGTAATGAACAGTAAAAAAGATAAATTGATTTTAAGTACATCATATAAATATATTAAAATGGTGTATTCACGTATTCATGCAATGTACTTCTTCATGTATCAAAATTAAAATCAATCAACTTTAAAATAAAAAATTTGATCTACTTTGAAAAAAATAGTTAATCTCCAATAGCAAAATATAAAAAGAATATTCAAAGGCGTAAGTACTGTGAGTTACTACACATAGTATTTTATACTGTCTTACATGAATTAAATTCACAGTAAAATAAAATTACATTATTCTATTCGACATAACCAAGTCGGCCACATAAAAGACTATTGAAATATTGATAAAAAATAATCTGTATTCGCTCCGACGTTACGTACATTTGAAATTAAAGACTTTTTGGATACATATCATATCTAAGTACGAGAAAATGTCCATGGCACATTTGTATATGAGAGGTCTGAGCACTGTTCAAATTGTTTACCAAGGTTCAGGACGAGGAGGTGCTAACTGGTGCCCGAAACCTGGAAATGGTCTGTATGGACCCCCTGGAAATGGAAACCAGGAATGCGGTCTGTCCCGCATGGCCTCGGCTCAATCGTCCTCTCGTCCCGGACTCAACTCGTATCCCGTACCGTTTTCGGGTGAGAAAGCCATCACGTCGGGGGGAGACAGACTATCAGTTGGGTAGTAGAGGTGCCGTTCGTTGCTAGGACCGGCACCGTTCATCATCATAGGCGGCGAAGCAGAAGGCCTTCCCGAACCAGAAGTTCCAGGGGAAGTCAATTCTCCACCCGGGGACAGGAAGCCCAAATCCGAACCACCATCTCTACACCACAACTGACGCATTTCTTGTCTCCTGGAGCGCATCAAAGTCTTGTATTCTGATATCCTCATTTTTTTTCCGTCGACAATACACGTTCTTTTAGGACGAGGTCTGTATCTGTAATCTGGATGCTTTTCCATGTGCTGCTTTGATAGCCTCGATTGCTCTTCGTAATAAGGCTGCTTTTCTGCATTCGACATAGCCTTCCATCTCGCACCCAATATTTTCGATATGTTCGAATTGTGCATATCGGGGCAGGCCTTCAAGATCTTCCGCCGTTCATCTTTCGCCCACACCATGAAAGCGTTCATGGGTCGTTTTATATGAGCTTTGGTTTCCCCGTCTCTTTTCTGTTGGCGAACTATTTTCCCTTTATCTGTGGATTCTTCTGAAGGTTTATATGTATTTTCAGCTCCCCAAACTGAAACGTAAAAGAAAAAAAATAACATTATTCTCTTTCAGCTACATGAATAATCAAGTCGAATTTTATAACTCTCATACGTGATTTCAGAAAAGTTAAAAACATAAATCCAGTACGATACAATTCCAAAAAAAACCACAAGCTTCGGAAAACAGCACGAGTCTATTTCCGCAACGTAACTCGTTAACGTCGAAAAATTGCATCGACAATAAAAAAGGTGATAAAACCGATCACTTACCAATACGATCACTTGACATGTAGTAGGTGAGCGAATCGACTAATATTTTACAGTATTCACTAGACATACTGATGTGGTAATTTTCGACATTTTCTTTGAAGATGAAATAATCATAATGATAAAAGGTACGTATTATATTATAATAATTAGGCAGTGGTAGCAGATCGAGGCGTTGCAGTAAAGCGAACGAAAACGCCAGAAAACGGTTTGGCTATATTGGAAATAGTCGAGTCCGTTGTCCGTCGTGTAGGACGTTATAAATTACCCCACCGGCGTGTAATATTAATTTACGAAACGCGCTGGCTTTCCGCCGCTGTGAAAGCTCGTTTCCGCATTTCATATTATTTTGATATGGGGGACGGACGAGAGAGCGAATGGAGATAGAGAGAGAGACAGACAGAATCCGCGCCAGAAATTCAATTCCGATTAATCTCTGGGTGACGTTGGGCGCGGAATCCGGCCATATCCGCCGCCTCCATTTCGCGCCACAATGCCGCTCACAATCAAATGCATTCGCGATTCATTTTACATATCGTGCCCTATAGTGATATGGGTAATGTCTTCTAAATATTATATCGATCGCCGTCATATTATATTTTATGTTCAAATTATCTTTTGTTATATAGTCGTAGCGCTCAGACATACTTAAGACTTTGTCCTGCAATTGACATTTTACGGTCGATAATGATGATGATGATGATATAGTCATAACGAAATATACAGTTACGGTCATTGAAATTGCAGCACCTGGAAACCTTCAATTCCATCCATTGTATGTGAATTACGCTACATCTTTTTTCAAATTTATTTATCAAAAACATTAAAACAATAAATAATCTAAGATTGTGTACAATTTTGAAACGACAAGTTGATTTTGGAAAAGTTTTCAGCGACAAACAATAAATTTTTTAAATTACGCGATATTTGTAGTGAAAAAAATGAAGCGTTTTTCGGCATTAAAAAAATATAGGCTATCTTCACATGATATTTTTGAAAAAATGAGTTATGTTCATTTAATTTGTGAGCGATTCTTTAAAAATTCGGAAAAATCTATCAATTGGGAACCTCGTAGGTGATCTAGACCGGTAAAAAGTACTATGACACGACGAGGCAGATTATTACTCCGAAAATACTTAAAAAATAAATTGAAATTTACTTATTAAATAAATTAAAAAGTTAGATAAGTAAATTAAAATAACAATTAAAGTTCAAACGATACGTATAAGGTCTTGAAAAAGCCGATTACAAAGAACAATATAAGCAAAACACCACTTTTGGCAAATAAAATGAAGTCCAGACGGATAGGATGAGTTTAAAAAAACAAAAATACAATTTTTTCAAGTTGAAATAGATGTTATTTTTCTGATAACATCAATTTTATTATTTTGAACCCAACAGGAACACGGGTATGCGATGGCAAAGTAGCGAAAGACGCAGCAAATAAAGGGTATATGAAGCAGTTAAGGTTTCTGCAAACTGTATAATCTGGGGATGTTTTTATATTCTAGTATTGATTATCTTAAGTTAATTGATGAAATGATGAAAATTAAAAATATTTAAAAATACTGAAAAAAGTTTTTTTAACATTTATAAAAAAAGTGTGTTTTTTTACTAAAGTAACCATATTTTTCTGGACGGTTTTGAGCTTTGTCACATAACTGAAAACTATGATTGTATATTTTTTAAATAGCCACAATAATGTAAATTTAAAATAAGTGAAAAAAATATTCGAAAACATTTTTAATTTTAAGAGGTAAAACAATTTCTAAAAAAACTCTGTATTTGAGCATCAGGGAGCTAAACTGGAATTTTGATTCCAACCCTATTGTAAAAGAACGATGAATGATACAACCTAAAACATCAAAATACGGCTTCATTTAAATTATTGAGGAAAAATATTCAAGAAGAACGCATGAAAACATCATTTTGATAAATATAAAAAAAAATCATAACCTCAATACTTCTGAAGATAAGGACTGTAATTACAGTAAAATGGGGTAGTTATAAATATTGCAAGTAGTATAAAATAAAGAAGTTCTTATCACCTTATGAAATTAAATAAAAATTATTTTGATGTTTGCTTTTAAATCACTAATCGAATGATTTCTTTCGTGTCATGGTATATCGGCCGATTTTCTACATTTTAAAAAAAGTGCTTATTGACTGTATGATGATGACTTTTCAAATCGATATCTTTGTGATTTGATAGAGTTTTATTTCCTCTTACACTTGATATAAATAGTTTTTTGTTAAATATTGAAAACTCTTCATAATTTATAAAAATGTCAATTATTCAGTCAATTATTGCAATTTCAATGACCGTTACTGTAACATATATAACAATAGAAAATTTTGTTGAATTATTATTTTTAAATTAACAGGAATTGAAAATCGCAGATAAAGACATGGTGCAAAAAGTGCAAAACTCGAGAGTTGTTTTTCCTATAAAAACTAAAAGCAAAATAAAAAAAACATTGTATTTTTGAATTAAATATTATTTCATTGATAGTAAATAATAAAAGTAGGAAAGAATTCGGTTAACTAAAACGAAAAATATTGAATAAAAACAAAAGGTAGATTCTTGCTATAGTTCTATTCTTATTAGAAAAAAATCGTAAAAATATTTTCTACCTCTTTTAATCATGTTTATGTATCCAAATATGTATATTTAAAATGATGGGTATTATTTATTATTTAAAGTTGTTTTGAGCGAAACATGGACGGGTGGACAATAAATTCAGTCGGTAGCGTATGTAGGGTAATGACACCAGTGATGAACCATGCACCCGTAGTTGGCAATCTCTCAGAAAAACATAAAAATGTAGGTTGTTAATCTTCCGAAAAGGGTGCGATAGATAAGTTTTAATAAGCAGCTTATGTAATATTGTAAAAGCATTTTCTGTTCAACAAGATTTTTCCAATACCATTGAAAATTCAAGTTTCGATCCCCAAAAGTCGAATATCGATATAGTCTGCACATCGATCCCGTACGAAAAAACTTATTAAGTAACAAATTGCTAAATAAATAATTCGATATAGGTATGTATGTAAAAACTTGGGCATACATTTATAAAACAATGCGAAGAAAAAGATACTCACTGTTAAAGGGCGTTCCATAATCGGTGTCGTCTTTCATTTGCGTTGGGGGCGCGGTGGGCGGCTGCGGGGGGTCAGAGCGGGGCATGGTGTAGAGGGGGCGCGGGTAGGCGGCCGCCGCCGCCGCCACCGTCTGCTCGTATTGTCCGAAGGGGGTCGAGGGGGGCGCAGACGCTGCGGTGGGGGCTCCGGCCGACGGGGGCGCAGGCTGCGGGGCAGAGCCCCCGCCGCCCCTCGGCTTGCTCAGGTTGAGAGGGGCGTCGAGGTCGCGGGGTGGAGTCGCCGGGGAACTTGCTGCCGCTCTCGAAGACCTCGTTGAGCCCACCGAAGATGCTTGCACTCCTGAGGTCCACGCTGGCATCGACACCATCTGAAATTCGTTATAGGAAGGTTCAAACTAATGGGTTCGGTATGTTAAAATATACATGTATCTTTATTTCAACTGGACAAATAAATGTAAATCTTATAAACGAAATGCGTATGTACTTAAATACTTTGAATATTCATAGACTTTCATAGTGAACGCTCATTCTTTCAATAAGTAAATATTGAATTTTTATTCTCATAACAGAAATAAGTACGACTTCATATTGTAATTCAGAATTTTTAAAATAATTTCTTGCTTATAATCATTTTATAGATTGTGTGTAATATTTTTTCGCTAATTAAAGTGAAAATTTGTCACTTGATAGAATCAATTACACCAACGAATCAAATTAAATATTTTATGAAATAAGACAAAAATATTCGTCAAAAGTGGAAATAAAAAATACCTGGAGTAGAAAATAAAAATGATAATAAGTATTTTTCTGTTTCCTGTTGAAAGCAGAAATTTATTTACTTAAATACAATTACAGTTCTGCAAATAGATGATGTTATTTCATTGGAAATAAAAATTAACATAATTACCTCTTATTAATTAATATCAAAATTTTATTTATAAAGCAGGAAGTTTTTCAGGAAAAATATTTAATTTTTCATTCGACGATAAATATTTATTTCATACATATATTTCATAACTATAATAAAACCATTTATGTATATTTTCCATTAATGAATTGACGAGCAACGTCATTCTAAAACTATTTTTTCACACAAAATTCGAGTTTTTCGATATGAATGTGTGATTACATTGGAGGTGGATAAATTTTTGAAGACTGCAAAGTTCTAATCATTGTTCAATCCTCTTTTTTATTTTAGGTTGCGAAGATTACGAAATTCACGGAGTAGAGATTTTTTTATTGCTTAACTAGAATTCAAAATATTTTACTAATTTAAGATATACTTAATATAAAAGTTTTTCCGATCACCAGGCATTTTCCGAATCTCGCAAACCAATTATTTGCGATTAACAGAATTGTAACTTTCATGAAATACTAGAAACCGACAATTTTTTGCACAATCGATCAATTGTGTCCATGGATTGACCGCGCCTCTCCTCGCTTAACTTCGGCCAATCGAGTGAACCGACGCATTCATCGAATCCAAGCTGTTATTAATGTATGTAATTAATTTGAATATGTACCGAAGGAAAATTTGGAAAAGCTCAACGAAATAAGAAAATGGCGGCGTAACAATGCTCGTTCGGAGAACAACACATTCGGACAATCGTGGGCCGGACTCGGCGTCCATTCGTTGGCGGGGGTCACGCCCCCCGCTACGGGGCGGGACTGGGATTATTTATTGGCCGCAATCGCGAAGCTAACTATTCTTAAAAAATCTTGGCATCGTTGTATGATGTGTGCTACTGCTATCCCAGTGCGCCTATTATGTTCGAGAGAAAGCTCTCGCGGCTGAAAGCTCTCGCCGTCTCGTTCGCTCCACAAGATTGCTTCTTTTTTCATTTTCTCGTACGTTTTCTACTTTTCGTATGAAAAGAATACTTTATGTCTTCGCAAGAAACGAATATTCTTTTTTAATGGTCGCCCATCATTGTGACTTGCATTATCTGTGATGGAAAATTGTTCTCGTGGGAATTTTTTTTTTTCAAAATGAAATTTTTTATCTATTTTCCTTTTAAATATGAACAATCACTAATATACGAGTATATGAATACATTTATAATTTAATAGTTTCATCAAATTATAGATAAATTTTCAAGTTGGCATAACACAGTATTATAATATAACAATATCTTACGTTGTGTGATTGTGACTGTTGATTTGCATTCTGTAAACGCTGATGATGCGGTAGATGTGAGTGATGTTGGGGCAAAGACCGGAAATGTTCAATGAAGGGTAGGAAGACAAGGGGTTGAGCAGGTAATTGGTTTGAGCCGTCCAAGAGTGCACCTCCAGCTGCACCGTATTGCGCAACCTGCTGCTGTAACTCCTGAAGCCTCCTTTCTTGAAGACGCCGTGCTTCTAGTCCTCCCTGGACGGCGAGTTGAGCCTGAAAACGAAAATAAATTTATAAAATACGCTTGAAATCAAATTGGCATAACGTTCCAAATATTTAAGTAAGTACTAGGTGATAATTATTTTAAAGATCGATTTTGCAATACTGAAATAGAAAAAAAAAATGATTTGGGTAAAAAATATTTTAGCGAAATTGTCAAAATGTACCTTTCGCTAGTGTTGTTGTTTATTGTCAAAAAGATGATGTATGGATATGGAAGATCCGACACAGCGCGATAAATATCCGGTTTATTAATATAATCGCGAAAGAGCGGCGAGTTTGGATCAATCTCAAAAGGGGCAGTCGAAGATGGAGCGCGCGATACCAGAAATAGCAGTAAGAATAAGAGCAGTGCGCCGGAATAAAAATGTTTGACGTATATACGCTCCGCGTAGACGCTATTATTAGTGTCGCACTGTAGTTTTGTTGTGACTATTAATAAACACCCATAAAAACATAATTAATGGAACTGTATCTCTTTTTCTCTCCGCGCTACGTATAAATAAACCGGAACGCGATATGGAGAGCGAAGCACACGCGTGCTCCACAGTGGAAGATTTCCTCTAAAAAAATGTCTCCAAACTTTTTTTCATTAATTATCATACCTTTGTACATACACAATTCAATTTCACATAATGTATACAAGGTAAGTGAATTTTCCGGATACAGCTCATTTACTAATATAATAGTAAGTATAACGATTGTTAAAAATTGTTTTACATAATAGTCGAATTGTTCAAAATTGTATAATAAATATAGAGGAATTCGGACAGGTTGACATGTTGGAAAAAATGGAAGGTACCTACGCGTCTCCGGTCAATAGTCTTCGGTCGTCACACGTCTTTTGCATCTGTCCAGCAATAGATCAACTACATACATCAACAACATCGGCCGGTTGTGGTTGTTGTGACGATTCAGAAGCGGTTTATTAATAAACAATACCAAATCGCAGGTCCGGTATTTCGGATTCGCGCGACCCATAAGCATGACGTGCAATAACTGTCAGCGAGCGATTGACGTAAAAGCATTCGCACCTAAATTATATCCCTATAGGTTGTAGGTTTGCATCGGTATAATGTCGATATTTATACATCGTGCGTTTATTGCTTATTATTAGCGTTATTACGATAGATTTTCCGGTGGAAATCGTCCGCGTCTTAGTGCCGTATGCGTGTCGTTCTAATGAGAAAACTGATTTGAAAACTTGCGATTTGTATTGACCACACGTTGCTCGAGCGTGAACGTTAAAACTAAAGGTGCGATTTAACTATGCATTGAAAAAGTATAAATTGTGCCTTAAAACGAATTACTTGCGCATTAGAATAATATACGATGTGTATTATTTATGGTGAATTAAAGAATCTTGTATTGAGCAACATTTTATTTGTAGTGTGTAATAAAAAAAAATTGCGCATTATAAAATGAGTATTAAAAATATGAAATGAATAATAGAAAAAATAATTTGAGTATTGAAATTATTGATAGGTGGCAACATTGCCAGAGTAAAGTCTTCCTCCATAGACAGTAGGTACAATACAACTGTCAACAGTTAACGTTTCCATTTGTTAAAATTTTAATTTCTTTTAATTTTGGTCGTGGTATTATATTTTGCCCTGTTCACGTTCGCAGTTTTGCCGATGCACGTTTTATTCATTTTGAGGTACAGATATTTTTTTCATTGATCAGGCTATTTTGTCGAATGCACAGATTTCAAAGTTCGTGCAGAATACACACTAATTTTGTTAAGTGCACGTTTAAATTGTCCTCATAACTGACAATAAGTATTAATTGTACAACATATTATAGTGAAAATTCTGAATATGGCGAAAAGAAAATGTCAATAGAGCGTTTACCGAAAATTAATTAAGAATGTATAATTTTCAGAAGCGTATGGTCGCCCTTGTTTGTGCCCATCATTATTTCAGTTCTGCGATGCGCGTCAAGTAATAACGCACCTACAGGCGAGACGTCAACGGACAGTTATAATAATTCTACAAAAAGAACAAATCATAAACAGTTGCAAAGTCGACGATTGATTTATGGTCTGATTTTCCATCTGCTTTGTGTTCGCAGCTTCGCTCGGGGAAACCCCCGTTTCAGATCGCACTGTACCGAACGTCATCCAAACGAGATCTACAAACGTTCTCGGGCCAGGAAGCGAATGGACCCATTCGATCGTTTCATATTTAATATTATGAAATATCGTTTTTAGAGTCGACGGTGCGTTGTCGAAGGAGAGGTCGCTGAAAGACAACTGGAGGATGTCGCGTCGTCAAATTTGTACGAGAAATTGTGACAATGATGGATAGCCGACGATTTGGTAACTTTTCGACCCGAGAATTGTATATTTGCCGAAATAGAATATAAAAAAAAACTGTAATAAATTGAATACATTTTTTTTATATGAAGAATATAAGAATATGAATACAACTGTCGTTTAAGCATTTAAATTAGTCTTACTAACGGAATCGGCTATTTTTTCAGTTTTTATTGCGCAACGGTGGCCATTCCAGCCAATATATCTTTCTTCGTCGTAAAAAGTTCTAAATTCATACATCACTAGGCCGAAAATTTGACATTATCGCACGTGCGTCAGTGGAGGAGACTTCTCCTACGATTTAGCATGCCCACTTAGCAAACTTTGCTGGGAACAAACAGGCCTTTTCATCAGAACGACCCGATAATTGTATTTGGAGGCCGTTGAGCGTATCGGATGTCGAAAATTCTGACGTTTCCACGTACCGAAATTTCCCGTGACACATTTGGCTTCTGAAATTATAAAAATTATTTAATAACGCTGCGGTAAATAAATATTGCGCGCGTTTTGGGACGTGTCTTTTCGCGAGAATCGTTTTCGCTATCGCGGTTTCCAATTATAGATTTGACGGATGAAACGCGGCCGATCTCGTATAAATCAAGAAATTTTCGCTCGCGATCTCTAATCCTCAGGAATGATACATTGCTATCTAATTCCGCGTGTAATATACGCACGCGTGCCACTGCGAATAAAGTATGCCGGCTATTTGATCTTGATTTTTCTCGTCTCGAAAATTTTCCCGTCTCGCTTTTTCATTTTATTTGGACAGGTAATGTTTCGGAATACTTTTCGAATTTAATAAGATGGATTCTTTCAAGTTTTAATTTGATACGCTGTTTGATTGATGCGTGTTTTCAAAACGGTGTTGAATATTTATTGTGATCATCAATGATTATTTTGTCAATTTTATTATATGAGAAATATTTAAATATTAAAAACAGAGAAAGAAAGTTTTTTTATGGATAATTTTAATTTTCGTTAAATTAAAAGCTGGTTGTTTTGAATATTTTTGGGAAGTATTCGTTATTTAAAATTTAGTAATTTTTTATATTTACTTTTGAGTGATTTAGAATAAGAAAGATTGATTTGTGATTTTCCATTAAATTATCACATACCTATCTAAAAGCGATTCCGATACGGACAATTTAGTTTGCATGAAAAAGAAATAGACGTGTAATATAACAAGACGCGCACGCGAATAATTCGAATAATTAAGAAAAAAAATTCGCAACCGGAAAATCAACGATTGTCCCACATGTTCACAAATTTAATAAAATGTATAAAATACACATTACGTCGTTGATTTTTTTTCGATACACCTGACCGTACTGTAATTGCAATAATTATACTTAATGCGAAATGATCGTTTCGTCTAATGAACGCGTAATAAAGTAAGAATGGTTTTACTGAATGTAAGTGATTAACTAAAAAAAAACTTGTTTATAAGATAACGGAATTCGATTTCATTAACTGAATTTATTTATCTCGAAGCGTAACACTTAAAAAGGTACCCATCCTGTACCTGAAGTCAACACTAAATAGAAAATATACTTAATAATTAGTATCGAAAACGCACATTTTATACTCGTGCCAAAATAGACGAAAGATCATTTGACCTATATCGTGTAAGGAAAAACCATGAAAATGCGGAGGCTTGCCAATAACAACACTCGAAAATTGGCCGAACTATAATATAGGTATGTATGTGGATATATGCAATTGTATTCGTCATCGATCTTGCGCAAAATGTATTTGTGTGTGTCAGCAATTGAAATGCGGACAAACAATGTACCGAAGAGAAGAAATAAAAGCTGAAGATTCGAACGAAGACAAGTGCTAATACGTGTCTGCGCATTTTTTTAAGAATGCATGTATTTCAGCAAAGCTCGTTCGGTGTTGAAAACTTTTTATCCGGCAAATCGTTTTGTTGAAATGCGTCGCCCAAATTAAGCGAGTGTGAAAAATTGTTATTATAAATACAATAGAAAAAAATATCTATTGATGAAAAAAAATGATCTCATTATCGAGGACGTATTGAAATATTATTTTCAGATTATATGCTGATTTTAGTTGTAAATAAAACGTATTTTTTAATTTTTTTATATGAATTTATAGGTATATCAAAAAAAAACAATGAATATAATTTTTATTTAAAAATTTTAATCGGAGCACGGAGCGAAGCTAATTGTAAGAGCGGAGCGGAGCAAGTACTTGGGTGCCGGAGAGGAGCAACTAAAAAAAGTGCTCGCTCCAAAGCCCTGCTTTTTTACATATTAATTATTAAAATGGGGAACGAGCGTGTCTTTTTATGCCGTTTGTTTATTGTCTGGTTTTTCAAACGCCCCTGTTTCTCAAAGTCGACGAGAGGTCCTGACCGACGCCGCTACCCCAACTGTATGTCCAATTACACAACCCACCCTAAATGTACGACAAAAACAACAATGCGTCTAACGATGTCAAGTGGATTTGTTTGCCTTCATTGGCTCGTATGAAAAAGTTCTGAGAGTCGGCATTTGATTGAGCAAAAAAGTTTACATTAGAAAATTGAACAGAGCCTTTATTAATATTTAAAATTATATTAATTAAAATGACAGTTTTACATCGGAGTTTTTCTTTATGAACTAAAATGAATGCGGTCTTATTTCTCGTAAATATTTATTTTATATAATCACTTCGACATAATATGTCACCATTTTTTATTTCGCCGCAAAGGTATAAAAAGTATAAAGAAATTTCCTGAACCACGCGTAGGCCATTAGCGGTTAATACAAATTACTAACAAGTTGTGTTGCAAAAGAAAATTGTCTTATCGACGATCGGCTTAGAGGTTTGTTTGATTCGTCCAAAATAAATAATGAAACGCTACAAAGAGATCCGCCATCGGTGGTGTGGAGCAGGCACCGCTCATAAATCCACCCATAATAAAATAAACAAACGTCTATATCTTTATCACTTCCAATGTCTCTTCAGATCTAGGCGATTCGTGAAAAAAAAGCGGCGGTTGTAACACTCGATAAAAACTCGAGAGAACTTCGAGTTGTTGTTTTCCGAGAGACACGTGTGATTCATCTATCATTTCTGATATATACCGAAGAATCTTTTCGTTTATGGAACGTGCGTCAATTTGAAGTGTTTTGAAGATACCGAGAATCATACAAAGTATTTAATTTTTAATACTAATTGTAAGTAATCGACAAGTGATTATGAATACAAATATTCGAATTATATGTTGAAAAATTAAAATGAAATAAAAGAAAATATTATGAAGTAAAAGAAAGAAGGAAAGAAAGAAATGAATAAATCGATGTCAGACTTGCCACTCCGTCGTCATCTAATCAATCGTGCTTTGATCTTCCGATTCAAAATTCACAAGGGGCAGCCACCGAAGATAAGAGAAGACTAAGAGTCTAAGGTGGGTGGGAAGTTCTCCTTTTGTAATGACATCGACAAACTTGAATGAACTTATCAAAAAAAGCAATTTATTATGTGACGCAAAGTTTTGATTTGTTTCATCTCCGTGCGCGAACAACCGATCGATCGATCGACAGAGAAATGTAAGTTCGAGATAATGGTTTAGGTATGGAGAGTAAATATACTCGTATATGTAATAAAAATTTTCTCATGCAGACCCGAAGGTTTCAAAAGAGACCACAAAGTCGAGTACTTTGGCGTGTGCCAAAATCAAAAAGGGGAAGTCTCGTGAGAGTGGCTCGTTACGAAGGCACGTGTTGTATGTGTGTCCTTCAACCACAATCGTCACAATAATCTGAGAGCGTGTGCCGTTTTCAGAATTGTTCGAAACGATTTTTTAATTGGAGTTGCGCACTACGTGAAATTTTTGATAAGAGATATGATCCGAATGAATATTGCTGTTTTCTGAATTTCCACAATATTTACGGTTTTTACAACGATTGATGATATTAACAATGAAATTTCAATTATAATCCGATTACAATAATAATGTTATCCTATAAATATGTATTACATGTTTCGTATACGAAAATGAAACGAATTCAAAAGGGAGGGAAGAATGAAAAACAAAACGTCAACACCACTGAGAATCTATGCTGGTAGAATGTAAAACACGTGTGCTTTTTCCTGTGTGCACTGTGTGATGCATTGTGTCAAATCTAATTTTATTTACTTTAAGTACGAAAAAAGACTAAAAGCATGAGGAATAATTTTCTTCCAAACACAACCTATATAAAAAATATAAATATTCTACAATTTAACTCCGGATTCATTAATGAAGAGAACACAGAAGAGAAACTTGCCAGCAAAGTTACATAGTTTGTTCATTTGAATGTTTCGAATGTCGTTTCAGTATAATATTATGTTACAAATATAACATGTACTAACTATATAATGTATGAATATACAGTGATACACGTTAAATGCATGGCGAAGATGCAACGAAGAAAGACGCATATTCAAGTTCACAGTTGAAAAAAAATATCAATAGATATTCAGATTCGATCGTTAATGATTATGATAAATGATTAAAAAAATTGATACATCACACATCTTTAGATGCAAGAAATAATTGAAAATTAAATTCAGCATATTGTATTTGAGTTGAGCCATACGTCTCGAAGCCTTAGAAGGTACTTAGTTCTCGTTCGCTTTTCATGTATATTACTAGTACGCGCTATGTGTAATACTTGTACATATAATACAAGCGCATAGCACAAGGATAGCCCAAGTTTGTCCAAACACACGGGGTAGCTTCTTAGCATCCGAATTGCAAGCAGTCGCTTTTCATGTGAGAAGAGAAGATGGAAACTTAGATTTGCCCGTCTGAACAAACAGAAATGCTACATAGCGCGATCTTCGCAACCGGCAAGGAAACTGTTCGGATGGCAATGGCGGTGGTGCAATGTAATTATTTTAACAGTTAAAACGCTCATACATATATATATGGAAAAACGAAGCGTTTTCTCCTGCCCCATCCACCGTTCGGGCGATGGTTTTTCAGAGAGGAGGCGGGCGTTTTCGTCTTTTTGTTTGCATAGAAGGGAGACGAGTCCCTCGAAAAGCGATTCGTCGACGTGACCTGTACTTTAATAATTAGCAAGAATAAACAGCGAATTAAAATCGGCACGATACAAAGGGTGTTTGTCTGTCGGGCCTGAAAAACGGAATGCCCGGCAAGGGCGGCTAGTAAATACAACGAAAATCCTGACGGTGGTATTCAAACGATTTCCATGAACTTCGGATGAAGAGTTAAATTATTGAAAATTTTAATTGTTTCGTTTAGTTTGAGCATGGAATTGTTTATTATATTTATTTATTTATTTATTATTTTGATAATTGTTATAATTATGATGAGGAATGACAAAGCTGGGTGTTGAGGAGAAAGCAATATATAACTGAGGGTGGTTGTTTTCCCCTATTCAAGGGGCGGTCTGATGGAAAATAACTTTTTCCTGTTTATTTGCTCTTATGGTGTAGTTCTCAAAGACGATGAGAGATCAAAAAACAAAGAGAGATTCTCAATATTTCATAATAATAATTTATGTGACAAATTCGAAATTTATATAATGAAATATTATATTACCTACTAAAAGAATAATACAATTCAACATTGGTATATTTAGTACAAAACATATAATATATAATTATCGTATTGAAAAATGGATATTAAGAATATTTATTTTTTACATCAGCGCTTTTTATTAAAAAAAAATTGAAAAATTCACACAGCAAGTAGGCTTAATGAACTGTTTGATTTGTCTACCGTAATATATTCGCCATTATAGAAAATTTGGGGAGGCCTTGTCAAATTAGGGATGATATTGCGACTCACGGACAAAATGTATTACAGATTGTTTGGATTATAATGCTTCAGCAATTGCTGTCTGTATGTAATTCATCCCTTTGATGTAGTCGCATCGGTTTGATTTTATTTGCCCTTCCGACGAGGGTAAATTATCTGTTTTTCGTTTAATACCTTTCGTAATATTAATGTGGTCGTTATGAATAAAAAATAAAACGATACGAAAGAAATACTCAAGTTTTCACAGAATAAGGAAATATTTTGAACTTGCAAGTGCACAATAACGACCATCTAGAAAGTAACCTACCGGAAAATTGTTTGTAACTAGCAAAATAAAGCAGTGCAATTTTCAAGTGATTTCTGAAAAGCCGACGAGATTGGATGCTTGAGACGGGAAATATAATATGAAAAAAATGGAAACATAAAATGAATATTTTTCTATCATAATTATGTAAACGGAATCAAATTTCACAATTTTCGATAAATACCTAATTTAAAGAAATAATTAGCTTTCATATAAAAAATGACTTTAAGCGATACATAATAAAATAGCAATATCTACAGAAAAACATAAACGGAACATTAAATTATCAAAAGGTTATACTAATACATATTTTAGAAAATAAATTATGAAACAAATTTAGAGTGTGAAATGTAAAGAAAGGCTACAAAAGTGTTTCTCATTATTTTCTTGGATTTATAATGAATAATAAATTTAGCAGACTTAATTGTTTCAGGGATGCATCTATAAATCTGCGTAATGAATGCGTTAAAAGAAAATTATTAACCCGCTACGTAACGCATAATATTAAAATGGACATCCATTCATTCAAACGATTTGAAAGCTACAAAGTTTCATTCGTAGAGAGCCAGATCATAATAATGAACTCTTGAATTTGTTGTGTGTATGTATACTCGGAATCCAAGCATTGAAGAGAGCACTTCTTTGCCGAAAACACGACGCAGATCTAAAATCCGATTGTTGATGTTCGCCCCGACTCGTTTGAACTGTTTGATTTTTATTGCCTCGGCTCCGTAGTTTTAATGGAAGAATGAAGTTGTATATGTCCGTTTGCTTGTACGCCACCGGGCCCGAAAACCATTCAATTTAATGGTTTACGAGGTGCAG
Organism: Hydropsyche tenuis; assembly: GCA_009617725.1. Lineage (NCBI taxonomy): Eukaryota > Metazoa > Arthropoda > Insecta > Trichoptera > Hydropsychidae > Hydropsyche > Hydropsyche tenuis. The sequence goes on from VTON01000039.1 coordinate 107,766, forward strand.
AAACCAGAGTAACAGACGAATTGTTGCGGAATTAAAGTAGTCTCAAATATACACGTGAATATATCCGATTTATGCAGACATATACATACGTGCACATCAAAAACCCGACAATGGCGAATAAACAGCTTTTAGAAAAACATCCATAACTCGCTAACAGATCGAAATTAGAAAACTGATTATTTTGATTGAAGGTAAAATAATCAAATCTAAACTTTACGTAACCATACGTGTGAAATACTAGATTTCATACAATCAAATACATAAATACGTTTTTTATAAACGTACTTTCTTGCGAGTTGGAACTCAATTTGGATCGTCGTACGCATATTATCCGCGCACAGAAGGGGTTAAAAGTCTCGAAGAAGAGATGATTAAAATAAGAAACGGGACTCGAATAAGAAAGAAAAAGAGGGGTTGAATATATTATAGAGGATCAGCCGCCTCTGGAAGACAGTGGAGTATGCGGCCCGGCTCGATAGACTATTCGAATAATAATAAAGTTTTCAATCAACGGCATCTCTTTGAAAGGCGCATAAAAGTTGCCCGAGCGAATATCGCAAAGTTTATTCAGCGATGGGAAAGAGAGGCGGTTAAGCTCGAGCCGATATTTTGTGCGGGACCAAAGAAAAATATTTGGATTCTTAATCTCGGTTTTCAAACATATGTATATACGTATCAATTGACACGTACAACATATAAAATTATATACTCATCATCTCTTATTCTAGGAATATTTCTTATTTTGATAAAAATTACCCAATTTTTTTTAATGGTTTATGAGCGTTATTTACTAAACGGAAACAAAATTGAATATGTTTTTCTTAATACTAATTCATCTAAAGCTAGTGGATTATTACTCCCGTCTCACGAACTGTTTTTGTTCTTTAATCCGAAAATAAGAAAAGCTCACTTTACCATTTGTCACCACCAAACGTGCTTCCAATGTCGATGGATATTTCAGAAAAAAAAAAGTTTTGAGTTTTTAATTTCAGTTCGAAAACAAAAAGTTTGATATCCCAGTGGAACTGGAGAGTGTTATTTAGTATTTTATGACTAACTTAAAAATCATACTAAAATTATTGTAAATGATATTAAAGGTTTTTGAGGGGAGTGTTCTTTATTCGTGTAATTGTTTAGATTTAGATTGCAACTAATTGTAAAAAAACGAGCATTATAACACAATAATTTTTAATTGTTCATTCTGATTTACATAACTGTATTATTCTGAAGATGAAAAATTCAAGTGCACATTTCATACTTTGATAGATCCACTTTAAAATTCACCGTTAAACAAACGTTTTAATATGAAGTATTATTTAATGAACGTATGTAAAATATATAATACGATCAATGCTCATATTAAACGCATTCAATTATTCACGAATTCTTGCGCACATGAGAAGGGTCTTACAGTTAGTGTTAATTCGACAGAATAGCCATTACGCGTGAAAGACAATACGAAAGAGTAGTGTTAACACAAAAGCTTTTCCTTCCATTGAGATGTCTTCCGGTCCATTTGGATCATATGACAAAGAACGTAACAAACGCGGGATAAATCCTCCACCGCGTCAAATCGATGCGCCCGACATCACTCAAAAATTAATCCTCATACTAATCGAAACCAGCACTTCAAAAAGTAGCATTTTCAAAAAAAATTATCAATAATTGCAATTATATGCTCAATACGAAAACGAAGAAACAAAAAAAATCTAAAAATCTTTCTTCCATATTGTAAGTCGAAATAATTATTTCCGATTGACTGGCGCCTTTTGGGAACCACCGATTGGGAAAAATACTCACAATAATACGTATTATATCGGGAGGAGGATTATGTGGCATTACGTGTAGTTTTGGTCGCGTTTCGGTACGAGAAGATGTGGCACTCAGTTTTTGTTCTACGGTTGACGTGTTCATCCAGTCACAACGCATTATCGGATCATCGAGACTTAATCCTATCCCTAGGGACAAGTACCTAATGGGACCACATGCTACACACGCCCACACACCGCAATTCGCTATGATTTTTGTTTCGCGAAAATCAGACCGACTTACTTTTGTTTGTGAGCCGTGCTGCATAAGTCGAGATTGCTTATGTCGAAAAAATATGATTTCCAGAATGCCTATTTCGTATATCGCGAAATTTACAACTTATTGCGGGAGATACAGCTTTTACAAATCAAATTCAACCATCTAAAAGTGTTATTAAGACCAGTGTCATAGTGATCAATAAAACATTGTCTATTCTTCAATTTGGCTATGATAGATAATCTCATTGTCAGTTTGTGATTTGATAAATTTTCACATACAAAATCAATCACATTTTTTTAATAAATCAATTTGAAAATACATAGGTACCATGGATGTGTCTTTCATTTTTTTTGAATTGATTAAAAAATCTGAAAAAAAGACAATAAATTTGCGATGGTTGAATTTAATTTGAAGTTTGAATTTGATTCATATAAGGTTGGATTTTGAGTGTAAAAGCTGTAGAGCTTTTCTAACATAATATCAGAAGATCAAGAATTTTCAGGTAATTTTCAAAGAATTTGAGTAGTATTAATCATTATATGTAACCATTATACATATATCATATATGTATCATTATTATAAAATTGAACATTGTTTATTGAATTTACTAAATGGCTTAAAATATTTTTGTAAAATTTTATCGCCAATATTGTATCCCGAAATTGTCTTTTCGCGGTTCGGCGATGCGGACGATGATGATGACGATAGTCCAAACACGGCTCAGATATTTCGGACACCTTTATGACCGATGCTACTAGATATTCGATGTTATTATTAATTCAATCGTTGGCCGGACGGCACGCGAGCCGTAAATAAATATCCCTGCCCCCGCACGTGTCGGCGTATCAAACAAAACATGTGTTTCATCATAAAGGCAGAGGCGTGCACGATAGACAGGAAGCTCTGATCATCGAGACATTATTCTCAGAAAGGTGCCTCATCAAAAAGGAAAAAGATCAATAGTGAAAAAATCAATCCGAGTAATTGTCGTGTGAATGTTGGGGATCAGAAACGTTGCGATGGATTCGCGCGCTTTCTTGATTCGTAAGTATTGTGGCTGTTTTCAAAGTATCGGCGTAGTATTTAACGAATCAAATTGAGTAGAATTTATAATTAAAATATTCATAAATATCTAATGATTGTAGTCAGATTTGAGTACATATCTGTGAAAAATTTGCATGAAAATGTATCCATTAACAATGCAAGTACGTGCGTACATTTCATAAATAAGATAAGCTGCCTTTTAAGTTTCAATTAAATTTTAAGCGCATTCCATCATTTGAATGCTGTAAAACATGTTTGCTAGCGGCTAAAAAACGTGTCCGAATTAATTAATTACACAAATTATGATTCGGCAATTTGAATGTTCGGATTTTTCGAATGAATATTGTTTAGTCGCTAATTCAGCGTATGCAGAGCAAATGGTCTAATTTCGTATCGAATTTATTGCACAAATCGGGACGCTGCGCATGCAGTTTTATCAATTTGCATAATATTTGTTTATAAAATTAAAATCAATATGCGTTTATGTATAAATAAATGTTGCGAACATGTTTCCGCCATCTAAACAGCATTAAAATATTCGAATTAACAAAACGCGCATAAAATCACTAGAGAACTGGTTTAACGGGAGAAGCATAATACAAACGTTCGTTCAAAACTGCCGCAATTAATCGAATACTAAATTTACAATTTACGGAAATATTACGCCCCGATTTAATTCCGAATTTTATTGCTGACCTCGGGACTAAAACGATATGCAACTCAACCCTTTTAATAACCGACCATATAATATTTTCATATACAAATATTAAAAAAAATATACTTAATGATACTAATAGATTATTATTTAACTATAATAAATTTATTATATGTATTAATAGCCATTGCTTTTGATTTCGTATTAAAAAATAATAATTGAGAATTGAGTACTATTGAAGCATTGATTGATTATTGTTTTATTATAAGTTTACGGGACGAAATCTGAAACGATAAATTTTTCATCCGGTTTTATCGACCCGTTATTGTTCTTTTCAGGGTTTATGAACGGACGCTATAGTGAATAGTCCAAAACCAGATGGCCAGAAGCGAGCGAACACTAAACAAACTACAATGTGTCCGTTGTGCACGCGGTCTCTGGACTCGTTCTTTATGGTTTTCCGCGAGAGATGAGTCCATTATTATTTCAGGACACTGGAGGAGGATACAGTGGCGTGTGCAGGGGTGGCAAAACTTTACACTATAAACTTTACAGTGACAGCCTCGGAAAGATGCTTTAGATGACGCTTTTCCCGCCGTAAATTTCGTATACGACTTTCGTCGCGAGAGCCCGTTGTGAATTGTAACTGAGATCGTTAAAATGACAATAAATCTGGTGGGAAAAACACAAAATGTCCGCGAAAAAGAAACATGTCCGAGAATGTGTAATGCCCCCGATGAAACGATGGACAGTTTTATTTCGGCTTCAGTTTGTATCTAAACGGGAAGGAGAATTATAAACGTCACTTTTCCGAGATATATAAGAATGTGTTAACACGGTCAAAATCATTATCTCAATGTGTATTTATATAATTTAATGACTACAATTTTTTTTTTTGAAAAATCAGTACACTTACGTATACTCGTATATGTATACTCAATACAATATTTAGTCAAATAATATAACTGATATTGCTCTTATTGAATAGATTTAAATTTATTAGTAAATAGAAATATCAAAATCGCTATTATTAAACGCTATGTTTTCATTTGTAGCTTTATCGATCGGACCATTCAAATTTACAGATTTTGAAATTGAGTAATCAAAAAATTTATCAAAACTATGGCATTAATTTTGAAATATTTGTAATTTCCCAAATACAAAAGATTCATTTGATCATTCGTCCAAATGGAGTTTTAATCCGAATAGAAAGACTAGATTAAAAGTGTCAGCAATGTGTGCATATGGAACAAAGATTGTTTTAAAAGTTTTTTGTTCGTTCCATGAATACAAACAACACTGATTGAAACGTCGATAAAGCCTCTGTGCAATACAGTCACCCCTTTTTGATGACGGCCGTCGATATGAAACGCATTGTCGATAATCCACGTGTTCATTTCGCAAACAAAAATACATATATTGGGTTTATTCAGCGTGATCAGAAAGGTTCAGTAGTATTATAGATTGTATATAAAGGATTGTAATTGCATTAGCAAACTAAACGAGATTCGGGGTGTGAGCGAAGAGAGAGCAAAGTTTGCTTTAGCAACTAAGCACACAGGACACAACGCTTTGATCAAGGAACGAAGGAAACTTTTGCTCTCGTTTTGCAGATTATAGTCAAGATATTATATTGCCATACAAATTCGAAACAGTTTAATAAACTAACAAAAGCCTTAAGTCAATAAGGTGAACCGTCGGAGTGTATGTCATTTGTGTGAGTTGTATTAAATAACTGTATAGTTAGTATATGTATATTATGTTGGCTCATACCTACGCGTATTTTTTCTATCGATCATTTTCAAATATTTACAACAAATTATGACTGTGGTTGAATTGCGATTTAATATCTATAATATGTCACGAAAAAAAACATATTTACGTGCATACATGTCATATTGCACACATTCGATTTATACCCTAACGTTGGCTCGTTGCGTGTTATTATGGTTGAAATTAAAATCTAGATTTGTTGCGGTAGGGGAGACCACAAGTTAGTGATACTCCGAACATACGAATGTACTATATATTTGAATCCTCTCCCTCAATTCCTTTTTGACAAATTGTAATTTTGAATATATGGGTTTCTACCATTAAACAAGGAAAACAGTGTTTTAGTTTGTCGATTAGATAGATCATTTGTCCGTTTTTCAATTGCGAAAAATAAAAATTTAATTAAGAAATATACGTATCTATTATACTTTATAAAATGATTTGGTAAATTTATACTCGAAGAAAATGTGTTTCGAGACATAAAAATATAATTTTGAAAAAGAACCATTAATTGATTATACCTGACGATTAGGGAAATCGATAAAAGTTCGCATCGGGACATTATTTTTATATATATATATATATATATATATATATATATATATATATATATATATATATATACATACATATATATATATATACATATATATACAAATATAGATGTGTGTATGTGAATGTGTGTGTTATAGACAATATAACGCCAGTCAATCTCCATTGAAATCTCCATATCGGCAAAAGAGCTATCTCCTCAAAGAGATCTATTCAAACAAAGATTTGTTTGCCAGACCCCAAGTTTTTGGGGGCGTTAGTCAAAGGGGATGAGGTCGTACAAAACACACATAGAAAATCATATACAATAATGTGAGTATAGGCATGTGGGTGGGCATAGAGGGTGTGTAAAGATTCGGTGATTAGAGTAAAACAAACATTATCCCGAGGAGAAATTGTTGCTGAGTATTCATCGGACCGTAAACTCCCGTAGGAGTTGGCAATGTAACAATTTCGAATTATAATTATATTGCTAAACGAATTCAAGTCGACTTTTTATAATTTCAATATGTACCTACGGATTATGTTAAAAAAAGCTTGAAAAAATAGTAAACATACAAGAATGATTAGTTTGAAAAGAATCCAATCAAATCTATGCGGAAAATATCAAAACAATGTTGTTTACATGACACGAGATTTTGTATTTGGTTTGTGTCAATCTGAGTGTTGGATCCGCTCAAGTAAGATTCTAATGCCGTTTTAAGTCAATTGCGCGTCTCTGAAGGAAGCTAAGATACAAATTCATAAACAATGAGTGCATGTCGGCGTCGTAAATTGCATTTGAATGTATGCCGCAAGTGCACACTTGATGTACTGTATACAAAACATGTAAGGAGAGTGCCGATATGGGATGTTTGCGAAATTAACACTGTTTACTAATAAATGCTTAAGAACTGATATCATGATGAACGGTTTTTTAAATCAAGCAACATACAAATAATATTCACATATGAATTATAATAATACGCGTATGTGGATATTGTGTAGCGGTTTTTCAGCTAAAAATATCGCACCCGCACACACTTTTTTCGATCGAAACTTTCGAAAAAAGGCGGGATTTTTTCGAAAGGGCACATGAAAAGATGCCGCCGAGTCATCGTCATCATCATCATCATCATCATCATACATCGTGTGACAATCTGGGGGCTGATCTTGTGGACAAAGCAGCCTCCTCATTGTAATCTCGTTAAGTGTCGTGCGAACACAGTATCTGCTCAAACGTGCACAAACGTCGACGTTTCCGCAAGTCACTTTGTGAAACGATAAAACGCTATATTTGCACACACACAATTGTGTATTAATCTGAAACGGAATTATAACATCATTAAAAATACGACCGATTCGAATTTTTATATTATAATACATTTGGGACTTGTATGACATGGTTATATGGTTTCACAAAAACGTCGTATTATACGAATCCGTGTTATGCGAGGTTTGAAGCTCATACAAAATTAGGGTTTTTGTTTTACAAAACATCAAAGTTTGTTCATTCTCTTTTTTTTTAAATAAGCAATACAAAAAATATACATTTATGTATTTAGATAAAATGCATTATAGGTGCTTAAATTAAATTTCTTAATGTGTTTGCCATTATAAATCCGCAAATTAGGTTTCTTAACGTATTTCGCGCGTAGTTTTTATGTGTGGTTATGTTTGACAGTTTTTACAAATCATTTTTCTTTAGATCGTCTAAATTTGCACATGCTAACAGTTCGGTTGTGCTAATGTATAACATGTAAGCCCAAAATTCTTTAAGATATGGTTAGAAATTGATAAATATTACTTCCAAATTACACGCGAAATTCGTTAAAAAAATTATAATTTACGCACTTATAATGGATGAATTACACGTGAAATTTGTTAATAATCTCAATTTAAGCACTTATGATGCATTTTTAATTGTTTTTTTTTCTAAAACCCTGTTATATAAAACGTTGTATAGAAATATAGCTCACAATTCATCAACCGTGTTACACGTGTCCCGAATGTATTAAAATTTCGAACGTTCGAAAATTTCGTGTTATATTATATAAAAATCGCAAAATATATGATATATTAACAGAACACACACGATGCATTTTTTGGATCAACACAATATAATAGTGCAGTCCGCATTATATATTATATATAAACCGCATTTTGAGTGCACAAGGGGCCGTCGTTCATAATGCATCGGATGCATCTCGGGGCCCCACTCGGATACAACACAATGAATGGACGCCGGTGTTTGCATTTGTGAACGTAATGCGATCGCTGAAACAATTATGAATAGTTGCATTTTTCGAATATGCACATGCATACATTCGCGCACACAATGTCGGAGATTATCTTTCGATTTCGGTCCGAGCGTCATGGACGAGGCGGCGCTTCGTTTTTCGTATGATCAATGTATTTTTTTTAAATGAAACATCGATAGAAAGAAAATTGATTTTGAAATATTCAATCATGATAATTTGTAAAGATAAATGAATTAAATCGGAATCGAAATCTGGTTAACCCTCCAGAATAGTTCGGCGTAACAAGGAAATTATTACGTCGTCACGCCGGGGTAGATGGATGGTTGGTTAGGTCTCTGGTTTTCTGGTGGTGTTAACGGTGTGTTTCAGGGGTTATATCCTGGCCCCCTCACCCCCATTGTTGTTCAGTCAACCCCGCCGTTATGAATATGATTAAACATCGTTTAGTTATGACGCGCGGGGATTGAAAAGGTGTTTGATGGATGTGCGCCGCCGCAGACGAAGTGTTAACTGGGGGATTACACTTTTTTTACACATATTTTATATATGTATTATATAAATAGATCTCGCGTTCGGCGCTTAGGGATTCTCAAATATTCTTTTCAACGTCCATACACCTGATACCTTCAAGTGTTTGTATGTATGTATTTATGCAACGAAATATCAATTTTGAATTGTTTTTATTTAAAAAATATATATTTCGGAAAAAAATTGCATTTACACATTTTCGCATCCTCCGATATTGATAGCCGAGTCTTTGCATAAATATATTCTTGTTTCCTCCCCCACATTATTTTCTTCAAATATTTATATATTTCAAATTTATACTTGTGACGGAAGCAATAAAGCTGACTGGCACGAGAACAATGATTTATCGGCAAATATTTTATATGTCGTCGTTATTTTCCTATTTGTGATGAAACATAAGTATTGTATGAAAGAAATTGTAATTTTTCTTTTCATCTTGCGTAAATCCTTCCGTGTCGTTCGGCTTGAAGAAAAGAGCGTAGTGAATGTGTTATAAAAAATGATACAGACTCCCTCTAAAATCTGTTATAAATGACCACAGGATGACTGTGTTGATCCTTTGTTTTGCCAGTAAAAAAAACGAAGCGAAACCAACGACATGAAATGCCAAGAAAAAAAACTCATGAAATGGAGACACAAAATGGTTTACTACGAAATATTGCGGAAAAATAAGTAATATAATATTTTCACGATAAAAATTAGTAAAATGATTTTTTTATCCTTTTTTGGCACAATTGGTTGTTTTTTTTTAATGAATTGAATAACCTCACTGTTATTGTTTTGTTTATTACAAAAATTTAATAATTATTCAAACATGAAATATGTATTAGAAAAAAATCTTATAATAGAAGCATAATAATAAATTTACCTTAAAATTACATCACTTTCTAGATGATTTATGAGGGCTTTTTTAAAAATAATAAACAAAATAAATGGATCGAGACACTTTCGCGCACGAGACACCATCATCATCGACAATTAACAACATACTATCACGAGCAAAGGTTAATATTAATCACCGTCTTTTAACGAGACATTACACGAAAATGACAAAAAAAACACACATAATAGTGAACGATTACTCATGTTAACCACTTGTTAGCCGACCGTCATAACAACCGGAACTTTTCGCTCCGTCCATCCATCCATAGAGCCGAGAGCACACATCCAGCACCATCATCCATCCATCCGTCGCAACAAAAACGGCCGTCGGAGTCAAGTGTTGTTTGTTCTGCACAATGTGCGCTCCACGAACGAGAGAGCTTTCAACGAAAACTCGCGGCCTTTGCCTTTATTATGCGAGGCTCTTTCTCCCCGCTTACAGAGAACAAAAATGAAAATGAATGAAAAAAAAACAGGACCTTTTGTTTTAGCGCCGACGCTATTTTCAAACCGCACAATTGAACCGGGTCTAAGTGGTTCGCCCTCTTTTCCGACACACGCATAAAAATAGTACAATAAGTGCTCTCGGGAAGAAAACCCGAAGGCGTGCACCGCGAAAAATCAGCGCAAATATTATGATTAATTGATGTACTTAGTCGATCTAAAAATTGCTTTTTTCGGCGAATTCATTCATCACCGAGTGTAAATATACAAGCGAGCATTACAATGACAACGAAAAGACATTATGCGTCGCTTTTCATGCGCGAAGAAAAGCGAGCCGAACACAAAGTGATCTATTTATCACTTCGGGGAGATTCACACGGCCTAATGTGCCAAGGTCGAAAAAGTACACAACTGGTAAGTTTTGTGTACGTGTGCCATTTTTCCCGTAAAACCAGGCCCGGATTTGGTTAAACTTTAACCGTTAAAGGCAATGGTAGGTTTAAGCCTGTGGCTCTAAATCCAGGTGGCTTCCTAATATATAATAGATCAGAAAATCGATCGATATATTTTTAACTTTTATATCATCATAATAATTAAGAAATATCATTGGAATTTTACACATTTAATATTTGCAGATTTTTTTTAAAACGTTTTTTGTAATTCATGATCTATAGCAGGCTTGTCCAAAGGGCCACTACGGTGCCAAACTGGCCCCCAGTGCTTGCGCGACTGTTCCCCACTTTTCATACATAACAATTTACGAATTTTGCTCTAATTCGAGGAAAATTAGTGTTATTTTTTTGAATTATTGAAGAATCGAATTTTTCAATTTTTCTAATCAAAATATATGTATTTTATCGTTAAATAAAATAAAAATGCAAATCGACGACGTTCGTGAATGACCGTGTTTTGGCCAAAGTGGCCCTCGCATACCGAAATGTTGGACAAGCCTGATCTATAGTAAATCAATCTTTAAAAAATAACATATGTCCCTAGATTTTCTAGGGTTAAACTCTTGAATGCGCACTTGTTTTCCATTATATTATTTTTGAATAATCATTTTCAACCTTCCAGACTTTTTGATATATAAAATTGTCGAATAAATAAAAATTTAAAGGGGAAAGGGTTCTGATTTTTTTTTATCATTTAGGGCCACCACTTGACTAGATCTGCCATTGAAAATGTCGTGTATCCTTTAGTGAATATTATCATTATTATTATTAAAATTAACGCTTTTATTCGTGGAATTGGGGGGGGGTGGGCTTAAAAGTTGAATAATCTACGGCTTCTCTTGGTCTAAATTGGGCCCTTTGTACGACGCACATCAACATATGATACGAGTAATATCACGAATCACAGAGCACATTTATGAACTCAGATAAATGATGCAGCGGAAACAATGTTCTTCAGTCGGAACTATTTAAGCCCTTAACATTATAGATGTGATTGAGCGATTAAGCACTGGGATTCTATTGGGAAGGAGCGTGAGAACGGCGCCAGGAGTGCACCACTCCGTGAATTGCAGTGTTTGTGCTGGTTCAATTCGTTATTAGCGTGCTGAACACACACATGAGTAATTATGGTGGTGTTTGTGTAATTGCATGTGCATATCTGCATTAATTAGAAGCTTAAGTGCATCGATGAAAGCCTCTCTGTGACGATGGCTCGTTATCTGCGCTGATACCCTGCGATAACGGGGATGCGAGTCTCTAATGTGCGTTCCTTTATATTATGTTTTTCATTTATATTTTATTTACATAACATATATATGTTGATAGTTCAATCAATTTTCCTTTACGAAAACTAGCCGTTTTATAATTTTCAATTTTCAATAGTGAATAAAATTCATTAAAGTTTTTGAATATCAGAATTTGATATTCAAATTATGTATTATAATTTTAATATTGGATTTTGATGATTTCAATACGAGTATTTCAAAAATTTCACGAGAAAATAGCGTATGTATTTGAAATTAAATTAATTACAGTTCGTGAGAAATGTTTTCGAACAAAATTACGAAGCGAATATCGCAATTTCGGTCTCATGTCAGTGCTAAATTATAAGTAGATATGACAAATAAACCTATAATATAATATAATATTATACATATATCGAAAATGCTTTAAATTTAATTCTGAAGATTCTCTGATCTCATAGAAGTATTTATCAATTAGGATCGTTAGAAAATTTAAAATACTTTGTGTTTGAATCAACTACTAGATGAATTTGACGTCAATTTTCCAAACGCTTTAGCTACGGAAATTCCGGAACTTTCGAGTGTTCCAAGCGCGTAAAAAGAGGCCTCCTTCTTTTTTATTCATATTGATTTATAGCCAAAGCCGACAAACTCTACACCCGATAAATCGTACCCATTGTCAAAACAGCACAACTCACCGAAACGAATGTGACAGCTCAGAACTAACGGAAAACCTCGCATACACGTACACAAGCACGGGAGGGAAAACTTTATTTCGATGAAAGCCGCGTTTGTTTTTCCAGCCGAATTATTGACTTACGTACAATTATGAATCGTTCGTTTGTTGTTTCTCTATTTATACGTGTGTTGTGTGGTCTAAAAACGTGATTTTCACTTTGTCGTGTCTCGATCTATTCACATTGGTCCCACGCGGACCGTATGCGCAATATGCGATTTTGCTTTCTTGTTAACTGTATCATTTTGACAGCTCTTAAACGACCGAGTGTAATTTGTCAAGACGATTCGAAAGAATGGAAGCGACCGATGAAAATAAAAGACAAGCGAAAGCTCGATACGTCTATGAGAAAATTTGAATTCATTACGAACCATACGTATTATAATATATATGTAATTGATTATAAGACGCAAAAGTAACAATCGTACAATTAAAAATATGAATATCACTTACGATGAAATACGATGCTTTTATGTGATGTATAATATAATAATAAAACCATACAATTTTATATAAATGAATAGTTTCATAAATATTAGATATATTATAATACAATACACGTTTCCGTGTACACACAGAGTTAATATTTTAGCTAAATAATAGTTATAAGTTTGAGGTGAGTTTCTAAAATATTCAAGCGTCGCCCCATAGAAATGCGGAATGCTCTTCTTGCTCCGAATCGCGTCATTATTTCCGTATTGTTCACATCTAGAACGTTTAACGAACGCCGCTGAGATGCAGTGCTGCATAAATCAAGCGCATATTAAATGCACCACCGGTCGTGAAATTTGCATAACATTAATTTTACGCGAGTTGCGTATGCACAAAAACAAATTGTCACTGAAAATTCCATCGTTTACGAAGAATACACACAGAAAATTCCCACTAATTAATCGTGGCAATCTAGTTTCCAACAAATCTCACCCATCAATCGAAACGATATTTTATAAAACAAAAATCAAAATAAACGACCCATTAACGACGCGTTGACACCCGTAGAGACAATGTTAAAATCATCAAAGACAACACAATAAAAATAAAAGATCTGAGCAGAGAGAGACAAAGGCGCTTGTTGATAGTGCGGCGTCGATTTTTCGGCTCCCGGAAGCTTTAACGAAGTTTAGCGGCAACGATCCGTTAAAGCCGCCGTCGTTACAATCGTAGGGGGTCTCTGTTAAACGGCCACCTGTCGGACCACCGTGGTCGTTGACAGACCGAGGGTCGCCGATGGACCGCTCACAATGGACAACCGTATCTGCTGCTCATACTAGATGGCCGCTGATTGACGCGCCATCGACGAAAAGCCACAAATAGACCGAACAACACAAATACGAGTGTAATGCGGTGTTGGGAAAACTAGCGAACTTTTTAAATATCTTCAAAATAATCATTTTGTGTTCGGTGAATCGAAGCACTGCTATTTGAAGCGATAAGATGATGGGAAATTGTGGAAATTCTATCCGATTCATGATTTTTTTTTTCATCGAATTATTATAAATCAATTATCAATGGTCACTGTGATGTTTCAGTTTCAAAAACAAAAACGGGTCTGTAACAAATGATTTTCTGTTGCGTTCTTAGAGGCGAAACTAATGGGAATTTGGAGAAAAGCCTAGAAAATGCATGGCGAGCTCGTTCAAAGTCAAAATTCAAAGAACGTGAAAAGTTCAAAAGGAAAACAAAACGTGTCAGCGAGCTTCTGGAAGATCAGAATTGTCATTTCTTCGAATTCTAAGCGCGTCAACCGTCTCTCGCGTACACACAACACAAAGGTGAAAATCTAAAAAAAAAGGAGAAAAACTATAATGAAAAGAAAAGAAAGGGAGAAGTTCTCCGGAGAGACGAACGAGCCCATTGTCATTTGATTTATAAATAAACAAATGAGGGGGCTTTGAACGTGTCGTTGAAGAATGTGAAATGGGAAATCCATTACGAGCCGCCGAAGAATCAAAGTGAAATATATGTGACTATGCGGAAACTCAAATAAATCACCCAAGAGACGAAATCGTCTTCAATTCTATATCCAATTAAAAAAACGCGTATAAATTTGAACGCGTGTCCGAGTGTGAGTAAATATAAATTATATTATTAATTTCTCGCCACTCTCTTGATCCAGAAATGACGGCGTGTTTATAGTTTATATTTATTCGTTATATTTTTTTTGTACGGACCTCTTAGCGAAGGTATAAAGAAGAAATTCTCAAAGACAAATATGAATAGTAAGTTATGATGATATATTGTTTCCGCTTACCTACAGCAAAGGATGCACTCAAGCGATGAATAATGGCCCATCCCAGAAGAGATACTTCGCAATATATATATATATAAATATGTACGATTTTATAAATATGTCTACTAGTTGTGTTTTGTTTCTGCATTTTGTTGTGTGCGATTTTTCATGTGAAATTAAATTTTCTTACCTGAAACAATAGAAAAAATAAATTAAAATTCCGTCACATATAAAGTCGATTATTTATATTGAAAAAAATTGTCTCAATTAAAAAATAAATAAAATTAACAACCACTTATAGTAATAAATGCGTTTGCGATCGAGTGCGCTGAACATTCATACGAAACCGACGTGAAAATATGCGGTCCCCGAAAAACATAATAGGGCTGTATTTTTTTGTGAGTTTTACTCTAAAATAGAACTCGAGGGGCAAGTGTTAAGTGTTCACTTAGTCTTCTCAGTTAGTCTCACAGTTAGTTTTTCCGTTCTTCGGTATCGCGAGAACTTTGTGAAGGAGGAGCTATCGGTTAACAATGACGCAAATATAAAGCTGTCACCGCGCCGGCCTCTCGTAATGGACGGGGACGGGCGATAAATAGAAAACTATGACGTTTCTCATATATTGGTGTGTGTTTATTTCTGAAATATTTAAAAGATATTGAGAGCGACACGTGGCCCGAACCGATTCTCAGCTGAAAAACTCGCGTCATAATCGCCGGTGACGTGCTTTCAACCGGTATAATGCATCATCGTTTTTTACGCCGGCTTTATTTTTTCGCGGATTGTTTTCTTTCGTTTTCGACATTGTGAATTTTCGTGTTTATGTTTTGAGTGAGTCGCGCTGTGTGGACGCGCTCGAGAAAAGTCGCTTTTCGTTCGAGAATTTTCTTATCGATTATTTGTGGATTGAAAATTTCAGATTCGACTTGTTTCGTTTGATAAATTGTTTAATCTAGTGCGTGTTCTCATTAAAAAATTAAATCCCTAGTCGAAAGTACGTTTTTAATGGTTGTGTTACGGAATTGGTTTTCACTTTTTATGTTCAGTCAAAAATATTTTTTTTAAATTACCTGTATATCGTTAGGTTTCAAAATTTAAGACAAATATACACGGTATATATAATACTCGTATATTGAGTTTTTTAATTGGTTTCTTTTAAATATAGGATGAAGTTAAATGAAATGGTTTTATGTATGTACGGTTATATAATAGAAAATGTTCACAAATAATTAATTGTTTTATCAAATTTACTGTACCAAGAATAATCTAGCTTCGTTTCCCAATTTCAATCACATAAAGTAAAAAAAAACACATATTGAATCAATCTTATTTTTAAATATCGAATGAATCAAATATTCATATCGGAAAATACTTATACCTCAAAATACATCCAATCCTCTTTTTACACGGTTCGAGGAAGAAGAACCGATTTTTTACATCGTTTTTTTCTCTTCAACACGGTATAAAAATATGTATTATTATGCCACAATGGTAAGATTTTCCGCAGGCCCGTATATTGTTATAATTATGTATGTATAATTATAGTTATTTAATAAAAAATTTCGATGTTTTTTGATGATTTTATGTGGGCAAATTTTTTTCACAATACACATTTTTTATAAAGTACATTTGGATGGAAGTTCTATCCAAATATACTGCCAAAACCTATCTTCAATTTTGATATGGCCAGGCCACCATACATTATTTTTACACGTTAGTATCTGGAACGTATCCCCCGTGTAAAAAGAGGATTGGGTGTAAAATATTCGCGACACTTTCCATTAAAATATTTTTAAGCGCATCCTTCCACTGTCAACAAGATGCAATTCTAACGTGACAGATAGATGTAAAAAATCGACATATTTCCATAAAGCGAGACGAGCGCATAAAGTTGTCGAGCGCGTACAATAGTGTCATCGCAAGAAGCGTAGTAAACGTTTCAGCGCCGACTCCAATAATAACGGCCGACGACAATAATGTGGTCATCACCGTGTCTCCTCGGAACAAACATTCATACCATTATATCGCGCTGCTCTATTCGAATGTCCGAGACACAAAAAGAAAAACGAGGAGTCGACAATTAACCGCAGATAACCGCTTTGACGTCCGATGCAACTTGCGTCAATGGAAAATCGTTGAAAATCGTCGACAATGGTTGTGTGCCGATACATACGCGAACTAACAAGAATCCTTTTGAATGGAGTGTGCTTCGGTCTTTTGTTTGGATTTGTTTGAAATCTCGCCCGAAGGATTGAGCCACATCGATGAGTTGTAGCGCTGTTAACATATCATAACACGTCAATGCAAAATACGAGTGTGTATTATCTCTTCTATAGAAGGGTTAGAGAACAAAGGTGTTCCGACGAAAAGTTTTAGTAGTAATAAAAGCGTTTATTTACTTTAGAAAAAACGCGTGTAAATATGTGAAGTATTTTAATCTATATTCGAAATTGAAACATTCGCGTGTGATAGAATTAATGAAGTTATTTAAATAATAAAAAAAAATTCAGTATACAATAATAACTTCAAGGAAAAGCCATTGAGGACAATTAGAATTAACAGTGTCTTGAAACAGTTGTGTTCTTCAGCTACCAGAACCATTATAGAATGCTTTGATATTCAGAATAAATGCTATATTATATATGTTAAGAACACATAAATTACCTTTTGATACAAACAGGTATAATGCATCGCCTTCGTTGCACATATCCGAACGATGCGCTACAAGGTAATATATGAGTTCGAATATAGACGAACTATTCAAAAGATCTTAACTAACTAAATAAATAACTGATATATTTCAATACATTTTCCACGAGTACATACGTGTGTATATGACATAAAATTATCGCGAAATAAATTCATATCCTAATTCCGATATGATCGAAAACACTTTTTCGTCGATCCAGCATTAGCGAAATTTACACTGGCTTACGTCCAGATTTAAATGTATTAAATAAATATATTAATGTCATTTTTTCGATTGATAAAATGTATTATAAATGTATTCAGTATACATTTTTCGATGTGTTGAATGCCGTTGTCTTATTATGTCGTTACGTTTTTAACGCCTCTATATTGTATGCGTAAGAAACGATACGTTACGACTAATTCACTATGTGACAATTGCAGGATGATTTCTATTTCAAAATTATCATAAATATCGTAGGGAAAAAATCCAACAAATATTGCAAAAAATGTTCCTAAATTAACCAAGTCACATACGTTAATTAAGATAAATAATATGATTTAAATGTATCGTTTACTTTCTGCTCCATTTAATTTGTTTTGGTAAAAACGTGTTCGTTTGATTTGCCGCTTTTATATTTCAATTTAATACACGTCGGTACATTAATCATATTTTTAAATTAAGCATTTTTTTTACATTTGTTCGTCGGTGCGATTTTTTTTTGAATGCACATATAAAATTTATCACTAGAGAATCGTTTTGACAAAGCAGCCAATTTTATTTGAAATCTCTATTTGATTATTTGATGAAAATATTATTTTATATAATGAAAACTAACTTTTTGACAAGTAATATTATGTAAAATTATTGGAAAGTTTACAATTGGTTGAATTGGAAATTTTGGTAAATTTATTCGTGAAAACGTAATTGAATAATTATTGTGTACACTGCATAATGTGAATACATGAAAGAATTTGATACGAAATGGCAGGAGGGGTGAAAAAATATAGGAGGTATAAAAAGTGACTTTACAAGCGGGGACTGGGAAGGTTTTGTGCGAAGACCGAAAGGTTTCTTAATGAACTTCGCACTAATTGAAATTTCCTACGACGCGAGAAAGTCTTTACGTGGCCGTTTTTAAAGCGAAACAGAAAGACGAATAAAAAAATATTTTCATTACATATTATAAAAAATAAACAAAACGCCGTTTATGTTTCCGACATTTTAGTATAATATAATTTCACGTTTCAACTTGTTGGATTAATGCATTAAAATTTAAATAACATCGTTGCATACAAGTACCATTAATTTAATTTAGCGGCTATACATAGATTAATTTATCACAATGATATTGTATGTGGGATATAAAAATATAATCTATTGAATGTTTCATTGATATATGTATATATATATATATTTTTTTTTTTGTTAACTGTATTATATACATATATGTTGGCCTTTGCAAACTTTCCCTTGAATTCTGTTTTAGAGGGCGAAAAAATCTTGCATAAAGCTCTCGTGTTTAATTGTGCACGTATTTCGTAATTAAACAATAATTGCGACCGTCGTTAATTTAAAAACTTGAAATTAAAAATTCACACGACATTAAAAATTTATGAATACTTAAATATATTATGAACAAAATACCGAAAAGAAATTTCAGAACTTTTATTTTTGTTCAGGAGGGTGAAAAATGCATTTTTACGTAATGCACGAAACGTGATGGGATCTTATCTGAAAGGATGAACTTTTTACGCTGAACGTTTTGTGTGCATATTTGTGCACATTTCGAAACGTGTTTATTTACTAAATTTTTTCGTTTCATTTTTCATGCACGCCTGATATTTCTATATTAAAGAAGAATGATTGGCAAATAAGTGACTAAATTTATTTTTTAAACGTACGGTAAATGGCATGAGTAAAATGCAATAAATTACCGAGCAAGAGCCCCAAATAAAACGACGACAAATTGACGCCGGCAAATGAATGATGCGTCGAAATTTTTGTCCAGAAGCGGACTTTCACATATCAATTTATTGCTTCCCCATAAAATTTTGGAAATCATAAATGATTTATCTTAATTGATACGAATATATATATATATATATTCGTATCAATTAAGATAAATCATTTATGATTTCCAAAATTTTATATATGAATATTTTATATATTTTGAATATATATATATGTATATATATATATATATATATATATATATATATATATATATATATATATATATATATATATATATATATATATACAATATATATAATGATAATTTATAGGTATATCGAATCGATACTTGTGTACAAATATTGAAATTATGAGTTATTTATAACGGTTAATTTAATAAAAATACATTGGAAAAGAGAGACTATTAATTTTTTTTAATATAACATCTGAAAAATTTTGAAGAAATTCCGATGGCGGTCGACTGTTGCATTATTTCACCTCTTGCATATTTGTCCCGAAGTTCGCAATGAATCTGCAGTCTGAAAAGAGTTTTATTGGACACGAAGGAGTGTGACCCGTCTTGTTAACATTTTTCACCACCCAGAATATTAGGTATTGTCGCCCAAGCAAGAGAGAATGGGAGCTAAATCACGATACGGTCGACTACTCGGTAACAAAAAGCGAAACTTTTTCGTATTCTCGGAAGAGGACATAAATAAAATTGGAGAGCATGATATTTCACGTAAGCGTCCGACATGCTGGAAAAACAAATTATATGTATTTTTCTTAGACGCGTTAATTCGGTCCAATTAACGACGGAAAAGTCGCGCGGACTTTGAAACAAAACATTTGGAAAATGTCACGCGAGACAATATCGTTAATCGATCTGAACTTTATTCTGAATTTTGAGTAAGCGTCGACTCTCTGAAACATTTTTGTGAAAATTAGTGTTAGCGTGCGTTAATATACATATATAATACATTCGAGAGCGGAGACTTGAATAGAATCAATCATTTCGTTTGTTTCGCGCCAACAATTTGAAAAATCGCGCGATTTTTTCCGCTAATTAAAAAATAATAACGAGTGTGAACGTTTCGCATTCGAAACAAGATTCGAATCGGATAAAATTAAAAGTGTTTTTCTTGATTTTTTTTACTTTCTAACCGAACGAAAAACAATGTGGACGTATGACGCGCGAAACGACCGCTCGCGCCACTTTAATTTTTCCGCGTGCAGGTTCGCTTTTTTTCATATATTTTTCATGCGCAATAAACAGCTTGAAATATTAACAAATGTATATCCGATTTGTGTTTATGCTTTTGCGGTGAAAATTAAAATTCGTCATAAATATCGTTTCGCATAGGTACGGCCGTAAAACCACAATTAGTATCATCGGTCCGTTTTTCACTCTCGCATGTGTGTGAAAGCCTCGATTTTTTTTTCATTTTCATTTTTCATCTCTCTCTCTTCTAAATTTTATTTTTCATTTATTTGAACGAATATTTTTGTTGAATTTTTAATTGGCCATTAACCGCTGCCCGCCGACCGGGGTATGTAATAACTACGGTTGTTTCACCGTATATAACCGCTTTGATGCGGCAGGAAAATCCATCGGGTAGGCTATATCCTATAACTTTCGTACAATAAATCTATTTGTTTCATGAGAAAACGTAACGATTCACATTTTATTCACGAGGAAAAATTTTGACGATGAGCACACTTTACGAATCGGAAAATTTTCCAAGAAAAATTTGTTGAAATTATGGCAATTATATGTTATACAAAAAAACATGTTGATTTAAAACGCTATAAATCAAACAAATATATTAATAAAAAATATAAAGCGCATGTTGTCCGAATAAAAATTCACAAAAGCGTTTTTTAATTATAGTCCCGCAATAACAACGCATTACGGTCGGTTTCCCAACCCTTTTACGTTTGTCGCATCGCACCCGTTTATGTATTTTCATTTTATTTATTCGAATGTGTACACGAACGAACGGTCGACCGACCAGTGACCATTTTTACAGCTGAAGTAAAATGAAAAAGATATGCTCGGCCTGAAATTTTTTACGGCCTCCCGAAAACGCGATAAATTCGCGCTGTTAAACCGAGTTCTAAGTACAGTTTTCCGAATTTTTCTGAAAATTATGTATTATCTAATAATACATACAAAACGCATATTTATCGGCTGAAAATCGAGTAGGCATTTGACATTTTCATTTTTCCATTTTTACATGTGTAACGATACGTAGTCTGGTTCGCACGCCGTACGAAATTTCCCATGGTTTTTCGTCTACAATGGTCCATTCGTGCGACACGATTCTTTTCATGACGCCCGCACTGAATTCGTATCACGTACGAAGTCTGTTTTTTATACAAGTCGTCTCAAGTCATTATGTTTTCACAAAAGGCTTCAAGTTGCATTGTGCAAGTCCGAGACAGACATATCGCGTTTGTGTTCCATACAAAGTGTAACACTTTCCACGAGCGATTGCGCGAACGACGCCCGAAAAGTACATCGCATTCTATATCATCAATTTAACTCTTCTGAATGAATAAATAATAGCAAAAAAAAACTACACATCTTCATTTTCATATATTGTAATTTATGTTCAGGTATTTTATACTGATTTAAACAAAAGAGTTCGATAGTAATTATGAAACGATGTATATTTTCCCGGATCATGAATGAAAGTCGTTAAATATATCAAAATAAAACATAAAACCATTGTTTTATGTATAGAGGGAGTTATTTTCGAATATCGCTTTTAATCTGCGGAAAATATGCTCGTCTAGCGCGCAATAAAAGAGTAGATTTTTCATCGCACAGTGTACAATATATATGGTGGAACACGAGCCAGACGGCCTGTACGTGTGTGTCCGCGTATCAATTTAAATATTTAAAGAGCAGACGGTACGATTTTATTCACATATCCCTCTATACGGGATACGTGTATATAATATTATCATATGTTCGTATTTCAGGCTCAATTTTATTACTGCCGTTTTGTTTTAAAGCGCGCATCGTTACGCATATAAAACGAGTAACTCGCGCGTCGATTCGATCAAACAAATATGCGTATCGTCAGATTATGCAACACCGATTCGTTTATTATGTTCGAAAATGGATTAATAGAAATTGTTGAAAAATATACATATGCAAAAAAGGGTAGTGAATCTAATTTAATAGCATTTTATCGTGTATCATAAAATAATTCAATAGTAATTCGGAAAATAAACGTGTTATAAAAACACGCTGAAAGCTTAATAAAACAGCGGGAAAATTATCGGGAAACTCACCTCGAATGGTAAAGGGGTGAGTAATTGAAACGTAACTCTCCACAATACAAAACTCATGATCAAAAGCCTCCTTTCGGTAGTTGTTAGTGTATTCAACACTACACGAATATATCATGTACGTGTGTATGAAGGGCCTTTGACAATTCCCACGTTTGTGTTTCGCGCTTATATTATTCGCTACACACACACAAGAGTGGAGAATTACACATTATGGAGCTTGTATTCGGCTCTATCGACTCTCCATGTTGTGCCACGCCATTGTGGAAAGCGTTCGTTTATTATTCGCGTTTGAAATTTACGTATTCCGAAATTTGACGGCACTGGAAAGCTTTATGCGTGAATCGATTAAAATATACGTACTTCGTATTAGGTGGGTACTTGAAAGCTTTCACCCAGTTGTCTTAAATGATTTGATTATTATTATATATTTAAGTTAAACTATAAATTTTTCCGATAAAAAATATAATGAAACGAATAGATACATATTGAAATATCGACAATATTTGTTTCGAATGGGAAAACACGCACCTCGCGAAACGATAATTATCGGAAGATACTTTCAAAAGGACCTATTTCGTTTACATACAAAACGAGCGTTTTACATTATATAATACTGCGTAAAATATTAAACGTATAATCGCATTACATTCGCAGCGCTTGTTGTAGGACATTATTATTCGGGGAAAATTAAGCCCCTTGAGTCTGAGCGGTGGTGAGAGTTTTCCGCGGAAAAGTTCGTTGTCAATCGCACGGACAAAACCTTTTCGTAGGCGGGGCTTTGAATCTTTTTCGCCATTCAACCGCACACAGAATGCCTTTTCTAAGACACGGAGGAGCGGAAAAGTGGGTGGCCGAGCGGTGGAGGACGAGACGCTTTTCTTTTACGAATAATAAGGCTTTCTGTTTCGCCCGGCTTTTATTTTCGCCGGGAAATAGAGAGATGAAAAGCATCCCTCCGACCCACACCTCCGCTTTTCTCGATTCTGAAGCAGCCGTTCTTTCCTCCTTCATATTCCGCGATGTGTCCTCCTTCGTGTTTTCTTTCTTTCATACGTTTCTGTTCCACGTCTTGCTTTCTTTTCTTCTGGTGGGGTTTTTCTCTTTGGCAATTCTGGACGAGCGACTCGCTCTCTGTCTCTAATGCTATACGTGAAGTTTATGTGCCCTACATATGATGGAGGTCTTTCGTAATACCACCACGTATATGCGAACAAGCATGTTTTTTACTCTCGCCCTTTCGATTTGTATATAAATCGTGAGTTCGTTTAACAATTGATGCAAATAATATAATATAATTGATGAGTTCGGTCGTATTGTGTAATATTTTATTGGGAAAAGCTCATTTTATTTAATAGACTCGACTGGAATGTTTGCCCATGAAAGGTTACATACTTTTTAAATGGAGAGATCTCTTTTTAATATATACTACATATATGTATTATACATCATACACACATCACTTTTCAACGAAATAGTAAGACGTATATAAAATATCGTCTAACGTTTCCTTTTCTTCACTATGGAAAATTGCATTTCGAGTCGTTAACTTTCATCTCCGATGTGCTTGCAGCGATGGATCTCGGCAAGAGTGCTGGCAAAATGCCGTTAACGTTTTTAATAGGGAGCGTCGGGTCAGTGGGAAAGGACTGAAAACCGCGCTAAATCGCTCAATTTTTCCTAATAATCGCGAAAATGCACTCAAAAGAAACGAGCATGTGTCGGAGTGCGAGTTCGCCGCTCGTTTTCAGTGCGATTTCATAATGCACTGCCGCCGCTCGAGGGGGCGGTGGGCGGATCCTTTGCGGATTATTTTTTTATTTATTATATTTTTCTGGTGGTTGAATTCGCGTAACGTCTCTTAACGACCGGTCGTTAAGTGAGACCACTACAATTTCGTTAGGACGGTCGTAACGACGCGGTCGTTAAACGGACGAAGCGCAATTCGATGGCCATTCAAGAGAAATTCGTCAAGAAGATTGTCTAAATACTGAATACCAGTAGTATTATATTTGAGGCTTTCGCCAATTTATTTCATTGATCATATTTTTTATTAAATTCAAAAAAATCGTTCGATAGTGACATTTAATTTTTTTTATGATTACTTGGAATTTTTTAACGAGTAAATATACAAAAAAATAATTAAATTAATTAAGATTATTTACACTGAATATTAAAATATATTATGTCATTGCAGGAAATATTCGTATTCACATCTAAATCTTTAAAAAATATTAATTAATACAAAACTATAATATTATCAATATAATTGCATAATCAAAAATTACTGAATCGCGACATGTCAAAATTTAT
This sequence comes from Hydropsyche tenuis, assembly GCA_009617725.1. Classification (NCBI taxonomy): domain Eukaryota; kingdom Metazoa; phylum Arthropoda; class Insecta; order Trichoptera; family Hydropsychidae; genus Hydropsyche; species Hydropsyche tenuis. The sequence continues at coordinate 132,832 of VTON01000039.1, forward strand.
TTTTTCATGCAGGAAATTAATTAGACACTAAATCTCCATACGAATCAAGCTAAAGGTGTTTTTAATTTTTATAGAGAACATAACATAGAAAACCAACAACATATGTATACACCGCATCACTATGGCGGCATTAAATTATACTAGCGGTATAATAACGTTTGTCTGCGTGCAATAAACCATAGAATGCGCCATAAATTCAGACCTCCCGCACTTTTGACCGAACAATATAAGACTTGACGATTTTCTAGCAAAACAATAATCCCGGGCTGGAATCAATATCGGGTTCTGTTGGCATATTAAGTGACAACAAAAAAATCATCCGAATTTTCATATTCACGTCGATGAAAGACGCCCAAGCAAACACACTAGAGCGCAGGCACACATATCTCGGCGGACACGTATTATAAATTCGGAGTTATAATAAAAGTGTCGGTCCGATGATAATGAAGAAATTATTGATTTTACGACGCTAGGAACCGGCCTCATCGGCTGTAAATTAGGCACGAAAAAATTGTCATAAATGCTAGGTGGGCCCATTACGTGTGTTATATGGCCTACGAAAACACGAGAACATAAAGCAATTTGTATACATATACGTTTTATTATTGTTAATTTATCGTGGGAATATCGGATAATGTTTGTCTAAGACTGGTCCGAGTTAACAGTTATAAACATCGACACGTTCAATGAAAATAAATATTATATTTGTGTTTGAAATATCTACTCTAATTCCTATGACTTGTTTACTTTTTACGTTTAAAGTTCGAGTATTTAGAAAGTATCATAAATGTGCTTTGAAATATTGCAATATATAAATTAAACCCAAAACACGACAATTTGTATTCGAATTGTCGTGCGAAGTGCGAAATACAAATTTGAAAATTTCATAACACGTTTGATGAATCGTTGATTTACTTTTTCATTATGTACAAATGAAACACGTCGTAAATTTATATTCTCGCGAAAGCATTAAGTCTTCCCGAAGCGTTATTTAAAAGTCCTCGGCGGCGAGGAAAACTCTCGAAGATTGAATTTTATTTTTTAAGCATTGCGACGCGATCTACGGTTATCGTGCATACGGAAATAAATAATGGCAGCCGTTATACGTTTCATTAACAATTTTCAGCATAATTTGAGTCTTTTTCGTTCGCGCTTCGCGGCAATAACAGGCCCGGGACATAAATAAAGCATAACGCGACGTTAGCAGTTGATAATAAACGTCGACATTTTGAGATTTTCCATTATTCCGAGGCGTTTCAACGACGTATGAGATGTCGTAGTCGTATTTTGAGGCCGATCTATGACAGACAGACAAACAGACGAACAAATCTCTCATCACGTATTATATTATATTATTGACGGTCCTCTCTCTCGTTGAACTTTCGGGGACTTCCACTAATTTCGGTTTCTAAGAATTCAGACACAAGTGCTCTACGTCTTTTCGTAAAACAATAAACTAATAATTTTATTTTATAAAATAATTATAATTTCGCAATATAATGATGAATTCATATAAGTTTATACAGCCGAATAAATTAGAAATATTCAATTATCAGTTTGATACGTTTCAGATTATATAGTAGATGTTCCAGTTAGAAAATCTAGCCAACGGCGACGTTTTATGATTTAACAATACCGCTAATAATAAGATCCAACAGTTGAAGTGAGGACAATAAAATGTTAATGTAAATCGTTTATACAACACAAAATATATATATATATAGTTATATTTACAACTGATTCGTGTGTAGGGGAAACCGGCCCGAAGGACAGTAGCCGTTTCGTCAGAAACGTTAAAATGTCTTTATTTATTGATATTGCGACACGTTGCGTAAAAGTCTCACGATAATACGCATAATAAGATATTCTCAGCGGATAGATGGACACGTTGATAGCTACTACCACTTTCGTTCTATCTATTTTCTCTTATAAATATACAAGTACATTATTTTAATATTGTGGACGTCATAGAAAATAAAATTAAATAACGCGATTCAAACGGCCGCTTCCGCTCGAAAACTCGAACGCACGTTAAATGTTCATTCTGAATTCCTGAACTAATTATGGCTCATTAAAAAATTAAATATTGTGCCCATTGAAATCAATAAATCTTAAAATTTTAATAACAACGACACGTCTCTCATTTTATATTATCGATATGAAACCGGTTAATGAACTTTGGATATAAAATGTGTAAACTGCCCGAGTCGATGTTTTTGACAAATGGCTATCGCGCGACTAATAATATTAATAGTTTTTTTACGACGAGATTACCATAATGTCCTATTTGTGTTTCGGATTAATTTAATAAATAATTAATTATCTCGAATGTCATAATCACAAATCGATAATTATTTGATTGATTACACCCGTAACTCATATTAAACGATTTTTGTATAAACCGTAATTAGTCAACTAATACAAAAATGTGAGCGATTTAACTGTATATTGAAAAAATATAGATTTTGCCTTGAAACGAATTATTTGTGCATTAGGATAATATACAAAGTGCATTATTTCTGGTGCATTAAAGAATTACGTATTGAACATAATTTTATTTGTTGTGTGAAATGAAAAAAAAAATTGTGCATTATAAAGTGAGTATCAAAAAATATGAAATGAGCAATAGAAAGAATAGTTTGTGTATTGAAATGATCGAGAGGTGGCAACGTCGCCAGAGCAAAGTTTTCCTCCGCAGACAATACAATACAACCGTCAACGTTTCCTTTTATTAAAATTTTAATTTAATTTAAATTACATTTTAACAATTTGGACCATTTTGATTCTATCATAAAAGTTGTTAATAATGGTCGTGCAGTTGATATTTCGCTCTGTTCGCGTTTGCAGTCGTTGCCGATCCTTTATTCATTCTAATGCATTTTATTCGTTTTAAGATAGGTACAGATATTTTTTCAATGGTCAAAATATTTCTTCGAATGCACACAAATTTTTTTATTAGATGCTCAGGTTAAATGCACATTAATTTCATATAAAGCACGTTTAAATTGTCCCCATAAGAAAATCAGCAGACTCGATCAAGAAACGAGAATAAAACGACGAAAAATGCGGCATTCGTATCGAGAGCCATCGTCGTCTCATAGACAGGGCGATTGCGAAATCCAGTACCGTTCGGCCAGTTTTCGTAGTACGAGAGCAGGTGAACAAACACCGCCGGAACGGGTTGTTGCAGATGAACAAGAATGCCGCTCACCGGCCGCTTAACTTTTGCCGCTGCAACAACGGCCAGCAACAGGTGACGACGGCCGTAGAGCGATATTGCGCAACGGCAAAGCGATCTCGCAGACGGCCATCCCAAAAGTGGTCGTAAGAAAGGGCGATAGATCATGCGCTTCTATGATATTGTATGTCGGACGTGGGGTTTATTAAAAATTCTATTTTTGCTGAAATCGGTGGTCGAACTTGAAATTTGTCTGTAAAAACAGAATATTTAAAACTACACGTAGTGGATTCTCTCATTTTGAAAAGCCTATCGAATGTTGCAAATTCAGCCGAAAAGTCGGTTTTTCACAGCCGACTATCTCTAGTCGGACAATGCCCACTCGACTAATTATAAATGGAACCAAGGTTCGTTTTTGGTGCAAAACGGTGCAAAAAACGGTGCGAACGGTTTTAGTGGTTTTTGGGGTATTCGGAGAAAATTTGTGAAAAGTTGTATTAAATTTTTTCAGTAGTTTTCAGAACTGAAAGCGCATGTCAGATTTGTGAAAAACAGTGACGGTACAATGTTTTCTATTCGAATGTGTAATAAGGTGTAGATTCAATTATCTAAAATAGCTGAAGCGAACAATAGGAGGAGGAACAATGAACGCCGAAGAGTCGAGTGGGGAAAGATGTCCAACTTCACAGGTGTAACAAACAGAATTTTTTTATTTTATTATTTTTATTTTTTAGTAAATAAATAAATAAATCACATTTATTTTAGTAATATAAATTAAACAAAAATGTTAAATGATATCAATATCGAATGAAAATAAATAAATAATTTTCTAAAATACTTTTTGTGGTAAGTATAATATTGTAGTTTTATCACTCATAATATTAATAAATAACGAATTTATTAATATTTTTTCAAAACGTAACAGGTGAATGAAATATATGAGTTGGCAATTCCTGATAACAATGAAGTGGGGAGAGCCTATTGTGTTAGAGGGCGGAGCTTCCGTCCATTGTTTTCTCCACCCACAAAAGCTATTTGAGAGGACGATGGACATGCGCAATTCACATACTTTTTTTAAACACAGGAAATAGTATATGAGAAATTACGTAAGCACATCTGCATAATGAAATTATCGGAAATTAAATATTAAATACGAAGCGATTCTACAACGAAAATTTTCGATTCACAAATTTACAGAAAATCAATCATATTTTTTCTTTGTATGTGGAATTTTTGGTCATTTACGATTTGAGAAGTGTTAGAATTTCTTGCATTGCAACTAGTAACAGTAGAAGCTTATTGTTAGTTGTTTACGATCCCGCTTTACTAGTTGGCTGCGAGGTAACAGCTTCAGGTGAAATTCCACCTGTAAGTGTTATTAATTATTACTGTTGCACCGCTATCATCTAATGCTATTCTCGTTCTGGTAATGGTTGTGTATAATATGATATGTATTATATTATACATATATACGTAGGTAGAGCAGGTTGATCGGATGTCATTGTGTGAGCTCGCCGTTTCATTTTAGAAAGTGAAAACAATCGAGATTCTATTAACTTTAGTAAGTAATACGCTTGGAACTTTTATTTATCTAAGTTTCATTTTTTTGTATTTATAATAAACGAAATATAGCATTTTGCTACGGACGTCAGTTCGCTTGATATATTGATATTTGGGAACACCCACGAAAACAATAATATACGGCGACCCTACATTAGTAACGCTTACACAAACATTTCGTTTGTTTATTTTTTATATACTTTCTAAATTGAGTTTTATCGCTAAAGTGCCTTTCGTTCCTCGCAATAATAATATTCTGAATGTAAATCGTTTGAATTTTCACATCGGAAAGATTCAATCATTCACTCGTATTTACGTACGAGATTTTCAAATATTAAATAGTAATCAATTATCGCGCCGGTTTACAAATCTTTTCGCAGTTAGCGTTGTTCAAGGATGAGCTCCTTCTGCGCTCACAATAAATCATTCTGCACTAAAAAACCGAGAAGAATGGAACTGAAAAAATAAAGTATTGTGTTCGGTTTTCGTGTGTTTTGTTCCGAGTTTGGAGGTTCATTGTGTGTTGTGCCGGAGACGGATAATTACGGTTCGATGGAGCAGCTTCTTCTGCATCTCTGCACAATAAAAAAATTGAAGGAACTCTCTCATTGTTCAATCCGAAGAATATGTACATATGAAACGCATTAAATAACCGTTGAACTTCTGACACAGGACGTTCTTGATCGTACATACATACATACATACATACATACATATTATTATTCTCGGCCAAATCAATTTCCGACTAACGTCACTGACCGAAAAAAAACAATACAAAATGTTGAAATTGATTTTTTACAACGATATTATTTTATGATGGTTATAAAAAAAAATTTGAGATTGAAAATAAATTAATATAAATATCGAAGTCTCCGATTAAATAATACACATAAGTTTTCATAAAAAAATAATTAATGTCTTGTTAGTGATATATTAAATATGAATAATACCTACTTTTTCTATATCCAGAAAACCCGATTAAACCGTGAACATAATATAATATAATGGTCGTTTTAATCATATTTTAAGAGTCTTTCGCAGGAATATTAATTATGTCGTTAAATCATAAATCATCGCCTCGGTAAACTTTCTCTCTCAAATTATTTTTATGACATAAGAAGATTCTTGCGGTTTAATTTTATATGGAAACGAAGCGGTTGCGATTTTACCATACCATTCGAAAAGTAATCGTCAGATAAAGTGATAATTCGTCGAATTAAAGTCAATTGAACAGTGGCAATAAAACCCTTCCGAGCCCGTTAGAAGATATCCATTCGCACGATTCGCGAACCTTTATAATTTTTTTATCGTCTACAAAATTGAAATAATAAAAATTAAAAGGGACAAAAGACGCATCGAATGGCAATAAAATAAAACATCGAGTTGTTATGGGCGCTCATAATGCACGCATTTTTCATTTTATATAATCTTATAATATGCCATTCGGAAAACTAAATAGCAATTATACGCTAACGTCTGCGACATTATTTTAAACGATAATCGTGCATATTAAAATAATGTCCCAATAAATGAATAATCATCGGCGATTATTAGAGAGAAATGGGAGTGATAATTTCATGGGTTCTCACATTAAATTTCCGATTAGGAAAAGTAATCATTTACTGCAGACGACATCGCTTTCTATTGTATAATACATACTCGTATGTATAAACTTCTAAACTAGTTATAATGTTGTGATAAAAACAAGGCTTTTTCATTTACTTTTTGATCGGCGCGATTACATTATCAAATCAGTGCAGATTTCACTCTGACCATTAAGTTAATTAATTGTGAAAACTTATTTTACATACGAGATAATATTTTTTTATAGATAGCAAACACAAATTTAAACGATTCAATTAATATTTTCCATTTACTTATGTAAGCATTACGAAATTTCGTACACGTGATATGGTTTTATGAGGGACCTCGGTTTAGAGTTCGAACAATAGCCAACAATATGGGATGAAATGACGAAAAACAGACGGCTCTAGTGTCTGGTTGCCTCATTTTAGATCGGTGATTCCAAAAGTTTCGTCCATATTTCTATCATTATTTGCTCGTGAGACCCAAGCACCCAAATTTATTTGTATAAAACGTGCAAATAATGGACTTTTTTTCACACATTTTGGACACATTTTTTTCTAAAAACAAATAGGAGGAAAAGAGATTGGATCAGTCATTATTCAAAACAGATTCTAGGGTTGAATTTTCCAAAAATATGTAGTGCTTTCGAACTATAATACAAATTATATTGTAGCTCTATATTAGGTGGTTTATAAGTAAGTAATTTTGTTCACATGAATTTTAAATTAAAAATAATTATTGAAGTTATATTTTAATTTTGAAATAATGTAAAAATTAATTAAAATTTCGTCGAAACAATAACATTGTTCCAGACGCGTATCCCCAATAAGTCGAGGGGAACACATTGCTTCCACATATATTTCGGGATCTCGGTCGTTATCCATATCCGCAGGTAGTGAAATATCCTTATACAGGACACACGTGTTCGCCAGCTTTCACACGAGAGCAACAACGGATGTGACACAACCCAAAACTCATCAGGTATGTCAAAAATCTGGTTCACGAGCTGTCTTTCTTATTATGAGAGTTTTCAAAAAATTCCATAATATTTCAACGTATAAAATATTATAACGCAATTGATATTTTTGAACCTTCCTCAATACGAAGTAAGGATTCCAAAAATACCGACTTTCGGTAATACCGGTATTACCGAAAAAAAATTTCCAAGTTTCGGTATTACCGGTTTCTACCGGTATTTTTCAATTTTTTTAATTTATTCGTGTACACAAAATACAATCATACCACGTATTTCAAATGTCATTTTCTCATTTTTCAAGCTTTTTTTAAATTTGCAAACCGATATACGTACGAAGTACGAAATGTACGTACATTTCGAGAGTTTAAAAAAGTGTACATGTATTATTTATTTGTGTTATTTTTTTTAATTTGTATGGGCGATTACAAAGGTGAAATTTGTTTTAAAAAAACACTAATTTTAAGTGCCGGCACATATATATTAACCGATTATTTTTTTTTAAATAAATTCTTCGAATTTAATAATTGTATTGTACAGTGTACTCTCGATTATCTGCGCTAATGCGGGGCAGGGCGGGCACGGATAATATAAAAACACGGACAAGACGAGACGGGGTACTGAGTTTCAGGGTCCCGATCGAGATTAATGAAATTTAAATAATTGTGAAGTAAAACATTAATCCATACACGAAAAAATAAATCGTCTTGTTCGCTCATTACATATGGGCCCATACTTTTCTCCGCATCTCGATTATCCGAATTGCTCAAAATAATAAAAAATATTACGAATTTACCGATTTTTAAGAATTTTGACGAATTGCGCTCACTTTTTATCACACGTACGTGACTGAATGCGTTACATTTTGCCCGTCAAATTTATTTGTTCTCAGAATTAGTTCAATGCCAAATACGATTCCTGTAAAAATACGATTCTTGTGAAAATTTTTACATACATATGTATAAATATATATTTTTTTCTATTATCCGAACTTTCCCGTATCCGAACTACCTTCGGTTCCTATTAGTTCGGATAATCGAGGTCCTAGGTTTGTCCTATCGTTTCTTGTAAAGTGTCCTTATTATGCATTGTTCCCGAATATTTCTCAAAATAGAATTCTCCGACAAAACCAAAATTCATGAATCATCGACATTGTTAAGTTTCAGTCTTTCTGCTGCATTTGTATACCTCGGAGTTTTCAAATAAAAAGATTAAATTTGAATGTATGTATGTATACTAATTTTATTCATAACATTTTTTTTTCTTATTTTCACCTAATTGATACCTACCGTTTTTCTTACTTATTTATTATTAATTTTTAATTATATTCATAACATTGAACCATTTAATTTAATATTATTTCAATCTGTTACTCATTGTCAGATATATGAAATTCAAATTAATTATAAAAGTATTAACTCGAATTAATGTACATAAGTAAACAATAAAAATAAATCAGAGGGCCCGTCCGCACGATTCTACACCAGGGCCCGGAATTTAAAGACTCGTACGTAATGCACTCATTGTCGAATGCATAAGAAGAAAAAAAATTTTCGTAGAAAACATTCCTGTCGAAATTGGTTCGGGGCGCATAAAATGAACTGTTTCTCGGAAGTTCGACTTTTTTTGAATCGTAAATATCGAAACGAATAGCGATCCTTTTCGCCAATGAACATGTTACTTACAACTTTTGCGATCATCGATACGAATATGATTTTAATTATTAAACACGAAATAGGAATAAAAAATAAATAGACCTTAAAATAAAAATTATTAATATAAATTCAAATAAAACTAAATTTTTTAATTTTTCGGTATTTACCGGTAGATTTTTTCAAAATACCGGTAGTACCGAAGGCAAAATTTTCGCAAAAAACCGGTAATACCGGTTTCGGTAATACCGGTTTCGGTAATACCGGTATTGGAATCCCTAATACGAAGTTATGAGTCAAAAAAATATAAATTTAACAATTTCGGGCATATTTGAAACACGCAATTGCTGATATTCGAATATACATATAATATTATGATAGTTTGAATCTACTGATTCTGTACAACGTTCGGTACACTCGATAAGATACCGCACACGGTTTCGGCAGACCGATTTCCAATAATCCGATTAATTTGCTTATTCGCGTACACACGCACGAATTATTATGATATAATATAATGTTTGCGAGGCCGTCTCATATTATATATTCCCTGAGACGGAATCATGGCTATTCTTGTTCGCTTCTAATTAATGGCCCAACGATTCAGTCGTGTTTTGATTCGTGCCTATTGAAAACCACATGTTGATTAATCTGGCTGTAGCGCAACAATATAATTGTGGTGATTGTTATACGCGTATATATCCATGTGTATTCTGCTGGCAAATAAGTCATTTGTTCGAATTAATGTATGAAAAAGTTTTAACAGTTGAGATCTATCGTGGGAATGAGAACGGAATCATCAAACGAGATTGATCAGTTAATAGTAATTTTTCAGTTAAGAACAAGTCGTTTAATAAAATGATTGCTATCACTGTGCTACATACATGTAATATACATATTTTTCATTTAATATAATTATTTGATTACCCAGTTTTGCAATTAATTTGTTTTACAATTGGTGAGATATGATAATCGTACGAAAATAGGTATTGTTATGAACAGTTATTTGTGTATTTTAAATGTCTACGATATCGTTATTGTTTAATTTTAATATGAAAAATTAGGCCACGTAGCGATAAATATGATTCATATATAATATTTTAAACGGATTAAAAATAATTGAATGAAGTGAAAAAAATATAAAAGATACAATTAAATTCCGACATTCTACGAATATTAAAAATAAATAAATAAAAACAGAGACATTCTTCGAATATCGTTGGAAACGAATAAAAAAAGTGTAAAACCCCCAGTTGTAACAATCGACACAAAGAGGCATCGGAGGCACAAAGGTGATGTGCGCGCGCGGTCCACTCTTTTGACAACCGGCAAACGATCGTATCAATTCATCATTGTGCTACATTACTCATCTCGCAAACATTTCAAAACGACAATGTCCACGGTCGACGAGAAGCAGAGTCCGTTCCCATTATGTGCGGGGCTCTTATCTTTCACAACGGCGCGGGAGAGAGAACAGGGAGTGTGGGACGGGCGTGGAAGCCATCGGCCCACTCGGCCTTATTAATATACCCAAATGAATGCGAGGCCTTTTCATCCCGGTCTTCATTGTGATCGGGCCGAGAGAACAAGAGCGAGCCGGGTTAACCGGGGGAAGGCTGATGAAAAGCCGACAAAAGCCTTTGGGTACACACAAACACACAAAAGGGAGGTCGGCGTTTTCCGGAGGTGAATGGAAAACGCGCTGACCGGTCGACGTTAACAATTCATATATTATAGTTAAAAATTCAATCGAATCGATTCGCTAACCTGAGGGTGGTCCTGCTGTGAGAGCAGCTTGTCTCTGACCAGCTGCAGTTGGAGAATCATTTCGGAGAGACGTCTTTCCCGTTCCAGGACGCTATCTCCTGCTCCGAAGAGTCCACCTCCTAAGGCTTGATGAAGGGCTGCTGCTTCGAGAGCCGCTTGAGCTTCCGCAGCCGTGAAATCGCTATAACAAAAAAATACACATTTTGTTTATTTTAATCAAGAAATAAAAATAAAATCTAATGCTATCGATATTATATAAAACGAATGCGGCAACATTTTGAAACAAAAATATTGTCGAACACTTTGAGTATAACATCGGATCTTGATGTTGGACGTGTGCTCGACATCTACCACGTCTCGAGCCACTTGTGGATACACAAGGAACATCCATCCTTTTTATACAGTTGCATCCGAGACCATGAATAATTTAAAGCTCAGACGCTACAGGGGGCGGAGTGCATCCACCTGCCCACAGAGTATAGTACGCTTGATATGAGCCACAAAAGAAAAACCATACGAAACCCGGACGATTCTTGGGAAAACATACAATATGCAGCACCGCATCGGATGGTAAGGTACCGAATACCGGCGCTTTAACCTCGTTCTCGATAAGAGGGTTTGTAAAGAAAACAGTGGCGAATTATTCATTGTTCAACACCGGGAGGGAGAGTTACCCTATCGGCATTACGACAATTATTGTAACCCTTCAGAAACTGAAGGGGTGTTTTTTTTGTAAGTGCAGGGAGGCTGCGGCTTAAAAAAAGGGAACACAATGCGGCGGGGGCTTGAGAAAAATATCTAAAAAAGAAGGTGGCGAGCGGCTAAGTAAAGCAAAATAATAAGGAAGCGAAAAAATAATATGAGATGGAAAAAATAATAAACAAGAAAAGAGATGACGGTGAAAACCGGCAATAAAGTTGTCATGGAAAGATGACGGCTTCTGAGTGTCCCGCTGCGAACGCGACAGAAAGTAATTTGCATTGAAACATCGAAACTGGTAAGATTCTGTAGCTCGTCAAATTTTCATTATATTATATTATACGAGATCGGTATATGTTTATTTATATATTGTGAAACGAGATCGTTTTCACGCAAAAATAAATCATTTACTGTTTGTTATATAACGAATTCGAAGTATTATGTATTTATTTTTAAACAATATGAATGAAACGTATACAATAATCTAGTATTTCCGAAATATATAATATCAAATCTGGGTCAAATTATTTATCAAATTTGTTCAAATAATTAAATTCAATATCATATTATTAATTTAACTGATAAATATAATACTTTCGAACGTAAGAATAAACAATTTATCAAATTAAATTACTATTAATTTATGTTAATTGTTTGAAAATTGTACGTTATAAATCACGACACATATTTAATATTATATATAAAGAATGATCGTAACGATTTTTATAACGATAATGGAATATGCAGTATAAACAATTGAAGCACAAATATTCATGTGTAACATGTACAGAAGAACCCCTTCTCTGCGATTCCCTTTTCTTTCGCATAACTCACCTACCGAACAAAAATCGAGTTAGTCTTTTATCACTCAAGCCCGATATAAAAGAAATACTGCGTGCTTTCTTTTCTCGTGCCCTTTCATTTTATTGAACAAGGGAACCCAAAAAAATTTGATATGAAATTCTAATTGGACAATCGACCAAATAAAAAAATATAATAAGGCGATGAAACTTATTGTTAGTCAGCCACGGAATTATCATGCAGTCCATGACCTGTAATCAGATGTGACCAAGTGCCATATAAAAAAGTATTCACATATCTGTCACTATTTTTCGGCTACCCGACAATGTTATGAAATGCTATCGTATCTGGAACAATACGATACCCCGATGATTTGCGGGGTTATCGACGAATTTCATTACAATAACGAAAGAAACGCTTTCGAATGAAAGTTTCCGCATTTTTTTTATTCGACACGAACAAAAACAACCACTGTTTCATATCAATCGAAAAAAAGGTTATAATAATATGTATATGAAAAAATTCGGATTTCCTAATTTTTCAATTTGGTATATCTTACAATTAGTCAAATTATAAAATAAAATAAAATATTAATTTTTTTGTTGGATTTGAATGTATGAATACATATTCTACGCGATGGCGGACAATACGATTTTTTATAAATATATTCGAAAACAAGTTAGGGACAAATAATGAGCGCATCAATAATGCATCTTTTGTGTTATCGAGTCGCGCCGTTTTATGTATCGAATCTCGCTGTCCGGGCCCCGATATTATCATTTTTACTGGCTACGAATCTGATGGAATTTTAGATGTTGTTTTTGGAACCGGACCACTCTTGACTATTTCGCCTTCGATGAATATTTGATGGTGGTCGCGTATCGGTTGCACTCTACATTCAATGCAATCCAACCCCTGTGGAGGGTGGGTTTTCTTGGTAAAGGTTGCACTCACATTATGCATCAATCGCACGGTAAGTAACAATAATTTTTTTTATTTGAAACATAAATTTTATCTATTTTTAAAATCCACAGATACAATAGGAAAATTCGTGCTCGTACACGGTATACATAATGCAGAGCTTAAAAACAAAAGTTACGCGTGTAATTTGTATTATACGAATGAGTCTCGATATTAATATAAAAGATGTGTGTGATATATAGACATATAAATCGAATCATATATCAAACGTCTAATTTGTACTATTAGAATTGATTTTAGTCGGCATTTCGGAACAAAAAAAAATTGGAAAGAACTCTCATATCAATCATTGACGTTTACAAATGCGGTTTGCGTACATGTGGCGTGCATCGTTAGCGCAACCAAACGAGATTCTTTTAATAAAATGCGGCCAACAAAGCAGCATTCGACGAGAACCAGTATATAATATACGTTGAATGTGTGTGTGTGTACGTGTAATTGGTAAGGCAATAATAAAAATGATAATGATTACAGCCGGGGCCCCCATTATGTATTGTTTCTAACAAAAAGCCATTTAACTTGAGCAATTTATCTTGGCCACTTTTTGTACTTTGTTACTCCGGCCTAGACGTACAATGGACTGGCATTGTTCGGAGCAAAAGATCTTCTTCATCGTCTTATGTCGGGTTGTTTTTAATAATGAAGACGTTCCGAGACTTAATGTACGGTGTTTGAGGTCAAACTTTGAGGACAAAAGGTTGATTACGCCATTGCAGACGCTCACCACTTTTGTTAGAAAATTTTCATCGCACATTTGTCATTTTAAAACATTACAAAATATTTAAATCGCATAGTTTAACTAGAAAATCTTTAGTTTTAAATTCGAAATGGTGCGCTTACATCGGAAAAATTTCATGTTATTGTGATGATTGTGTTTATGAAATACAATACATGTTATTCTTATCAAATTTTCAAGGTTTGTGAGAATGTTATTTCTTCAATTCCGCATACAAAGTTATCTTTAAACGAGCACATAATGATTTCATAACAATAAAATGGCGCTGAAATATAAAACAAATAGACTCTTTCTAAAAACAAAATGCAGATAACACCACTTATCTCTATTACGAATTTGCGACAGAATAATGGTAGCCCATTGACCGACTAACCTTAACGGAACATCGCACTAATAATTTATTTCCGATAATTTGTGTTATTAACATATCATGATTCAACGATAATGTGATATGTTTTTGAGGAAAAAATATTCTGATTATAAAAAAAAAATCACTCAAATGGTGTCACAATGAATTTTTTCATCATTACTAAAAAAATTGATGATATGTACTAAGTAAATAACCGTTTTCTAATTCTTTCTAATAAGTGAAAATTATATTAAGTTGAAAAAATATTACAAACAGAAATATTAAACTGATATACGAGTATGTATGCAATCTTTATCTTACCAGAGCCAATGATTCGTATCAATAAGATATTGTAATGTTGTTCGGGAGCTGACAATAATAGAAAAAATAAGTTAAATCAAATGTAATAAAAAGCATAATACAATAGAAAATATCGTATTATATTTTTAGAGTGTTTCGGATATGTCGACTTTTTGCATGACCTTGATCCCATGACCCATTTTAAAACATTCTCTTATGATAGATACATTTGCGCCTTGTTTATTACATTTAAGCTATGTAGTATATTAAACAAACTCATTGTAATCTAAATGAGTAAGATTATGAAAAAAATCCATCACGATATAAGTATTTAATTAATATGAAATATATTTAAAGCTTACGAGTTGAATTGACTTATTTGATAATTACAATTATTCTGCTATATAAGTATTATATAATAGATATGATTTAAAGTTGAAAATATAATATACTCTAATGAGTAATCTAAAAAAGGAACTCACTTGTTTTGTTTGATGGGTGTCGTCGAAGGCGTCGGTCGCTTTTCTTCTTTAATAGTGCTATTGTTCATTTTGGACGTCAGCCTTTTGAGGACGTCATCCATCGTCCTCTTGTGAGGACCCACTGTACCCAAACCCAGCGACGAATTGTTGTGGTTCAGTAAAGTCGAATTGTTATTATTGCATATGCTCAAATTAGCTTTGAAGTCTGCCGAACTAGGAGAACTGCACTCGGAAGAACTTCTTCTCCTTTCTACGGCTTCTTGTAAAGCTGCTTGTCTAGCAAAGTGTTCGTGGTGCAAGTTTATCGCTGATAGTGTGACCGGCACCAGCAGGTTGTTGGTCATCTTGTTGTCGATAGAGTTGGCTCCGTTGCCGTTGTTGAATTTTTGCTTCTTCGTCGGTCTGTCCTCGTCGCCGTTATTCCTCTCCGCTTCTTCCTCGTCCGAAGTCGGATTCGAACTGGATGAAGTCAATTTATAAAAGTTTCCCGTATTCGAAGGAGGATTCACCACAGGTTCTTCAAGATCACTCTCGAAGTTGTTACTGGATTCGTCGTGATCGGTAAAAGCACCGCCTATTATGGGTTGACCTTCCGACGATATGCTATTGATTTTTGCCTTCAGCTTCAGCGGTTCCGGATTATCGGATCCGAAGTCTTGGATGGAAATGATAGGCGCTTCGCTTGTCTTCGTATCAGCGTGTACTTCTGATGTGGCAACACCTTCTTGTAGTTTAGTCGGCGGCGATTTTCTTTTAGATGACATGTTTCTGTAAATGAAAACATATAGGAGTGTTAATTGTATTCGTATACATAATACTAAAAGTCTACACGCTCGTTTCGGAATGTTTGTTTGCGGTTCTGTGTTGTACGAGGCTTCTTCGTGTTCTTTGATGCTCGCAAAAGCTCGTCGCACAGACGACGACTTATTTGGAAGGTTGCGGTATTGCTAAGTCATGACGTCTCGATTCGTTAACTAATGATAACCATTAAACGTGGCAGCTTTTGAATCAGGGGTGATCAATTTGATCGAAATGTCTACAAAACTGTCTAATCTCAAAGTAGATTGCATAAAACGGCGAAACGATCGTAATTGTATAATATTATACTATTACATGAACTTGAAGAACCTTATATTCAACTAATTGTAAAAGTCTAAAATTTTATTTATATTGCTTATAACGTTCGAAGATTAAAAAAAATCTCATAAAAATAAACTTGATAAACTATTATGCAATCGAAACAAATGTGATAAAAAAAATGGAAAATTACTCCGTCTTGTGTAGAAAGAATCGTTCATCCAAATCCGGCATTTGATTGAATGTTGCCGGTGTAGATCGAACGAAGAGTCGAACTTGTAAGTGCTTTCAGTTCAAGATACCAAAGTCTCGATTCGGAATTCGAGGTGGTTAGTGGATGATGGCAGGGGTATATACCGACCGCCCACTTTCCATCCCGCACAACCTTCTAATCAACGCCGCTTTACTTGAAATCGGGTGGGATGTTTGGGAGGTGTGTGTATGTGTGGGTGCATGGTGGCTAAACGCTTTTGATACGCGAATCGGCTAATACGATTTGCTGAGTAGATAGGGAAATAAATCGATTTAACGACACTTGAGAAGTGGCTTCACGAGTGTTGACGATTGCCAGTCACCCCCTTTATTAAGGGGTTTTTTTCCATTTTTTTTTTCAATATTGTGATTGCTAGAGCGAAAATTTTCGATTGGACTTTGGTATTAAAAAATAATTCGGAAAAATAGCCCATGTGATTTTTGAAGCGTATAAACTTCATAATTTTTTTCAAACGTCATTTAAAATTGATTCCTATTTGAAATTTCATAAAATAAGATAAATGAGTGAAAATATATTATATTAATTCAAAACATAAATAGAAAATATCAGTATCGCTAGATACATATGTACAAATATTTATATGAGAAACTATGAGAGTAATTTCAGAGAGAAATCGAAATATGTATCTCATTTAATCAAAATTCAATTAGTTTTGCGTACATAGGTAAGGTGTCATATGAGTGAGCCGTATGTAAACTAACACTTCTCGGCGATTGCTAATCCGACGGGACACTTTAAGGTGAAGTGCTATTTGGTCGCGGAAATTAGTCGTTTCCTTTACTTTCCATCTTAGGCTTACGATTTTACTCCATGAAAATATATCCCTATCGTATAATGAATTTTCTAGGGGTAGAATTATACAAACGTCGAATTTGTTAATCATTTGAAATGGTAACTCGAATTTCATACCTACATATTTCATTAAGAACATACCAAACTTTTAAAAAGTAACTATGTATATTTTAATACCAAATTCAATATCTTACAATAATCGAATTTTTGATCCGCTGAAAATCATAAAAAAAAACGACAAAAGGTAAACGCGATCGGCCGAGACAAAAAGAGAGTCGAACAAAACAAACGAAATGAAAAAAGTGCGAATAAGTGTTGTGCCATAATGGAAATTTCCCCCCGAGGCGGAGTTTCCATTTGGCCCTAGGTTAGGGGTTAGGAGCGACTCATTTCCGTTTATTGTTCACCCTTCATCTTGGGCCCGCAGACAATTTGTGCCCTTGAATCAAATCACCGAAACAACAAGTGCCCTACAAATTCAATAATATCACAATATACGCTTCTGCGTTCTGTTTTCGCAACAGAATTCGTACGGATTCGATCGGGCAATTTTTTCTATATACGAGTATGTACTTATGTATATACACAGGAAAAATCACAATATTTTTTCTACTAACAAAATGTGAAATGAATGTTATGTTCTTTTGAAAATTTTTCCTAATACGCAGTACAAATGTACTGATTTAATTTTCATGTCAGATTATCATAATGTATATTAAAAATGTAAATAAAATGAGATGAGTATTGTAGACGCTTTGCATTCTATGAAAACGAATAAAGGCGGAAGCGGAATCAGCGAGAGAAAAAATAACGCGACGAGTAGACGATGAAGAGGAAGACATTTTAATAACAAAATTATGCCAATAAAGGAAAAATGTACTTGCTGCGAAGTGAAGCAAAAATGCGCACAATACTAGCAAAGCACAAACACACAGCGCGGCCCGAATAATAAAATCTCACAAATGCGATTAAGGAATTTTCTCCGGCTGAGTGCCTATTGAGGAAAATAACGGAAAACGAAAAGCGTCGTAGGCAAACACGTACATAAATTTGCTTATTATTTCACGTGTATACTTACAAATGCGTATTCATTATTATTTTCTTTATTTGTATGAGCATAAAATTTCCATCCAATCGACGGTTGTCACAAAAAAAAAACAATATTTGTTCTGATAAAACAAAATGTTTGGTACAATATGTTTTCATTGATCTAATAAAAATGAAAAATTCAATTATTCCTCAAATTTGCATACATATGTATGTATGTATAAAATATAATAAAAAGCTTGAATAATAGATGCTCGTTAATTGAATTATGAAAAAAACGTTAATTTTTATTTCGAATAAAAATTATAAATGGAAAAAAATGACGACGTACCTAGATATACTAATTAATTAATTAATGTCATTTTTATACGTAATAAAAAGCTTGAAAAAGAATATAAATGAAGAAGACGACAACATCACTCGAAATCATATAGCGTATCTTATAATAATATCTCTAGAACTTAAATTAATATTATTATAGAAAAGAACTGAAAAATTAATTTATCTTGTATACTTTCACATACATATTTAAAGGAAAGTCGATATTATTATAATCATCATCATCATCATCACATCATCACTATCGTGTGTCTACTACAGGACAAGGTCTTTCCATCAAATATTGGGGGTCTAGGCCAGGGGTCGGCAACTTGCGGCTCGCGAGCCACATGCGGCTCTTTAGTTCCATACGCAAATATTATTTATTTTAACGTAAATAAACGTAAATAGTAATGAAATCCAGATTGAGCCATCGCTCCCATTGAATTTATTTGCTCAATTGTTTGTTATTGAAGTACTAGTTAGTGTTTTAAGTAAATATTTAATTGTTTTAATTTTTTACTTAAATAATGAGTAATTATTTAATAATGTCACATATATATATATATATATATATATATATATATATATATATATATATATATATATATATATATATATATATAATTTATTGTGAAAACTCTACTTATATGTATATAAATAAATAGATATTTTTTCTTATGAATAAATAGATTAGTTTTTTTTAATCAAAAAACTTTATTTAATACTATTATTTATTGTTGACTACTACTATTATTTACTATACTGCGACTACTATTTATTGTTGGCAAGAAAAAAAATTTTGTGGCTCCTTAAAAACTTTGAAATTTTGTAAATTGTAATTTTTGGCTCTTCCAACTCAAAAGGTTGCCGACCCCTGGTCTAGGCTATATACCTTATTCGAGAGCCAACCTCGTACAGAATTATTATAATATAATTTGAAAAATTCGTATTAGGTATTTTTTTACTTTTTTAATTGAAAAATTATGATAATAAAATTGAAAAGACTCAAAATAAATTTTATTTAATTCAGTAGGAAAATTTAATAATTCATAACACATCTAAACAAATTATCGACGTAATTAGCGTTTAAAAGCTCAACTATTGGAACTTGGCCGTAAATGAAAAATTAACGAAATTGGCTCGACCAAAACGCTTAAAAACTCCCAAAAGGGTAAAGCATCGCATTAACCTTTTATCATTTCGAATAATTAACGGCTAACAAAGTTCGCGAACAACTTGTACATACTACCGGTGGCTTTCCAGATACACATAGCATCTCGGAGAGACTTATCAAAGATTCCATTAGGCCCTCAAATTTAATATGCTCCCCGATAATTTGTATCCCTCTGCTGCTTAAAAAGACTCAACTTTTGATATAAAAGTTTGTCCACTTCTGAAATTCATTAAGCGGACGCCGCTTAAACATTTCGAAACGATCGCCTCGGTCGGGGCGGCGCGACCGCGGAATAAATAATAAATCGTTTTTAAACGTTGCGTTTATTTATTTATTTATTTAGAGCCGGTTAATGGACGTCGACCGGTCGATTTTGATAATACGGACAAATATAAATTTTTACACGTGTGAAATTACAGCTTTTTGCTTTTGAATAAGGAAAATCGCGCGAGGGGTGTGCTGAGAACAAACGGACGTCGCGTCGTCGGGGGCAAGTGGAACGCCTTCAGACGTGACTTCCTATTTCAACCTTGTAATTTCATTTCATACTTACTGTCAATGGGTACAGTTAACGAACTCGAAAACGCTTCGAATTTGTATAAATCAACTTAATTTTAATAGCCGTATTGGAAATTTATCGCGGGAAATTCGTGATATCGGAAAATGCTACCGTTTTTATTGAGCGAAAGTTTCAAATGTCTATTAATTTCGTCGATTGAAAAAAACGTTTAGGTGATAAGTTTTGGGGACAATTTAAACGTGTATTATATAAAATAAATGTGTATTTAATAAAATTAGTGTGTATTAAAGAAAAATTATGTGTGCATTTGAAAAAATATTTTGATTATTGAAAAAATATCTGTACCTTGAAACGAACAAAACGTGCATTAGAATGAACATAAATAAAGGATCGGCAATTCCGCAAATGTGAACAATGCAAAATATTTACTAACCACACGACCATTATTCACACCTTTCAAAATATAATCAAATTGGACCAAATTGTTGAAATGTGATTAAAATTAAAAAAAAAAAAAAAAAAAGAAAACGTTGACAGTTGACAGTTATATTGTATTGACTGTGAAAGAAGACTTTATTCTGGCGATGTTGCCACCTCTCGATCATTTCAAAGCACAAACCATTGTTTCTATTGTTTATTTCATATTTTTAAAACTCACCTTATAACGCACAAAAATATTTTTCATTGCAAACTATAAATGAAGCTCAATACGAGATTCTTTAGTGCACCAGAAATAATGCACATCATATACATTATTCTAATACACAAGTAATTCATTTCAAGGCACAATCTATGTTTTTTCAATACACAGTTAAATCGCACCATTTATTTAATTGAAAATCGTTTATGTAATAAGTTTCGATTTCATTTATTTTTGAAAAAAAAAAGAATAAATCGGAAACGTTTCACGTCCAAGAGCTTCCACGAGGGTCGTTACTGTGAAGAACACGCATACAACCTCCATAATCCATAGTAAACGGCGCATTGTACATGCAATAATAATAAATACGGTCGGGTGTCGCCGTCCAGCGTTCGTTCGTAGACGAAATCGCTTCCTCATCTGAACAAGAGGCCGCTGATGAGGAGTACCCGATGGGTGCATTGTCTCACGTCGACAATGGGGCGTCATCAGAGAGCACCCAACAGATGACCCACCCCGTCTAAGAACAAACTGCAAGCAAACACTACCTATGAACCGGCACAAACCAGTCGAATATACGATAAAATAATATTTATTTTATTTTTGAATTAGTTGTTTTGCGAATTTAATTTTAAAAAATCACTATAACAGGATTCGAAATGATACAGTTTATGTGTAAGAAAAAAATATGAAACGCGAGCGGATAGATGCTATAAAAAGATCCTAGAAGTAAGTCACGAGGTTAAGTTCCAAGGCGAATGACTAATATTTGGCGAAAAAGCGTTCCCCATTGCGTTATACTGAAAGTACTGTAGTACAAGCACTACGCACAGCCCCGAGCTTATTGTGTAAACATACCCCCTGGGGGAGCCTAAATAATTCACTAGCGACGGGAACAAGGTTTTTATTATCGCTATTATGTCTCCAATTCATTCTTCGACAGCCGACTATACAGGGGGAGGACCTGGTCTACGAAGAGCGTATGTATACACGTGCTGGCTTTTTTCCTTTCATTCCCCGACCTCATAGCGCTTTTCTCCTCTTTCCTACATAAGAAATAACCGACGAAGAAGACGCCAGAAAAAAATGAAAACAATTACACGACGACGGTGAAGTCGATCAGAAAAAAAAAAAACAGGGGAGATCGTCAAATGACTCGTGATGTTTGATGTGTGCCAGTGAATTGCGTTCGAATGCCGCCACTCTGTAGATTCATTTTTTATGCGATAATTACAAAAAATTTAATAATAAACATGCATGGATATAATCTGGGAAGCGTTCTAAAGTGCCGGTCCGTGGGCCAAAATTGGCAATGCTTGTTTTTAGCTCAGTTTCGTCATATGTGTCGCAATCGCGCATTAACATAACCCATTAATCGCAGTCGGAAACACTTTTCGGCAAAACGTTGGGGAGATGGTCGCCCTCGTGTGCTCGCACGCAATGCCGATGCATATCTGCAATCATGGCATTTGCATCGCATCAAATCCGATGCATCCGTTCATAATGTGATCCAAATATAAATCTGAATAAGCCGTCAATATAATGCGATCTTAAAAAATAATATATATCGAATACGAGGTGGGCATTAGCTATACAATAAATTCGCTCAAGTGTAGGCATTTTCTGTTTGTTATTTCAGATTTTTCAAATGTTCATGATAATAATTAAAGCAAAATGTAAACAAATAACATGATGAAAACATTTCGTTTATCTAGGTTTGATGTCGAAAGAGCGATCCCCAAACGATGCGCTCACAAAGGGCTTCCTGCTTGTTTCACTCACAAAAACATATTATTTTAATTTGAACTTAGCCGTCCGCGGTGTCCTTTTTGTTCAGTCAATGTATGCAGGTTTTGTTTGTAATGTGTCATCTCATCAAATATGCCAAAGGACCCTGTGCCCCCGCGGGAGCCCCATAGCGGGTGGGATCAAAACACCCATCCATACACCCACTTTGGCCCCCATCACTCATTCACATCGTTTTTATTTTAACAAAAATGATTGTTGTTTTGAAAAATAATGAAACACTACACTAAAATTGAATTCAATAAAAAAAATTGATAGATACAAAAAAATATGTATCGCTTGAAATTAAATAAAACAGAAAAATTTGGCTACGATTCAAAATCGCACGAAACACACTTTGGATATTATCCATATTCGTATTATGTATGTAAAATAATGATTAAGTAAATTTGCGAAAGATTCCATTATGTTTTGGTGTCGAGCGAATCTAGCGCGGGTTGATGGATGTCATCACTCGTGTTTTTTTTCTCTCCGTGCAAGAGGAAAAATTTATAAATAAAAGAAATGAAAATAAAAGAGGAAAATAAGTCAAAGGGGCTGCAGGGGTTGACACAGAAGCTGTTGTTTATTTATGAACCACAACAGCCCCGCGGTCCGAACAGGGTTGAACACTGAAGACTGGGGCCTTAGGACAATTTGCAAACTGGGATCGGTTTCGTGCATATTATTTTGCATGCAGATAATATAAGAATCGATTGATGTATAAGTTGGATACAATGTTCGTTTTATTGCGGGTGTAAATGTATTGTACTTTGTAATGTATGAACAGTCTGGGCCGATAAAGTTTTCAATGGCATTCCTCGCTATTGCATTGAAGTTTTGTTCTTTTTAACGTTTCCGAAGCTACTGAATTGTATTGTTATCGGCTGATATGCTTAAAGGGTTGAACCGATGAAAGAGAGATTTATTTACTCGATTTTTTACAGTCCGAGATCGTTTATCAATCTTTTTGTGAGTATGACAAATATTGTAATGATGTGACCAACTATTTTTTTATAACAATTTTTCCTTTTATAATTTCAGAAATTTTTTTTATACGAAATGAAAAATTTGCTCTATTAGTTCAAGACAACTGTTCGTTTTTAATTGGAAGCTGGCGTTTTATGCGTTGAGCATCTTCAGAAAGTTCATACTCACTAAACATAACGAATGTTTTCCCAATAATAGAACTACTTTTCTATGGAGAAAAAGCATTGGAAACGGGACACAGAGCTCTTAGATAAACTTTGACAGTGTCTCTAATGCGGTCGTGCAAGTCCCGGAGGACTTGCAGCCAATATATACGTCAGGGCCGGCTGCGAAGAGCTTAGCAAAAGAAGAAAAAAAAAACGTATTTTTCCATCTCTCCATTGGATATTTGAGTCTAAAGTTTTCCTAATAAGTATTTATAGACATTGTAAAATTTATCTACCCGATGTATCAAATTGCAAAAAATATTATTAATTCATTATATTCTAAATACTATAGAATAAATGTCATAGCATCTATCAAAATGACTTAATTTACAAATTCATAAGAAATCCGATACTTACAATCAGACACCCAAAATATTTTCTGTCCATTCGACGTTATGGGAAATGGAAAATTCAATAGCTGCCGCACACGACTATAGTGAATCTTATCCATAGTACAAATACAAACCGTTCACAATGCGAATCATATGCAGGGAGTGTAAAAATAATAAAATTTATCCCATCTTAACGAAACGTTCATATAATTACGGCGGCTCACTTGTGTGCGCACTTCAGTATTCATACGAAGAAAAGAAACTCGCGCACAATCGAAATACAATAAGTAATTCTTCAATGCGCGTATATTGAAAACAAGTTATACTATAATATATATATTGTTTATTATGCGGCTCTGCATGAATGGGATTGAGTCCTATCGACAATGAAAAATTACCAGAGCATTATGGAACCGCCACCCGAGGGTGAGAAATATACGTGTATCAATTTTTTCTGATCCGATTCGGCTACAAGTTGGATATTTTCATGGATTTAAATAGAATTTTCAATTCAAATTTAAATATAAAAAAATATTTATATTATTTAATTTGAATTTCTTTTATAATTTGACACACTCAAAAAGAGCGTGATTAAAAGAGATATATTATCTGCGGAATATCATTATATCAAAGACAGTTAGTTCAATTATGTGTTGTGTAAGATCAAAGAAAGAACGCAACAAAGACACCCGCGATTCGTTTTTGGATTATGTCAAACATTGAATAGATGACAAAAAATAATGTTAAAGACCAGAATGATGATTATAGGTGGTTTTCTTAAATCTCTTGCATTGAAACGAGGGGCTGCGAACGATCTTCCTGTTTAGTGTCGAACTTTACGATGGCTACGATTGGTTAAGACAGTCGCGTACACTATTTCAAACCAGCAGACACAACACCGACGTGTTCGTTAATTTGGTATCAAAATTCCTAAAATAAAATAAAATAACTTGGAGACGAGGAATTACCAGTGTGATCTGGCATTAAGCATAAGAGTTCGGAAATTTCGCCATACTTCAAAGTAGCATAGAATATTAAACGATTAGTTCTACAAGATAGAATTTTTTAGATAATTATAAAATCAGATTTATAATTTCTGATTATATACGAAAACGAATAAATCCGTAAAATTAAATTTTCTTTCAACATCCATCATGAATTCTGTAAATCATATTTTTTGGTTGAAATTAAGAACTTATGTAAGTATTTATTATACTTTTTCATAAAATATTTTTTTTAATCTAGTGGAAGATAGTAAGTTTTATAATAAAACAAGTAATGTGCAAAAAAAAGTATTTTCCGACGTGCGAAAAGTGTTGAAAGGTTTTCGTGTCATCCGCATGTCAAAGTGTATTCGTAAAGCTTTTTCCTTTTTTCTAGAAACCACAAGGACAACGAAAAGGTTACTCAAAGCTGACGTAATCTATAAAAGGTAGAAAGTGCCTTTTTCACATAGATACATTTTGACGTTGAAAAAATAAATATATCGACTGAAGTTGTCCTCTTTCCACAATCGAACTGTGTTGCTTCCTGAAAACGAAATATACGACAATCGGAAATCATCTCTATAAAAAGGGAGACTCACAAACGATCATATATCACGAAGCAGAATAAAAATATATCAGAACAATAACGAAAAAATGACATCGTGTTGAATAGTAAATACTGAAGTGTTAGTATCAGTGCAATTGTAACGACGTATTTATTGGTTAATTGAATCTCGACGAACCGTGAAACTGGCTTTGATTCGTCGATACGTAAATACTATAAAATATAAATAAATTCGTAATTATGAATCGTTTTTGATTATTGTGCAACGCTTAATCAATGTCGCACATTTCGGTATATTATGGATCAACGAGCATATTGCATTAATTATTTATGCAAGCTTTATCAGTGGGTTGATGGTGACTTGTAAAATAGATTTGTAACGCGCAATTCGATTCGGTAATTTAATAATTTTTCAATTATAGGTATAAATCAGTTTTGTCTCAATACAATGATGTCGTCAAATTAACATTTAATGAAAAAAATGCCAAACTGCAATATTGATAAAGCAATTTTCTATTTAATGTACGTGATACAAAGTCGACCCTCGAACGATCTGATACTCGTAATCGTTACTGAATGAATTAATGTTTATTCTCTTTATAAGTTAGTGAATCAAAAAACCTATCGCAATAGGAACAAATCATCGAAAGAAGTCACCGCCGGACCAGAAACAAAAGGTTATCAGATGACTCCATAGTAATCTCATTGTGTCGAAGTACTACAATGTGGCACACACATGTGTGTCACACCACGCAGTCTGCTGTGACCGACGATATCGAACGAGTACATTACACTACGAACTATTGTATTATCGTGTATGTATGTTAATCTAGGTTAGAAAAAGAAATCGACGACGATAAACAATGGTCTGGACTGAAGCACTGAAAACTGGAGAGGAGCGTTACTCATCCCGCACATGTGTCATTCATGGGAACATTGTTTTTTCATGGTGAATCAATGATTGTACTTATTTTTTTTTACTAACAATAAGATTATTATTACAGAAGACTAATATTTACTTTATTGTGTTGTTGTGTTAAAAAAAAATAACTGATTTTTATCGTGTCTAATTGTGATGCGAGTACCAAGGTAATCATTTCTTTAAGTGTGTCAATAAATTCTTTGGCACGAACATAATGAAATTCAGAATCATGATTTCAACTCTGCCTGTGTACAAATTCTTATTAAGAATTCGGATCTTTTCAAAATACAGTTGAACCTTATCGAAATCGCCAAATGAGCCGAAACCTTTGACTTCAACGCAAGTTGGCGCAACATTTTCTTGTGATCCTTTACATCGGACGACACAATGGGATTCGCCCGTCACACGGGTTGCCCTCGAACAGCTCACTCGGCCACTGTCCATCCACTATTTTACGTTTGAACGTACAATAATGCATTATTGTGTATTATACATCGGACAATGATAATTGACAATCGTCCCTTTGTGCCATTGTGCGGTAACCCGTCTTGTATGCGCGAGCTTTGATCTTCTTATTGTGCGTCGCGTCCGAAGGAAAACCATTCAATACATTATATCGCGATAAAATAAAAAGTTTGCCCCTAAAATTTTTTAACCCCTTCGAATGTATGTATGTATTAATTCGGCCATATAAGACATCTCGCCGTTCTTTGTGCGTCGTCTCGATATAATAATGGAAATGTGTTTGCTGTCGGTGGCGACAGGTTATGCCGCTTTCTGGGTGTTGAAGAAACCGAGAGTTGAGAGCTTTTGTCGTTTTGAATTCGGCAGGATGGGGTCGCCAATCGTCGGCGGCAGAGCTTTTTGCGAAATGGTTTTCAACGGACCCGATGTGTCTCATAAATCACTCACGACGACAATGGTTTCTATTATATGTCCGAAGCAGCAGACAAAGAACGGTTAGATGGGGAAATTGTGCCCTCGCGTGCGTATATTTTTACCAGTATGTAATATATGCGCAATCGGAAATACGTCGTGTTGCAGCAAAGGAGCTTTTCTTATATTTCGAAATGAGGTCACATTTCTATTGGGGGTTGAATTTTTTTTATGTATTATAAGTCGTGTTAGTCATTTTTTTCGAACAATTCTTAATGACTTTGCCAGGTTTTCGGTTGTGCGTGAAAACCACATGTGTAGCGAGCGTGTGATAATGTAGCTTTGTTTCAAAAGCCAAGTGGATGCATCTGCAGTGCATATGCAACGTTGCAGTCGACCATTATTGATTAGGTCAATATTTTTCAATTAAAAAAAATAAAAATAAAATTTAGTTACCCGTAGTATCAATAACGTAGTAAAAATTTTAGTAAAATAAAAAGTTATCTTCGTTGTAAAATATACTGACAAATTCAATATTGAATGAATTCTTAAAAGAAGAAAAAAAAACATTTTTTCATCAATTATAAACAGTCATCGTTTATTTGAATAAACATACTTATTTAGAAAATCATGAATGCGATTAGAAATCCGAATCACATCTGCGATTTTAAAATTAAGAAAATTTTGAATTGTGAGATTTTATGTGTGCATCCGTGAAAGAATAACATGTGTTTGGGGTAGAATTTCAACAGAAGTTTCTGTTGTATTTTTTTTTTCACTTATGTTAGAGATTATTTCAAAAGATTTATAGCATTCGTATTCACTGAAACGAACTACTATAGATTAGCTCTATTATTTTAACAGTCGCTCTCATATGTAGCATTGTTTTAAGACGCGCTTGCGCAATCAATTTTAATTTTCCCCTTTTCATATACAACACGTATAATCATTTGTGAGAGGAAAATGAATAGAAATACAAAACGGAATAAAAAGCAGACGAGTACAGTGGAAGAAAGTTAATTTATCGCCTAGCATTAAGACAACATTCTGAGCAGGTATTTGTAAACACTCCGCTACTGGAATGCAACGTTGACAATCGACACAGTCAAGACATTATTCGGTCTCTACACCAACCAGTCCAAATTATTTATGATATTCTTGGACGAGCCACGAGACGAGATCATATTTTACTGAATATTTACTGCCCGAATGTTCGAATTGTACGGGAAATGCTAAATTTTGATATTTATCGAATTTGAAGAAAGTAAATCGATGTGCGTAAGGAAAATTTAATTGTTCGTATTTTGGTGTGAATACCTATCATCTTACGATTAACCATTTTTTTTAAATAAAACGATGACAAAGATTATTCGATGAATGCGTCATGTAGTTTTAATAATCTAAATAAACTCACAATCAGACTCACATATTGACATAAGAGTAATTTTATTTGCGGCATCAGAAGCTTTCGTGTCAATTCTTTATTGACTTATAATTAATTCGATAATAAATTGAAAATTTTATATTTACAAAGCGAGGTTAGTAAACTAAAAACAACGATTTCGAATTAATAACTTATAAAATAAAAATAATTGAACTTATATAAGGCGAAAATTGTTATAATCACAAATATGCGATGGAAAACTAAAGTTTATTCTATCATGACAGCTTTCAAGTTTTTTATAGGTTTGAACGTGTTAGGAAAATCGTTGATGTGATATGAAAAAAAGGATTATCAAAGACATCTTTGAAATGATAAACGCGCGTTTTTCGATCGAAACGTTACACTTTTTTATTTGATCTGAGAGTTCCAAAATGACGTCAAAGTGGCGCTTCTTATGAACGATATCAAAAAAACAAGCGATTGATTTGTTTGAAAGCTTAATTATTGATCTAGGTTTCGTGATTGACGATAAAGTAAACGGAATCAAAGTCGACAAACCGTTGATGATGATGATGATTACATTAAGTAAAAACGATGGAATAATTTCGGTATAAAGCAATAAAATAAAACAAATATTCACCTCAGTCTGTCAACGTTTTGGTGCAAAAAATAATTATCGTGTATAAAATCTAAATAATTCATATCAATAATCCAGCCGATTACTTGTGTTAGTTGATGCTTACAAATCGGGTGATCAAAAAATGAGGAAAAAAAATAGAATTTAGTCGTTTAAACCGTTTGTTTAATTTTACGATTATTGATTCTATTAAACGAAGCACAGTAATTGTTATTGGTTTTAAATAGAATATTAATTCACAGCTTTTAGTCAGCTAAGCAATTTGTCAGCTGTGGTTTTTATCTTGGCTATAAACGTACATGCTCGTATAATACATATAATCAAAGCTCAAAGAGTACAGTGACGAAAAAAAATCTAACTAGGTTCAATACTTTTCTATGCAAATTTCTACGTTTTTATTTAATTAAAATATTTTTTGTTAATTTTTTTACAACGAATAAATAAGATAATTGCAAATTTACGATCTGTACATTTACATATGGCGGCATTATTGTGTTTACGAAACACGCTTTATTAGCTTTAAAAAGTCATGTACAATTTAAATGATTCAAAAATACATATTCTTAATCAAATTATACACGATAATTACAAATTTATAAAATTATTCATCAATGTATAAATTTTAAATAGTGGGCATATTCAATTCTATTTTTCGTATGACTTGCGATTTTCCATTTTAGAAATTATTCGCATCGAACGTAGTCATATCGCAATCTTTCAAATCTGATCAAAACTGACCCCTATTATGCATTATCGTTCCTCACAATTAAAAATATTCGAGATTTACATTCGCAACACACGACACTGACATGTGATGAAATTGTTTATAGAAACTTTGTACCTTCTTATTTATTTTCGTTGAAATGCTAAAAACAACGAGAAAACTCCGCCGCACAAAATTTCTAAAAAATTCATATCATACTTAAGAAAATTCAAATCATAAATGAATGTATTGTTATAGTAGGTATAATATGTACAATGTAAATCAGACTGATGAGCATTTAAATCGACAAAATCAAATCCTAGCACACGTACCCCGTCTAAAGCTTAAAACACACACACATATACGCGTACTTTTTTTGTACTTATTGAGCCCATGTGTTTTTATTATTATCATTGTTTGCCTTTTGAATGCGAAGGAACGATGATTGTCGTAGAGGAGGAATCGGAGAGGAGAGCGCACCACTATTGTCGACAACCATTGATGCGAGCACGCTCGCCGGAGCCACAAAGGCAAGAATGGAAATCCTCGACGATAAATGTTATATATAAAAAAAATCAAATACAAAAAAGCATTTCGATTCATTCACATGTGCGATGTTCATTGGTGTGCCAACAACACATCCATCGACGATCGCCAAGAGATCGTCAACCGACGATGACAATTCCCGTGGTGATCGATAGATCGTTATCGATTAGAAAAACACACTTCTGAAACGATAAAAAGGTCATCGTGTTGTTGCTATTATGTTTCGCATGTCGAATTATAAACGCTGATCGAAGAATATGTGTCAGTAGTATGTGTCTGCGAATATATGTTGTTATTTTTATCGAATTAGCTGTTTGCACGAAACAATATAATCGTTGGACGTGTAAATTAAACAATTGTTGCAAAATTAATTTTAGATGTTCCCCCTCAAAGGTTTTCGACGCCTAAGAATAAAAAAAGATTCGACTCCCCACTCAGCTGACAATGGGAGATTCCTTGCTGTTTTGTATTATTTGGCTTTTCTTCGGCGCACAATCATGCCACTGGTCTTTCAATAGTCTGTTGTTAAATTTTTATTTTATTACCATTGTATTACCGCAGCACAATAGACATCCAAAGATCGCACAATCATTAAAATCTAATGTAAAAACGATTGTCTTTGCGCAAACACGATTGAAGATCAATAGACGTTAGATTCACTTTATGGAAAAAAAAGCTTGAAAAAGTACGGATTCGCTCGCAAGAAACGTGTCAGCTATGCTTTTATTGGGTGCACACAAAGGCGCTTTTGGTCGATTTGACCGAACAAAAGCAACCCCGACACCCTTTAGCCCTCCGAGGGCAGGTTTCGGATGTTCCGTGGCTCGTTCGTGACACAATAATGGATTCAGGTGTACGCACAGTCATTGTGATTCGAAACGAATCGATTTGGTTTGAGCTAGGAAATGCATCGATTGCAAAAAAAGTGCATTTCCAAACGGCTACCGTCGACCGATTTTGTATGTGTCGCAAAATCATGACGATCTATCGATTATAAAGTAAATAGATTGCACTTGAATTATGTGTTATGTCAACAAAGATGTGTATGGTTTTATCTAAGGTCGAGGTTGTGACCTATGATTTCGGATTAAACAATTTAGAAATGTGTATAAAATTATATAGATACGTAACGATTTAAATAGCTTCATAAACTCGATTTGAACTGAAATGATAGTACAACGTATTAATAGATAGAAAAAAAAACTATCTTTGTTCGCAAAAGTTTAATAAATATTCTTCAATTGAAGAGGTCGATCAATTTGTTAGGCATTGTTGTTCGTTCATTAGAGATCTTTTACTTATAGTTAAATTGCAAGGACAACGTTTATAATGTACAACAATGGCATTGGTGTGTCCTACATTCACGTCACTAAATCGACCATTGTGATCCTTTATGTGACAGGATGTTTATTGTTATCTTTACTGAAGACGTAATCTCACGATCTGCTCTCTCTACTTGGATCGAAATACGGATAAAGTTATATCAACAATAAAAATAAGGAATATAAAACAATTTGACATCGTTCATAACATATTTTAGTGTGCGAGAATATGTAGAGCTTTTATATATAATATTACATGAAAATCGATA
This sequence comes from Hydropsyche tenuis, assembly GCA_009617725.1. Lineage (NCBI taxonomy): Eukaryota > Metazoa > Arthropoda > Insecta > Trichoptera > Hydropsychidae > Hydropsyche > Hydropsyche tenuis. Next base: position 165,265 of record VTON01000039.1, read on the forward strand.
CAATATTACATGTTAGTGAGTAAAACGTACACAATTCGAACGAGAAGGGTGACATAATAAGAAATCGAGGGTTCGTTCTGGTATATGCGTACATGGATTAAGTGTGAAAATGACATTTTCGAATGTCTGCCCGAAGCGGAAAATTCCAATTTTGAATTAATATAACGTTCGTTTACATTTGCATATATACTAATATGTATATAAGTTCGAATCCCGAAATATGTATGGACGTGATACTAGAAAAAAAAACATTCGAAAATAAATTTAAGCTGTTTAAACACTGTAATATTGAATAATTCGATCCCGACCACTTTCCAAGCGGAAAAATAGCAAATTGATCAACTAATTTCCCAATATTACGATACAATTCAAATTAATATGATTGAATTGTATAGGAAGAAATGTAAAGAATCGGCCATGTGAAAATCCCCAGTTTGATTTTGTACACGTTGCGTGGTATAGAATTACACATCCATTTTAATGTGAGAGGTTCCTGAAAAAAAGGTGGACAAAGAAGCGTATTGAATATCTCTGAAATGTTGAAAATAACCGCCGTGCAAGTGAACAGTGCTACCAATAAAACGTATCTATTTAAATATTACGTACAAATATATGAGTTTGACGTCGTCAAAATGAATAAATTTAGACGAACGACCTTCGCTTGAATAGTCTCCGTGAGTAAATTTAGCCGTTGAAAAATAAATATAGAAATCGGAAATGTTCAAAAAAATATATATCAGTTTTTTTTCGAGCAGTTCGAACTCGGATCGGAACGAAAGAGGAAAATTGTGTGAAAACTACAGTGAGAGTTCCCCGCAGCAATAAAACTGTACGTTTATGGATATTCTTAGCGTTTAGGAATTAAAAATTATCAAAGAACCGAACATTTCCATTAGTAGAAATGTATTCGAACGGTAGCACAACCGGTTGACTGTCATAATTAAAATTGTTTTGAGGAATTTAGCTATCATATATTATATATTTTTTATAATTGAGGAATAATTCTTCTGCCTTAAAAATATGTACTAAGAATAAACCGTAATTATTATAGTTTTCTTTAATAGTTCATACATACTTTATTGAAAATAATTGAATTCGGTACAAAATAAGATGAGGCGATCGAGAAAATATCATTATCAATTGAATGAATATAAACAATATGAATACTATGCAGCAGATTAATCGAAGTTTAAAATATAATTTATTACGCGTGAAGAAAAACAAATGTGAGTATATTCGATCGATAAAGAAGAAATTACGATATATCCATTATTTGCGAGTTGATTTCGCAATTGTGCAATTTAGGATTCGACAAAATTTACATTTATCGAATTCGTAATTATGTATTTTTCCATAGAAAATTTTAAAATAAATTAATTTTTGTCACTGCAATTTCATAACGATTGAATTCGTGTGAAAATTCCCGATAACATCTTTGACCTATTTATTCATACGTTTCGATTAAATAAATATGATATGACTGAGATGTTTGTTTAAATGAACAGCTAGACATTTTGAACAATAGACCGATAATAAAATGCAAATTGCACAAAATTGATTTCGGTAAAACCGTTAAAATTGAACAAAATTTATTTTTGACAAATAATCGAAATTTAATTTAATTTGCTATTTTACTTTTCACAATATGAAACACTTGAAAATTACGTAAATTTCGATATACAAGGGTTTTTTAAGTTAAATTTTATATTCATCATCATCATCATTGTCGACCGGTTTAGTGCCCACTGCAGGACAAGGTCTCCCCATCAAATATTGGGGGTCTAGGCTATATACCTTATCCGAGAGCCAACCTCGTAGCGAAAATTTTATATTATTATATATATATAAAAAAATAATAGTGAATAATAAAAATATATACATTATTATCATCATAAAATTATTAGAGTTTGTTACTCTTACTCTTAACTTTATGAGATTTTTAATACCTACACTATTTTTGTGATTCTTTCAAATCTGATAATTCGAATTTCTTTAAATTTTCGTACAATAAATAAGTAATTGTAATTGTTTAGATTTTTTTAGCGAACTTTACTCTAATTTTTAAATTAAAAATATGATTCAATCTACAAATTAAAAATTCTCCAACGGAAAATTGTCATACAGAAAGCGCAACATTCAGAAAAACATTGAAATAAAATTTTCTCGAAGACCGAAACCAAAACAAACGACACTTATAAAAAACAACCACCCCATCATACAAAAATACAAGATTACATAACTGAAAAATCCAAATTTCCCAACCGCCTCAATTCCGACCGACCTAACAACTACAACAACAAAAACCCCACAATACAAAAATTTGACACCACCGCGATTCGAACTGTCACGAAAACTTTGACACCCCCAATCGCCCGACCACCACAACACAACAACAACAACAACAACAACAACAACAACAACAACCAACAAATACAATACCTTTGGCATTTTCGTAGCGTGTCCGACACCGCTCGGTAGGCCTCCGCGCGCGCACACGTAACAAAAATGCAAGAACTGGCGCGTAGGCGGCAGCTGGGCGGCGAGTGCGTACGAGAAAAGCGTGCGTCCGAGGCGACGGCGCGCCGCACACTGCGGGCGTCGCGCGCGCCCCGCCCCCCCGTTTGCCCGCCCCCCGCCCCCCCCCCTCGGAGGCTCGCACACAATGCCGGGGAGGGGGGGCCCCGCCCCGCCGCGGCCCGCGCGCCCCTCCCCTGCGCGATTGACACGCGGCGTCGATAATTGCGGCTAGGCCACGCCCCGAGTGCGCACGCCTCTCCAAGAGAGCCCGCTGCTGCGGAAGCATACCGTCGCGCCACGGACAATACTCGTTGGAACCGTTGTTTCCTTCGTCTTGTCTTTTGTGAGTGATTTTGGCAGGGCCGGCTCGAGGGTGTATGGCGCTTGAGCGAGGACGTTATTTGGGGGGGGGGGGGCAGTTGCCCCCAATTTTCGGGGTTCGAATAATATTGATAAGCGTCGACCTTTTTTTTTAGGGAAAATTTTTGGCCTGCTCCCCCCCACCCTGGGAAAAATCTGAAATTACGTCCCTGCACTTGAGGCAGATTGATTCTTTGCGTTCTCTCCCCCATAGTTTTTAAATATTTTCCGAAAAAACATTCAACATTATTTTTTTGAAGAAAACCGTACACAGAAAAACTGACAAAATTTTTCAAAAATACTCGATATACTTACAAAAACTGACTTTTCCAAAAAACCTTTTCCTAAAAAACGGCAACATAATTTAATTTTTCAAAAATATTCGGAAAGCAACAATTTATATTTTTTACCAGAAATGTACAAATTTGGATTCAAAATAATCACGCTTTAAGTTTAGATTTTATATAAAAAAAATAAAAATAGGGGGCCTCATGGCGCCTCAAGCACGAACCTACTTCACTGCACCTTTGAGCCGGCCCTGGTTGTGGGTTTATGTGATAAGGTACTGTTGAAACTTTCGACATTAAATCAAGAGACATTGTAAGTACTAATTGTAGTAATTGATGATTATGATGATGAAGGAAACGTATTCGGAAAATTTTGTTTCGTAAGTATTTATAATATAATAGATTGTAGTGATTGTGTGAAATAAATAAGAATAATAATGAAATATTATTGAAATTGTGAAATAATTGATACAATACGGATGTTTGTTTTATTGATTAAAATTAATTTTATTGTTGAAGTTTAGCCATTCATTGGTGGGTGATTTTGAAGTACATACTTATTCGTTTAGGGGTGATTTTTAGTATTCGAAATTATTCGTTTTAGTATTCGAAATGGAAATTATCCGGATTTTTAAGGATGTCGGAAAATCTTTTCGCATGTTAGACCTATGGGACTTAAGGATGTCAGATCACCGTAAGACCATAAATAGTAAATACCCCCCTGAAAAAACCGTACCCTTACAAACACCGAACGTTAACACAATTTTTTTATTTACTGGTAATGATATGCTTAGTATGTGTAATAGTGATTTCTGAATACTTTTTATACTAGGTACTTACATACTTTGTTAGTTTGATTTTTTTTAACCTTTTCCTCATCTAGAATATTCAAGAAAATATCTAAAATATTAACGATATCGAAAAAATTTTGAGTTATTGTTATTTAAGTAGTTATTTAGATTGTATATAACAATGATATTATATACTTAATTGATGATGTTTTCTGATTACAAATGAAATTTTTTTTTATATAAAATATACAATACTTAACTATGCAATACTTAAGTATATGACATTTGCATAGAAGTTGAGTGATACATAGCGAAGTTAGTAGATGGAATGGATAATATTAGTCCGAATATTTTTAGCGAGGGACGTTTTAAATATCATTTGTAATAGGAAAGTACGATAAGGGAAATTGTCTAAATTTTCGTAAAAATATCGAAATAGCTAATTGTACCGAAAAGCTCAACACTGAAACTTTAATATTCAATTTAAAATTAAATCTACAATAAGAATAATTTACGTAAGTAAGTACAAAGTAAGTACTCATGTTTCTTACGTGTGTTTTTAATTATACCTAATATATGTATTATAGGTGTGTGTTCGGCACACAACAGTCAACCGTGAAAAGAGCGGCAAAGACGTTGTAGGTACGTCTTGAACGACGTTCGCATAATTTAAATGACTTTTTTGTAATTAACGTAATGGACTTAGGGAGAGTTCTCATAAAAGAACGTTAAGGTAAACAAATCACTTAGTACGTAATAACGCAGTGCTTTTCCCCCGGAATTGCCAGTTTGCAGACTCGTAATGGAAAAATAAAAAAATATTTATAGAACCTTTATATGAGAGTGATCTTATGCTGTCCCAACTAACGATTTTAGTGCAAACCGACTTGAAACTTATATAAAAAAAATGTATATTAGGACTAGGTATTTAAAAAAAGCTTCTGAACGACTAAAAGCGATTTTTCTATTTAAATGATTTTTTATGGCTACAGAAATAATATAGAAATAACAAACGTAGCTTTATTCAACATAATTCACATATTCACGAAATTATTATTCAACATAGGTACTTAATTTTCACAAAAAAATCATATGCATAATTTAAGTCTGCATCTTTTTCAAATGTGAATATCGTCAACGTTCAGTACTCAAATGGTTCTCGGAAAAGAAAATGTGTCGTTTTTTTTATATGAACAACCAAACAGTACATACATAAGTAACATGAATTTATATGCCACTGCACACAAAACCGTGCGCGTATGAAACTTTGCTGAAAATACACAACTACCACATTTTCATCAGGAACGAGCCCGTCAAATGAAAACACACACACTTTCAAATTGAAACCCGAAATCATAAAACAAATCAAGCAAGTTTCGCAACAGTGAGCGCCCATAAAGCGTCCTCGGGCCGAATTTCCCGACGAATTTTCCACAACAGAGGGGAATCCCCCAGGCATGAAACGGTCGTATGTACTTATGGTAGATACGACCACATCGCAGGCTGTATGCAATCGAGTACAATAGGGGCCGGCTCAGGGCAACAATAGGCTTTGTGTTGAGGGGGCGGATCCCGAAGCCTCCAATGGGAAAGCTCCTACACAATGCCCATTGTAGTGCAACCACCTATAAGTGCATACGTGGTGTCTGGGTATGTGTGTGCTTACGGATACGTAGTGGTGCAGGTTTGTATGTTGGGCGCTTGAAGGTTGTTTGGAAGTTTGTGATGGAAAATTTTTGGTTTTGTGTGATGGAAAATGGGAAAATTTTGTTTGGTGTGGTTGGAATTATGTTTTTATACGCGATGGATTTATGTGTGAATGGATTAGTTTTTTTTAATAAATTGATTTCCAATAATCAGCTAAGTTAAGCGACAAATTATATGGTTGTTGGTTATAGGATGTGATTACATACATTTTGTTTGAGACCATTAGTAGGAATGAATTTTTAATTCAAATTCTCAAAGAACTTTTCTCTTATCCTTTCATAGTGGACATGCGTGAATAGGAAAAATGTCTAAATTTTCAATGGAACTGGAAAACCTTTACTATAACGATGCTTTTTCAATTTTTTTTTTTAAATATTCGATTTCGAATAAGTACTTAAGTATTGTTAGTTGATACTATTCCATTCTTAACTATCCAAAATCAACAGAGAACACAGCTGCATCAATCTATTGATCTTAGCACATATCGCTCAACTTCGATGTGAACCAGCACATTCAACAAAACTAAGCTGTTGCCTAATATAAAACGAAAACGTTATTATATTTATAAGCACACCTGCTGATTCAAATAAGACGATAGCCGATCACTTATCTGCACTGAGTCGGTTTCCGCACGGATTTAAACGCTGCACGTTACGAGAACGCACAAAATTCATTTAACACGCGAAATTCCGACTTGGTGGAATTTGGAAATTCGTCAACCGCCATCACTGATCTATCTCGCAACGTCATCGTTCTGAAACAAATTCGTTTTTCCCGCCGGATGCGCCGGTTACGAAACCGATTCGAATATAAACTCGGCCAATGTGAAAAGCTTGAATGAAAGCGCAACGCGCGCCTCAGAAATAGACGCATCGAGAGATCCACCACTGTCACCGGAGGAATCCTCCGACATTATACATATATAATCCTCCAAAATATTATATTATATGCGAATAATCGAGAGGTCGCGAGAGGATTTTCCGTGTCGCTCGGTTGTAGCTTTTGTGCGCGAGAGTGTTGCGTAGTTTAAATCTTTCGTTCGATACAAGTCATAAACGTCTAAAATATTAGTGCATTCGTATTCCGGCAAATTGCCCGTGATATTTCTCTGAGGTATTTTACACGTGCGAATCGTTATGTTCGTTTAATGGACGTTTTGTGCGAGAACAAATTACTTATGATATCAATGGATACGAGTAGGGCCGTTGAGAGAGGGGGAAAGGGGGAGATTACCGGGGCCCGTCCGTGACCAATTTCGATTCTTTTTAATAAAAAAAATTTAAGTTAACGATGCAGATTTCCGACTTTAGTTATAATTTTGTCGGATTGCAACTTTCCGAAATAATAAAGACGGTAATAATGGTAAGTAAAGCATGCGCGTTGCAAATGCATGTATTATTTTAGATAAGTTTCTAATTGTCGATTCTTGCGAAATCGTACTTTGTAATACGTTTTATTATATATCATATTTTCTTATAAATGCGGTGGCGGATTTACTTACAAGTGGTGGAGGCGCTTACCCCAGGGCCTCGGCCTTTGGCATTTTTGATGAAATATTATAATTTTTCTATACTAATTCATTAGATATCATAAAAGTTGGATCGCTTTCTCAAGAATAAGGTCATTTGTTAGCATAAAAGCACAATTTTATTTTCTAAAAACGCTTATTTATCTTTCACCTGCGACGCTACTTTTTTCCAATTTATTTTAATCGGGGGACTAAATTTAGAATCCAGTCCTATAAAGAGACCCTTAAAAATTAATCTGCCACTGTATAAATGATAATTTAACTTAAAAATAAAATTAAAAGGAACCTAAATGAAAAAATTTGAACTTTTCTACTCAAAGACCGGAATTTTTCTCTATGGCCCTGGATAAGAAAAATATGTGAAAAGAGAGTTTAGGTATATAACATTTTTTAAACCAAAACAGTTAAACAGCGACGCATACTCACACTCACAACAAAACATCACTTTGGAAATGACGAAGAAGCATTCGCGCAAAAAATACAATAATAACAAAGCGATCGTAAAAACTTGAAAGCCCCGTCCGGGTGCGCAGACTTTATTTACACTGGAGCGAAAAGAAGACGCTGCTTCTTGCACTTTTTGCGGTCGACACGTTCGTTTTGTGCATTTCTTTCCATTCTGTTTTGATTTCGTATGCGAGCGGTGTGTCCGTCTCCCTCGACATCGGCGTTGCCGTTGCCGTGTGTGCACATTGGTGATGTTGGACTGGTGCAGCACCTGTTCCGTTGCATATCCGGTCCCCGATGCAACTTGCAATAATATGTCATTCGGCAACGCATTTAGAGAAATGCATAAGCGACAGAGATGCGCCGCTCCTAGGCCGAAGGGAAGTCTATTTTAGTTTGCAACACACGAAAATGTCATACGAGTGCATTTTTGATGTGCAACTAACTGTATGTGTGCTCAGGGACGTCATTTGTACAGTGGCAGATTTGTTTTTGGGAGCTCTTATATAGAACTGGATTTCAAATTTACTCCCCCGATTAAAATAGGAAATAAATTAGGAAAAAGTAGCACCGCAGACGAAATTTTTTTCGTTTATTATTGATATGTACTTAATATGTAGTCGGTTTCACAGTATGAAAGATAAATAAGCGATTTTGGAAAATAAAATTTTCTTTTATGCAAACGAATGCTTTTTTTTTCTTTCAGAAAGTGATTCAACTTTTATGATATCTAAAGAATTAACATAGAAAAACTACAATAATTCATAGAAAATATATTTTTCGAAAATGCCAGGACCTAGCACCTCCACTGCTTACAAGTAAATCCGTTACCGTATTTACATGAAAATATGATATATAAAACGTATTATAAACTATAATTTCACAGGAACAGAAAACAGAAAGTCGAAGATCTGCATCGTTGACATATGTTAATATGTTTTATAAAATCGGAATTAGTCACGGACCCCCAAGCGACCAAACTGAATTTACCCCCTCTCTACGGCCTTACATGCCCCTATAATTCAAACTCGGTTTTGTGTTCGAATATAATTGTCGATATCGAGTTTATGTAATATTGAAATCGACGATGATTGAAGAAATCTATAATCTTTGATACGTGGATAAAGTAGTTTAATAGTTTTCTCGTTCTATTAAGAAGTTTGGTATATGTTTGAGCGTAAACCGAAATCTATCGTCGAGGGGACGTCATAATTTTATTACGATGACCTGAAAGTTGGTTGTTTCAAAGGAAGACGCTTGAGGACTTGGACGTCTTTGGATGTTTGTAAATTATCAATTACTCAAGTCATTTGTGAGGACTGGGCGATAAGTATCCAAGTGTAAGCTTGCGAGCGCTTTGACGTATTTAAACTGCTTCAACTACCAATTTCTGTGATAATTATTAATGTTCAATTCGAACTGTTAACTTTCTGCGAAGACGCTAACTTATGCGTATAATAAATTATTTATTCGGACCGAGTGTTTTATAATTGGATGTATGTATACTTGTTAATAATCGAAATTATTGGGAGATATTTTTGATGATAATTAATTAACAGGATCATATGATACAAATCTGTAAAAAATTAATAAATAATTTGATACCAAATTAATCATGCTCGTTCCTCAATAAAAATACTTGAAATTAATGCAAATTAATCTGATTAAAAGGGCACATATCCGTAGAACAAAGAGCGCGCGCACGAAAGCATCCCCTCCGATTAGGTCCCGTTTACGTAGACGACTTCCATCCCTTGAAAACCCTACCTACCCACCGAAATCCCATCCCCCAACACAGCGAGGGTACATTAATAAATTGCATAGCCCGGCACGAGGAAGTTAACCCCAATAATGACATTATACCTGTTAGATGAGCTCTATCTATCTATCCGGAGGTTAACGGTGGGGAGACCATTAACCCTTTAAGACAGAGGCGTCAAACGCGTCTTCGGAGTGATTTTCGTTCGAGCTTTGTATACGGTAAGTAACATAAAACATCGATTCAATCGAGAGAAATTATTAAATAGTTATGAAAGTCATACGAATGCGCAGCATGAATGTTTTAGATTTTTTATTTTAATATTTTAATGGGATCGTGATGGAAAGTTGAGGATGTATGCATTAAGTATTGTGTCTTTGATGTTGTCGTTTTATTCGTGAGCGGATTAATCAGGTGAACGATAGCGAATTTGTATTGTTTTCGTAAAATTGTAATCTGTTTGATTTTTTTTGAATGATACTTATATCTTAATTTCGATTGTGTGTTGAGGTTCAAGATTTGGTATTGATTCTAGTGTGCTTTATTCATCTCAAATAATTAACGTGAAGTCCTGCGATAGGATCTCAATAGCTCGGTGCCTTGTAGCCACAAACATGCCGGATTCTGTTTACAAAGCAGATTTCTATTTGCGTTCCTTGTACAGTGAACAGAAATCGGTTTTGACTCCGTAGTGCAAGCGGTGTGGAAGTAGGTACGTTTATTTTTGATCCTTACACTATCGTAAAATGACGATGTTTCAACGAATGTTTGTTTTACGTGATGGCGTCATACTAATTGATGTGAAGTATAATCGAAACAAAGCCGAACCATAGTCTATTTAGCCGAATATTTATATGAAAATATACTCTTTGATGTTCTCATCGATTGATATGAAAGACTAACTAAGTATTTATTTTTCATATCGATTTGAACTAAACAATGATACTAAATTGAAAACGGTATTATAAAAATAATATGTAGAGTAACAACAATGTTGAATCGAATCATGGGATGGAGTGATGATGGTGAGCGGCCATAGTCGCGCAAACTTGGCACTCGCTCGCACACACTGCCTGCATTATGAATAATTTCAATCTTAGATAATACCCTTGAGAATCGGCAAAGTTTACCGAGGCGGGTAGTCTTCGGGCTCCAAAGGAAGACGACGACGATCCTTGTTTCGGGGACTAAGGCCACCCTCCCATGACACACAGCCAATGGGAAAACTTTGCAGAACAAACCACCCCGTGGAAATTCCGGGAAACGGAGGTGGTTCCTCCTGCCTCCATACGAACCGTTGTATTATAATCTGGGTGGAAGATGGGCCTTGAATGCGATACAATCGTCAAAGGAAACAAATTATCGAGAAGCGCTCTCTAAGAATCGTCGGTCGGTTTGTGTTTCCTCGAATGTTGAAAGTTACTTTTATCGTTTCGATTTTCAACTGTAATTGCTTTCTTAATTATCTTTTAATAAAGGTCGTATGAATTTGTATATTAATCGGATACAACAATCGGAAAACTCATTACATCAATTAATAATTTAACGCTTTTCGAATAATAAACATTCATGGAATGTAACAATATGTACTAGACATGTAAATATCATAATTTTTAAATAATTCCTAAGCGTCGTCGGCGTCCTTTAATTAAAAAAACTCACACACCCCCACATATATTAGTACGTCGTTTTCATTTGATGTTAACGACAAAATGAACGCTCTTAATTTAAACACGCGGATATATGTACATATGTATATGTCTCATTTCGTATGGTGGCGTTCAAAAGGACAACAACACAAGAGCAGAGGGTGGACTTAGGGGAGGATTCTGGGTACTTTGTAGGAGGCTGGGTGGCATGAACAGAGACAGAGAGATATATAGAAGCTTTGCAGGATCCCTTTGTAGGTGTATTATATAATATATACGAAAAAATAAATAAAAAAAAACAACATTGTATCGTATAGTAAGAGCGGCCTGCGGACTGCGGACTCACCCATGCGTATTTTTTTAAATCTCATTAAAAAAAATAAAAATCCGAGCCAGTCTCTTTACGGCACAAAGATGCTCTCCTGGTTACATTGTATTGCTGGAAATGTTGATGGTGAAAAAATGAATCAAACAAGACAGCCGATGGTGAAAAACCATCTGCTCTTGTTGCGCCCCCTATTTTTCAGAAGAGGAATCGTCCTCCTATGTTGAGTTTTTCACTTTTAAAAAAATACCGCTGAAAACATTTGGACATAGTGTGTGTGTGTGTGTTTTTCATTTTTGTGAAAATTTACATTAAAATCTACGAAGGTCCGCTGAAGCACAATCAGTTTTTACTTTGGGTATACTTTGTAGACAGTATTCCATTATAAAAGTTTTGAACCGTGAATTTTGTGCAGATGCAAAGCTAAATTGGTAAAATGAAAATCGTTTTATGAAATATTTAAATCAAAACCATTTTAGTTTATCCTACAATGAAGAGTAATTTAATAAAAAAAAATCATTCAATAAAATGCAAATAAAAAGCCGTTTCACTCTTTTGACGGTAATTAGCCTAATTCTATATGTCTCGTAAATAACGTTTTTACATAAAATATATGAATTTAACGTACAACTATTGGACATGCTGATTTTTATTCTAATCGATTATTTAAATTTGTTGCATGCACACGTCTCGTACTTTTAAAAAAACATATTTCAATAGTGGGTTAATCGCATTATTTTCGTGAGAACAAAAACGACAAATAATAAAATTACTTACGCATGGACATTGTATAAATTAAAAAAAACCTTCTCAGCAATGAAAGAGTCATACCTGAAAAGAAATAAAATCTTAAATTAATCCAATGTGTTATAAATAAACATATGAATACACAAAATTCGAGAAAAATTAGTTTGGAAGTGAATGCACAGATGCCGTCGATCAGTTATGCGATTTTCGGACTTCAAAACGAAACACACATACGAATATGTACATGAATATACTTTTCCTCAAAGGATTGAAAAATAAATTTGAATCTCTGCCAAGTGAAAAAAAAGCTTGTCCTGCGGTGCAATACATCGGACAATAAATCATTGTTGTAAAAACTCGTGAATGGAAAGTTATAATTGGGCCTTTGGATATTTCCAATCCAAAGATAATACAGTGGGTCTTCGACTCAACGACTAATTCAAAAAGAATAATCAAATCGGGAACTCATTCCAGTTTATATAGGTGTTTTTTTTCTATGAGACGAACCGTTTCATTTCCAGTCCGCCGTTAATTTTATAAATAGCCGTTAAACACAATTAATTAAGACCGTGCGTTTGCTAAGATCAGTTTTGAATCTTCAATATATTCCTAGGTTTATATCGAAAATTTCGCATGCACATAAACTTGCATATGTAATAGGATTAAGGAAGTCTCGAGTCACTTAATCTATGGTTATATGGATGGAATGCAACTATACAGTGATGCCATTATATAATGTGGGGCTGAAATGTCAAACTATTTTGAACACGTATAATATAATAGATCTATGCAATATTTAATTAATTTTTCTATGTATGTATAATATATTGTATATATAATATCATTATTAAAAAACCTGTTTTTAAGAATTTTTTAATAGTGCTTGCAAGATTTAATAATTCTTTTGCAAAATATTTTTTCAATGGTAATTAGTAATATCAAGCGATTTTCAGATCGGATAGATTTTTATCCACTACTTACTTGGCGAAAAACTCAAATTATACGTATCCTATTTAAGGCATGGTGTCGAAATTAAATCAAATTAACTCAACTTTGATATTTAGCCGTCATGGAAACGAGTATAAAATCCAATAAAAGTTAACGTGTCGCACAAACGCGAACGCCCGGTTCATTCATGACTCCGCGTTTAGAACCGAGAGAAAACTCATTCACGAACATTATTTTCGGCGTCCGCTGTTTCGTGATATGCACGCGACAAAATCGTCGCTTTCTCGGCTTATTATACATTTATATCGGCGCTGGGACAAATAAAAAAATTATTTATTTATTTTCGGTCGGACGTCGCGTATAAAAGTGCGATTTATACAAAGCGGGAACGCCGCGCGAGCGGGGGGCCCGCCATGACAGCGTAACGGCCGGTGTACGTTTATAATATACGTTTTATTTAACAAACGTCCCGAATAACAAGAATTTCCGGTCCAGTTTATTATAAAAACCTATTCAGCTGCCGCTGGACACTTTTCGAGTCCGGAGAGATTCGTAGGAGAGTCGTTATCTGTGTGGCGCGCATTAATTAATTTGATTCGTGAGCCCGAATGACAAATTTCCTACTATTATGCGCCCGTATTTATTTATATGTTATACGAAGTCTGTAGAGGAAATCATCCTGAACGATTTCCGTTTGGGTGTTGTGATTTTTTTTCAAACGGATCGATCTTTACGATGATGAAATCGCAGAGAGATTTATTTGATCTGTAAAAAAATTGGTTTCAGATCAGTAATTGCGGGATGTGTAAAAAATATATCACACGTATTCGTATTAAATAAATGGGTTTATATTTATATTTTAGTTTAAACGATTCATGCATTATGTTGATTCGAAAAGTGGAACATTTTTTATTAAGCCTCCTTTTAATATACCATTAAAATTTCGTTTAAATTCTTCAAATTTGATTTGCATGCAAATGCTTTTTTTTAATTGATATGCTATAATTCATTATGTCATAACGATTATTTTGCCGTTAAAAATTAATAGCAAGAATAATTTGACAATATAAATAAGATTTATTATGACAAATTATTGATAATGCGCAATTTTATGAATATGATTAATATTTTACATATTGTATAATATAATTCTAAATAAAAAAAACCTTTAAAATCTCAAGACATACTTTTTAAATTTTTAAACATTCTCTGAGTATTTCTCAGATTTTTATAATAAGATTGCGGTCATCATCTTGACCATCGCTGGTCAAAGGGCCGAAAAATAGAATGAATATCGTTCGACCACATGGTGCACGATCTCTCTCGGTTTGCACTTCGCGTTTCGTTTTGTTGCGTGTTTTGATTCCAGAATAGAAAATTGGATATGAATGAAGATGGCGGAATGTCTCCGCATCTCTTGGTCGACAGCATTTTTACTTTTTTCCTCATTTATTCATTTATTTATTTGATTTACGCCGAGCGTCCATCCTTTGGTCGATATGTTCGCTTTGTGTTTTGTTCTTGGCGCGCTTCCGTTTCTTATTTGCGGCGACGGATAATTAAAAGCTGCGAGCTTTGGAATCAATAAATTTCATGGGTTTCATATATTCTACACGTATAAAAGAAACAATATCTAAAATGTTGAATATTATGAAAAAATGTAATGATCAATCATTTTTGCGTATTAGTCATATTTTTGATTCGGCTAAAATATTTTTCTTGTATGAAAATAAAAGAAATGCACTGTCGCTTTCATGAAAAGCATCACAGCTGAAAAAATCAGTACTGAATGTATGCGTTTACTTTCACGCGTTAAAAATACTTGTCAGCATATCCATTCACTGTCAGACAGCGACCGGAGCGAAATGCATTGTTCTCGTTAACGCAATGCAGGGATGCATTTGGTATAATATAAATCCAAACGAAATCCAAGTATTAAAATCATGTAAATAAACGGAAGATATAATCGTATGAACTAAATAGTAATTATTCCGACACGTTCGCTTGTATCTATGCTAATTAATTATTTACACGGTTCGTCGCGCACAATAGGGAGCGTTAACGACCGCGATAAACGAACAAATTGGCTTTGCAGTGTAGAAAAAAAAATGCTTACAACAAACAATAGTTTGGTTAAGGAATAAATGAATAAAGAGGCTTTATTTAAAGATCAGTACAGCCCTGTCGAAACGAATGTTCTTTAGACAAATGCCGTTCGCGGATTGTCTCGAGAGGCGGGCGAGAGTCATGAACCCGGGGCCACCTCGCGTGAGAATACTCAAAATCACGTGTCGTACACATACACAATACTTCTCAAACGGTTTCTTTTATGTTTATTAACGTTTAAATTTATTTATCTAATATTATTTTTTGTTAACGGTTCGGTATGGTAGAACGCAGCGGCTCCGAACGATCGCCGAAGTTGAGCGACAAGTAGCACAAACGATTGCGACACTTTAAGTGATTTTTAATATTAATTTTTTTTTATTATCCCAATTTAAAATGTTTTTCATAGATTACATACAAAGCATAATTTGCACAAAATTTCACGACCGAAAACGAACGTTTATGCATTTTATAATCGGTGCGAGCACGACCCGGAGAAAATCAATCTTCCGAAACAATAGGGTTTTTTTTCTCGTGTATTTTATCTTTTTAAGGTCTCGGCCAAAATGAGCTCATCAGCCGAACATACCGACGCACGATGGGTTTCTTTATAAAACGCGTTCGGTGTTATTTCTGCACGCGATACAAGACAATGCACTCTCGTTGCAATATAAACGTTGACCTTTTGCAATCGAAATCTCAATAGGTGGTCCTTTTATGCAATTCCCTCTCGTTTCGCCTCAAATCCCCGCCGACTCTCACTTTGTTTGTTTATTTTCAATACGCGCCTTTTTCCAGCTCGTTTTGGAAGTTTACATTTTTTATTCGTACGTGGATCCCCTTTGTCGAGCGTTCGATTATTTTTTGTTCTTCTGAGAAACAGCGCCGCGAAGATCTCTTGTATTTGTCCAACTCGAAGATGAGTCGTTTTTTTTCGTTATTATCTACCGCTCGTTTAATTTATTTGTTCTTTTCTATTCGTCACTTAGATTTCTTTGTATTTCTCATTCTATGATTTGGCGTTTTTTTTTTAACGTATTGTGTGTTCATTAGCACGATCGCAGAACTGTCGACTAGTGAATTCACGTAATTTTACAATATGTATAAGGTTTTAGTTTTTAATAAAAAATCCCAAATTGTTATTTTTTGATACGAAATGAAAAGCTTTGTGTTCGCTTTATGCTAGCTGTAGATTTTAATTTGCACGTAATAAAATCAAATGTTTCTATATCATAGTAATTTTTGAAATGACATTAATATTCGAAGAATAAATATTTTTCAACATAATCAAGAAATAAAATACATGCGATACAATCATATATAGATTTCAGTGAAGATTTTATTCTTATCGTAATATATGCAGAAATATAGCTTTTATAATTTCGTATGAAGCAAGAAACAAATTTATCTCCAACCAATTCACTGCATTTCAACTCATGAGAGTGCTGTATCTAAATCGGTAACAACAATGAAAGCACTTATCGATATGTTTATGGCCGCCAACGTTGTTTAAGATTCTCAGACGGAATCATTCCGCACATTGCATATATCAGCGAGACAATTGAAATAATCTATTAATAGCTTAATATGTAAAGTTAAAAAGTAAAGACGAAAGCTCACTTTGTGTTTATTAGACTTTATTAGCATCATTAAAGTAACTCAATAAACAAAAAACCTTTAATTATGTTTCTAAAAATTTGGATCATTTAATATTATTTAATAAAAAAAATGAATAAATTTAGTGACAGTTTGAGAAACGATGGCAGATCGCAGCACCTGTGGGGCACGCGCATGAACAATGTTTACGTGACAATATTGACATATGGATAGAACAACAGACCGCAGATAAATGTTTGCTTGGCACCCTACTATTGTCGACATGAGGGTTGATAGTCAGGTGATCGTAGGGGGTGAAACGGTCGCGCGAAGGGGTTGATATCGACAACTACATCTTATAGTTGATTCCGTAGTTTATATTCGGATGTTTCCGATGTAAATTTTCGATAAAGTAGTTTGTGATTTATAAATGTTAAATTGTATTTCTCAAATGTGTTGCGTGTTATAAAAATGTCAGTGAAGCAAAAAAATTGCAAGAAAAGGTACAATTTTGATGCAACGGAGCGTTGCATGTTTGGCGCATTGCTGGCAGCGAGTCGTGGTGTTGCATCGTGCTGCTTTATTGTGTCGATTTTGGCGGGTCATCGGCTACAACAGCGATTTTCAAACATTTTGACGTTCTTCAATGATGAACTTGGTTGCTCATGTTAAAAAAAATCGCGAATGTGTATGAAAAATTTCTTACATATGCATTTGACTTTTTGGATCGAATCTGCCAATAAAAAGACAAAAAAGAATAAAAATACATGAAAGGTTCTAAATAAAAATTATACGTGATGAATATCTTAATTTATTTTGACCATAAAGTGACTTTTCAGAGAATTAATGATATTGGAGTGTGGTCGAGTTTAGTAATCGCATGTGCCAAGCTTTTATGCCGATTCTAATTGTTACCGTTATTAGTGCCAACTTAACTATAATATTATATATATATATATATATATATATATATATATATATATATATATATATATATATATATATATATATATATATATATATATATATAAATATAAATATTTCGATATAATATGTTTGACATTTCGAACATTTATTAATACATTTCAAACATAATTAATATCGCTATGATGCGAATCGTGTCGCTACAATAATAGAGAAATATTTCAGGGATGGTTGAATCATTTGTTACTGTACATATCAAAATCGATACTTTTTTGGATAGATTTTTCATAAAATAGAAGAAATTAGAATAAAATTTCGAAAAACTGTTTTTCCGTTAGCCAGAGTCCAATGTTTGTTCACAATTAATAATACGTCGTTCAGCGCTCCTCACATGTCACGCAATATTTGTCGAATGGGATGTGCAGCTTTTGTTGACGTACTTTCATATAGTCAGTGTCAAGGAGAAAGCTTTTTTTTACGATAGGATAGATCCAACACTTTTGACGAGGTCAAGTAATACATCGGACAATAGGTCCGACGTGCTTTTGTTGGGTCGACAAAAAAAAATTACACAAGAGGTGAAAATAAAGAAAAGTCTGTTTGCGTTGTTCGGGCGATGGCAAACATTTTCGTGTGAAATTCGACATTTGTTATGTGTTAATTGCCGACAGTGGTGGTGCCTTTTATCGAACGAGCTGATGGGCGGGAAAATTGGAATGGCCGACCGTTTGATGAATCGGTTGCCGTTTGACGATGGACGTCGCTGATGAGGAAGAAGTGTTGTGGTACATTGATCGATACGTTTTTGTAATTCGGTTTTTCTGCTCGTGTTGTCGTTACGTCAATTCAGTTAACTAATTTGTCTGCGGTGCTTGTAGTCAGTTGGGATCTATCAGATTATTAAAAAAAAAAAAAAAAAAATACAAAACGAATTGGCGGAACGATATCGAGATTGATGAAAACACTAGTTAAATGATAGAAATATTGATTAGAAAATTTAATGAGATCCTTTTGGAATGTTATGAAAAGTGAAATAATGAAAATTCAGGAATTTTTCAACCATTTTTTTGACTATTTCTTAGAAAAATGTAAATAACAAGTTTTTGACAAATCTTCCGGAAAGGACGCGATAGATAAAATGTAATATCTGCTAACCCAATATCAAAAACCTCTTACTAAAATTAATTTGTTTTACGAAACAGTGGCTGATTGATCTCATCGATATTTTTTCTAGTTTTGGAACTGTGATTTTCTTAACGTTTTCACTAATAAAATGGTTTTAGTTCACTTTGAGGAGCTCCTAGGTTTTTAACTTTTTATGACTGAATTTTTCACCATATGAATCGTCATAGAGTCTTATATTAAATAAGTTAAATGATTTTGTTAATTTAATATTACAAAATATAATTAACAACATGGTCAAGTATTGAATCATGATTGTGATGATTTTCAATAATTTACTGGGGTATACATACGACAAATCGGCAATTTTACAATAAAAAGATCATTGAAATGTTTATTTAGATCCTGAATTGGAGTTTATAAGAAATTGACTAATTTAGTAATTAATTAATGGACAACTCTTTTAATTTGAAATTTTCACTAGCATTTGTTAAAATACGCATAAAAATTATTATTTACAAAATTTCAATCCAACTATCATATGAGTGGAAAAAAGGTAATTAATTTAATATAAAGAAAATTAACATAAAAATAATTCAGAATGTTTGAATGTTTGAACACATTTTTCAGTTAAAAGCTTGACATCATTGTGAAATAATAATATATTTGCCCTTACATTATCAAAGAGAACAGTGTGAACACGTCAATGCAACATAATGAAGCAATAAAAATTTCAATGATGAAAAAAAATCAAAGGAAACGCAAAAGAGAACGCGAACCATTACATAAAAGCGATGACACGTTATTGTTAATTTAACTGATGACAGTTGTCATCGGCCATGAGAATTGGCAGAGTGTTCATCTCGTCTCGCGTATAATATATAGTTTTTTTTCATTCGAGACATATTCACTTTTCGATTGTCAGCTAAATAAAGTCGACACGTTTTCGAAATTAGCATAATAACACTCAGCGTGTGTGTGTAAACCCCGATCACATCAAAGAGCTTATATTTAAGAGGATACGAGAAAATTTCGCGTTTGCATGCACTTTTATCGCGTATTTATAATAATTCGAGTCGACAATGATCTAAGAGAACGATGCGTTCATTCATGTATGCTGCACTTTCAGCAGCTGAAAATAAATGGCTGAAATAAATCGCGGGCTCGACGCGAAGTATGCTATCATATTTATAATGTGCATCGCGAATACAAAAACAATATTTCGCACGACGCATATTAATAATATTAAAGTATTATTTATGTGTTTGTTCTTGTGTTTTGTTGTGAATTGCTTTTGTGTAGGTGCATAGTGTCCAGTTCGTAAACTCGCGCTGCTAATTGGCGACTGTTTCTATATTTGCATGTTTTAATGTCACAAGAGTACATTGCGACTTTCGAAGTTCATTTGATTTGGTTTGCTTTATCGAAAATTAAATTATATTTTCAAGAAAGGTAAAATAATTTCTCAGGAAATCTTAAATTTTAATATAAATTACCGTAGAAAAATTAAATAAATCCTTCTTAAATTATTTCACGATAATGATATTTCTTAGTAATAAGTATAATTAATTAAATCATGATATTGAAATAGATTGAATAGTTTAATCAAAGAACGTATTTGAAAATGACAAAGTTTTTCATATAAACAAAAATCGGAAATATTCATAGAAGTTTTATGCTCATGAAGTACTTACTTATTATATTTATTTTTCAGAAAAATAGTATTTTTAAGAATACGTATTAAAAAAAATCAAATCACATATCTCAGCATCATGATTGATCAGAGTAAGTAATACAGAAACATTTCATACAAACAAAAGCACACCTAGCATTATAATACAAGTGAAAGCTTTCTCTGGCAGACGTCCACCGGAAATGCAAAAGCACAGACAACGGGAACACACAGTGGCGAACTTTTTGTCTTTGCGTTTATACGTGTGCTGAAGAGCTGTATTATTATATTATGACAATGTGTTTGTGTGAGAAGATTTAAAAGTGGCTCGTGTATGAGGAACAGTAGCTCCTTCGTTGCAGAGGGAGAGTCGCACAGATTTATGAATGAATCCAAAGTATTTTAGTCATAGCGAATATATTCATTCGTTCATATAATAATATAATATGAGCGTGTCTTTTATATAATATGTAACAGGATGCATCTAAAATGTCGAAAGCGTTTATCCTAACGTGCGATTGTTGTACAATGAATCACACCAGGATGTGTTAATATAGAAGTGGATGAAATATTGGTTAAGTTTTTCAAAATAGAACGAGAATATCTTATGATGGTGTGTATAATATAATTTTAATTAAAGGAAATATTTAAAATCCTCAATAAATTATAGAAATTGAATAATGAAAAATTATTTGCGTTCAAAACCGCTCTGCCATAATTGATCCGGTATCACCGATTGATAAAATTTTATGAATGAACATTTCCCACAAAGGAATTAGAGGGCGTTGAGACCGAATTGAAATTTTAATCAATGTCTTTGTAAGACCAATTGTCCCTTAGGGTTCGATTCCCGTTCGCAAAGGGACCGTACGAGTGTTTTTAAATAAGTACGTTACCATTATGCGAAATATAAATTAAATTCCCTCGAGAGGGACGCTAATCCGAAAAGACGACCTATTGTAGTGAGAATTCTAGAAAATGAGTTTTCCTTTTTTTTTTAAGTGAAAAAGAGAGGAAAAAATCGAATATTTCACAGACGAGGTTTTCATGCGACGGCGTTGAATCGAAATGGCTTTTATTCTTTTTGTTCGGTCGGGAGGTATTGAAACGAAAGAGGAATAATTACACCACAGACGTTTTCCAATTATCGTCATTATCTGCGTAACGTTGAAGGCCGAAACAAAAAGCGTAAACGAAAGAAAATGACAGAACTGGGATTCGTTTCAATGGGAAATTTGATTGGATAGATCTGCGAAAAAACCCTGTCATTACCGCGGAAGAAACGAGAAAAATATCATCTGTAATTTTCTGATTCTCCAACGGAAAATAATGAAAAAATCGTGAACGAATGAAATTGAAAAATGTTTTCATTATAGATTTATTAATTACACGAAATATAAGCTTACCAAATTCGAATCACTTCAATTGTGACACAAATAATTTGATAATATTGAACTTATTCTGTATAAGTTAACTAGTTAACATATAAAAACTATTCGTTATTTTTTCACATGGTCAGTTAATTAGTTCCACTTTCAAGTATTCCATATAGAAATACACACATTTTCATCCAACATATCGCACCGAATGCGAGCGTAGTTTTCGCAGAGTCGAAACGCAATAAAAAAGTTAAGTAATTGACGTCACCGCGCTAAAGACGGATGTCTTCGCATGGCTTGTGGATAATTTCTAGCATTTTTATACGCGGCAGGTGTACTCCTAGAAGCCGTACAAGAAGAAGAGCACCACGAATTCGTCGTAAAGACCACTGAAATAGAAATAGACACCGAGATAGAAGCTAGCACTTATAGGTGGGATCGATCGGAACTCATCTTACTGCCAGATAAAGGGGCATAGCGCATACGAGAAGTATAATTTACGGACTTTTACGAGCTTTCACTGTATATATAATGCGTCTACGGGTTCGAGAATTCATTGTGAGGAGTCCTATATATTATTGTGATCGTAAATAATATAGTTTTTTTCCGACTGTAGGTGTCCGGTATCAAACGTGCTCGCGTTGCCTCTGCAGGCAATTAAAGCGATACATTTATCACCGGCTAATTATAACGAGTTTTATATGCGTTTTTAACGCACTAGTGTGACACTAATGTAAGATTGTCAAAATTTTACACATAAAAACTCTCGTTTTCGTCTTATTACACGGATGGTCGACTATTTTTGAATTTTATGTTCTGGACGTGTTTATTATGTATAAAGCGTGTTAAGGTTATGATTTAGTCAAAATAATTTATAATATACCACTATAGAATAATTTTGAGATGGTTTTAAAGTTATTTTTTAGATCAGAAAAAAATTAGGATAATAATAAAAAGCTTGAACAAAGGGTGTGCATTATATAATATTTCAGAGTATCTAATGAATACGGCGTAGTGCAGTCGAGCGCGAGTTTGTACCGAAAACACTTGTGATCCATGAAAATGTGAGATGAAAATACGGTCGGATAATAATAATAATAATAATGGGGGATGAAAATAAAAATTGAATGAAATGAAAAATAAATAAAACAAAAAAAAATCCTATATAAAACGGAATATGAAGTGGGTGGTCATAATGGTCGGTTCGGGGGCGAGCGCTGATCAAATAGTAGCCAGGCCCTGGGCAACGTGAATAATGAAAAAAATATACTCAAAATATGGAAAATACGCATATAGGCACAAAAAGTACAAGAGGCATGAAAAAGTATAAAAAACGTACGCGAAAATAGAAAAAAAAACGCGAATTTGCGGTGGTCAAACCTGACCGATGGGCACTTGAAAAGCGAATAAAAAGTTGGCGTTTACGAATTTTTTTTTTTTGAAAATTTCACCCTCGCGTGTCTTCTGACCGTAAACACAATGAGGAAAAACCACTCGAAAGTTTAACATATTTGTATGAACAAATTATGTACGCACATTCGAAAATATTCATTATGAGATCGAATTAGGGTTAATTAAGAAAATTCTAAATTTAATTGTTCGAATCACAAAACACCGCGAATTTTAATCTAGAGTTAATCTGTAAGATTATGAATCAATTACGACGATATATTTTGCAATACTTGTGCAATCTAAAACGAATCAAACGATTCCGGATTCTCTCGATAGCATAATGCCACACACGCCATACATTTTTTCGTCTACTTTGCATGAGCATTAACAGGAGATTGACGCGTTGTGCCAACCCCATGGTGTTGGGCCTTCGTGGGGGATGTTGAGCGAGAGGCATTCGTCTTCTTGTCTATCGGCTGCTCACAAAGCCTAATGCCCTCGGCCATTAATCATCCGGTCTGTACCGACTTTCCCATTTACGGCGACAACTTTCAATACGATTGTGTTTGAAAGTCGAGTATGTGCTCCAAATGTATCCCCGTATAATAGTATAGTATAATCTCGTGCGACTTGCTCGGTTTGTTGTTGTTTCCGATGGAGGACTACATGTGTGGAATCGAAATACACCTACGTAAAATCGATGGAAATTGACAACAATATACTTATATATAATATTATGATAATTTGAGCTTAAATTTCTTTAATATCAATTTTTATTTTTGTCAGTGTATGTTATGTATACTATATATACGTTAACATGATTTCAAAGGGGAGGCCAAAGGTTAAAAATTGCCCGGAGCATCTGAGCATCGGAGACAAGATAAGAAACATCACGCCAATGTAGAGAGATAAAATCCTGTCAAGGCGAGGACTTAAAATAAAATGGATGAGCATTGAATTGGAAATTATCCTTTAAGTTTCGGAGCAATAATATAAATGCGTTCGAATTTAACGAAGGTTCAGAAAGTGCAATTATTGATGGTTTTAGTATTGTATTTTTTGCTTTATACGTTTTTCAATGTGCTACGTGAATTGATGCGCTTTGACACTTTTAATTGGAACCGCTTTTGTATTAAAAATACACAGTGCCTCTTCACACTCAACGTACATGAAAAACAAGGGGAGGAACGCTGAACAAGTACACACAATATTTTGTACAAAGTAACGTTAACAAAACAATTCATTCATGCTTCGAAATGTATAAGTATAATATTAGGGTATCGACGGTTTTTTAATTTTCATTAAAAGCATTTTTTTAATTAAAAAATGTATAAAATTCGAAACAATGCGGTATCGATACTTGAAAGCTTCGTTGATACCCTCGAAGCGATTTTTTTAGGTACATGAAAAAATAAATTTCTCCCCAGTGTGGGGTGAAATTTCAATGCTTTTTTTCATAATGCGGTGTCACGTGTCAAAGTCATTGGTTCTAGATTGAAAGAAAGGGAAAAATCGACCGGGTATATCGAAAAAAAGTCCCCTAATTAGAAATATATAATCTGATACTGCGGTTTTTTTAGACTCCTACACAAGTGGTTTCTTTGTGATTCATTGAAATTAAATGGGGTGGGGAGGGGTGGATCCGATTTCTATAGCTTTTTTATGATCTCAAACTAGTGTCTGAAAAATTTATATCGATATGTGAATACGAAAATAAATCATTCACTAAAAAATATTGAATATGAATAAAAATATAATTAACTCAAGATTTTTCAAAATTAAATGATTTTAAACACGTATCTTATGAAGAGCGAACAAGGAAAATTTATATCGAACCAAGGAAAAATTAAGAATTTCTATTAGAAATCGACACTCAAAAGTAAGGTTTTGTACAATATAAACATGGGTAATATATTTCAAGTAAATACCTTGGAAAGCTCGATCGACTATTTGGAATCACCATGCTCGAAACTTCAATTTACCTGAAAACAAAAAAAAACAAAATAAACAAACACAATAATTAATAATTTATTTTGGTAAAATTCGTAGAAAGGGATTTGTTTGTTAGCTCTAAGAATGCGGAACGGCAGCGAAAGAATGGGGCGTCTCGCGGAAAATTTTCACTCATTAATTTCGCAAAATGAACTTTTCTCATTTTCCGCTTTCACCCTTTAGAGTACAATAATAACATCCGACGTTTGTGGTGGTAGGAAAGCAGCGAAGAAGCATCGAGAGGTGGATTCTGTAGTCGTAAATTCTATGGGGTCGGCCGGAGCGAGAGCGTAACGGTGATTACAAGGGAACAATTCGCCAGAAGTATGCGAGGGTGGTTTGAAAAAACCTCAAGGATATGTCGTTGTGAGATAAAACAAAACGACCAGACTTTTCCACTTGTCTTGTAGTTTTTTTTTTGTATTTCATGACGGTGTGTTCATTTTTAATGATTCCGCGTCGATTGTTGTGAAACTTTTTCTATGTGCATCTCTTACGAATGTTCTATATACGTATGTATATGCCATTGTTATTTTTAAAATTTATCATTAAATCTGGATTCAGGTGTGTGTGTGTTTTTTTTTGTTTCAAAATGGAAAAATTGTTGATCAATTAATGATATTTTATTTGTACAATATTAATGCAAACGTAATTTGAATACTTTTCTTCACTTCATCATAAATTCGATAAGTTGCATTATACATTCCGCTTTTATTTTCGGACTGAAATTCTTTTAAGAATAACCAGACGAAGTGATTAACAAAACGTGTCATATTAAGAGTGACATAAAAATATGACTTGTACAACACAAACGGCATGGAAAGAAAACGTAAATCTAGTCAAGATCAAGGCGTGTTCGACAATTACAATGTTTTCATTTAAATATAACATAAATTACCGATTAGATTACACGCTAATCATATAGCATCTCGTAAAATGTCGGTTTTTAATCAATTATCTCAATATAAAAAAAAACACATGTAAATGTGCAACGGCAGATTTATGAGAAACGCATCCAAAGCCCATCGTCGAGAATGCGCTTAAATCAATGAGCCGCTTTTTCGGTTCCACAATAACGATTCAATTGAAAATATTAAGAATAGCCATCATCGACATCCGAAGAATTTCTCGGGGCACATTTCAAGTTAACAGACACGCACAATTTCACAGAAGAAAATAACGTATCACGGATATTAAGAGCTGATGCGAGCGCGTTTCTCGTATGAATTATGCGAGTGGCGCGTGTCAAAAGCAAAAAAAGACGCACATAAAAATAATTATCTAAAAAAGGGAGTGTATATACGAATGCAAACGAGATACATCATACTCGGAGTGTGTGTGCTTATACGAAAATAAAGCGAAAAAAATTGAAAATATAAATGTTCGGAACGCTTCGCGCCTCTTCAACACCCACCTACGCTCTTTAATATCTGTCATAATCCGCTGGATGGAATCTTTGCGGCATATTTATTGTTATTCGAGCGCATCTACGAGTGAAGATGACGCCTCTTATTATTCATGTATATTATGAAAATGTCGTAAAAATATATAAATATTTACATACGAGTAGTTAGCGGTTTACTAAACCGAGCCGGGGGGCTATAATGTATCGCGCACGCCGATTAAATCGCGATGATGTGTCAACTGACATAAAATGTTTGATAAATTCGAGTCTTTTAAGTGTTCGATTATTTATTGTTTATGGGTAGTTCTATTAGAGGTTGGAATGTCTGAAAATTTTAGCGTATTATGCGCATTAAAAATGTTCTAGAAATATATTCGAATTTTTTATTTTTTTTTTGTATTTTTATTCAATTTCGACGAATATACGAAAATTTTCGAGTCAGAAAATGAATTTATTTATTTAGTAGTAGTAAATTTTATTTTATTTGTAATATAATAAATTTTTTGAAAAATGAACGCGTTACGAAATGCTTTTGTTAAGTTCGTTTGAGAAAAATAATTCAATTAAAACAACGAAATATGAATCATTTTTAAAGAAAATGAGCTAATAAGCGTTTTTATTACAACGTAAATGTTTTATCAAGATCATTATAGAGTTTCAAAAACAATAGATTTATCAAAAGAAGATTTTCTTAATATTTTCCTTTTGTCCGGCGACGCTTTTGAAATTTCAATACAATTTTTGATAATTAAAATTTATTGTTGTTGGCGGTCACGCTAGATTTAAAAAATATGAAAACAAAAGCTAATTTATGATTAATTAAACTGTTTATAGAGCGTCGCTAGAGGTATTCGCTTAATTTTTCCGCGGACGTTTTTAAATACATTTTCATATTTCATTGTGCCGAAATCATTGTGTTCGAAAGTCATTGTTATTGCGGAACAACAGTGGACCGATGCCAATACGCCGAAAAAATCGTAAAGAAACCGCAACAATGCAAACCTTTGTTTTTTCAGTACTAATATTTTTCAAAAAAAAATAGAAGAAAAGAAGAATCGGTCTGAGAAGACAAAGCGTTCGCGTGGTGTGTATAAAAGAATGACAATATAAAAGAAACAAAGAAATCAAAGGGAAATTAGAAGAAGAATCGCGGTAATTTGTAAACTCCGTTTCGAAATTCACAATAATGAAAATAGCGCATTCATTTTCATATGTCGTAGGAGTTTTTCCGTGCATTAATAATATTAAAATCCGATATGATTTATTCGACACAACTATGCTAATTTCGTGTCGAGAATCCGCATTTATTCTATCATCAATTCGTTCTAATAAAAAATATTTGTTTAGATTTCAAAAATGAAAAATTTACCACAGAAATATTGAAAATCGATTTCCACTAAGTGTTCATCGACTTAATATTATAATTCGTTTATAGAAATAACATGGCACATTCGCATATTGGAGACGAAACTTTATTACTTATCTAATTTCGGTTTCACGCAGATTCAGATAAGTTGAATATTATATTACGAAAGAAAATGAAAAATTGCTACACAAATATCGAAAATCAATTTTCACCTGCTCGTCGATTAAGTAATTCGTTTATAGAAATAACGTTGCACTTTCGCATGTACGAGATGAAACTTTTTTTACCCATTTAATCTCGGTTTCGCGCAGATTCAGATAAATTCAATATTACGTTACGAAAGAAAATGAATTTCTGAGTTCCTTCAATTTCCTAATTGCACTTACAGAAATTTCATTTGAAAAACGGATAATGATAAATTCGCTCGAAAACCACCGTTTCGAGACGGTTCCCTATACATGTCGCATTTGACGCGCTCGCCGCTTTTCACAAACAATGACGTTTCCACGCGCTTTTCCGGCCCGATTTTTCTCGAAATGATTTTTTCGAGACTGTCTCACTATAACGGCCGATGATGTATGGGCGCTTGTCCCGGCGTATCTCATTTTTGACAATTAATTAAGCGCTCGCACTGTCGCCGCGCTCTGCCCGAACGTTAATTAAAGGAAACACATTACGGACATGAAAAATTGATATCTCGACAATGCGGAGACGATTAGACCTCTCGCCTGTTCAGATTAGTTGCGACAAAAGCAGCGCTATTGTTGTCGACGCCGACCTCTTTTCTCGTTTCGAGGAGACGTGATGTATGTTGTCTTTTTGTCGTTCTGAGGACTGGTCGTTGTGGTTTCGTCCTTTCAACGATTTTGAGTGTCAATTCTTTTTGAGTGGTCATTCAGATATGTTTGACTTCTGCGAAGTGTTGAAATCATCAACAGCAATGCGGATAGTTTGGTGGTTGGATCAACTTCACTTAAAAAAAAGCTTGAATAATGACTTGATGAGATCAAAACAGTATTCGTTTATATTACGATAAAATATTTTTCATGTATGTTTTTTCAATATAGGAAGATCAGTAGTCCACCAAAGATATGTCGCAAATTTTAACAATAGCACATGAAACTTCACACAAATCGATTCGACAAAAAAATGTTTACTTTGGCTCATTCTTCAAATCGTTCAGTTTACTTTGCACCTATGTGATAATTAGTAAGAAACGAGCTCGTGTTTGAATATTAGGAAAAAAATGATTTTTTTTTAAATGAAATTTATATTATGAACGTTGGTCTATTGTTGCGTTTGGATTTTGAATTATGATCCGGAGAGAATTTTCAAAATGCGGCAAATATCACATCTTTCATACAATGTGTATTATTGTAATTAAGTTTTCATTAGCGCGTATTAAGACCTCGTAAATCACAATGATGTACGTCGACAATAACATGAAGAAATGTTTCACAATTAAAAGAAAAATGTGACTCTGTCGATGCTCTGTTGAAAAACAAAAAATTAAGTTATAAAAACATATGAATTTGTCATAGGAACGAGTAAAAATTTCAGACAGTTCCACTAGCAGTTTTCTTGACGAACAATGAAAATAAATCAGTTTCGTTGTCTTCAGAAGAGAACAACGGTCTATCTCGTCGACGTGTTGAATTTTCCGAGATTCTTTTTTTCAGACTAGATGTGACAAGATCATAATTCATCGGAACATCTTTTATTTCCACACTAATTGGCGTTAATTCTTTCGACGGATCGACGAAAATTCTCGGAAGACAATGAAAAAAAGAACACATTGTTCACTCGACGTTAATATTCTTTTGTGTTTATAAAACTGACGCGTTTTTATGGAGGAAAATTGTTTCGCAGCAGATAAACTGTCGCTACTATAAATTCTCATCTCGTAACTATTGTGTGAGTGCCAAATGGGAATCAGATATTATTTAATATTCGAATGAATATATCCGTAATTGATAATTAATAATTAAATGATTAAAAAGTTTTATATGATCGCAGTGAATCTGTTGTCTCCCATCATTATATGCGAACTTTAGCTACTTATTAATTTTTATGGTACAATATTAAACGATCATTAAGTAATAAAAATTGCATTATGAGTTTATCAACCTTTCATTAATTCATAACGTAATTCAATGCCATTTTCAAGATCATTAAAAATAATCGTTTTTTTTCATACATTGCATAACTACCTGGGTTATTTCAGACTGGCCCGAAATTGGACCGATTAGACCCGCCCGAACAATAGCCGCGAAACCGAAATAAACTAGAAAACTAAAAAAGATAATTTACGTCGGCGATGACACTTTTGCGATGGAAAAAATATCAAAGGAGACTAATTTTCTTTGACGCATCTCACGCGCCACCGTTCGTCCAGCAGACTTGACGGCGCGTTATCCATATCATCATATTCCAATCGCACTCCTCATACAAAAAGTATACACGGAGCGCGATGCGAATGTGCATTGACGCGATACGGTGAGCCAAAGACAATAATGCCGAGAACAAAGTGGTCCTCTTCAGAGACGGCGACTGTTGAGCAACTATAAAGATTCAAATTAATTGCCGGTCCTCTGAAAACAGATGAGCCATGCCAGAAACCAGTTACTCTCCGTATCTTTTGCCGTTTGGAGTTTTCGTTGCGTGAGAACGCCGGGCTGAATTCCGCTAACGATCGATAAATTCGTTGTCGAGCCGTCGATTGTTGTTTATATTATATTTAGCATTCGCTTGTGTTTCAGTGATGATTCTGAAAGAATGTTCGGCCGCTTGATATCGTTGATTTGTGTTTTGGACCGGGCGATTCGTCATATGCGTTTCGATGAAACGAAATGATATAAATTTCATCTTATTTTAAGTGAATACATTGTATTTTATCGATAATTATATGGAATGTTCAAAATGTTTTCAATAAAATGAGAAATAAGATCATTGTTATTTTTCAGCATTTCAAACAATTTACGTCAAAGCTATCTGTTAGGTATACAAATGGTAGAACTGTCAGCATTAATTGTCTAAAAATTATGTGGAAAAATCAATCCGACGACTTGATTGCGCCTTGTCTCGTTTGAACAAAACAAAACTCGCGCGTACAATACGAAAATATGTAGAATGCTTAGTGTGTCCATCGTTGAAAAAATTCACATATATAAAAGCAGCACACGACAACGATCCACAGAAGTGGCGATAAATAAAGCGGCTAACAAAAACAACGTCACCGACATATTGATGACACGATCAATCGTTAGCCAAAAGCACCAAGAACGAGATGAGATAATAATACGATGGACATTTTTCAATCAACGACAATGGCCTCGCCAGTGTGTTAATTATCCGACATTTTTCTGAGACGTTTACAGTTTTTCCTAAATCTAAATCCGAATGACAAAGCCCTCCCACGCGATCGTTCCTTTACCAGAAGTTGCTTCCGAAAAATTTACGATCGAACAAATAATTGGGAATGCTTCTTCTGTTCGGGACTAGCTTATTTACGATGATTGTTTTGTTTTTTTCGTAGAATATTTTCGGTTCTGGATGCGCGTTATTGTTTGCATATGCTTCGGAAAGATCTATTGTGGATCTTTAGTGGTAAATTATTGCTGTGTTTCAATTT
Source organism: Hydropsyche tenuis (assembly GCA_009617725.1). NCBI lineage: Eukaryota > Metazoa > Arthropoda > Insecta > Trichoptera > Hydropsychidae > Hydropsyche > Hydropsyche tenuis. The sequence goes on from VTON01000039.1 coordinate 196,915, forward strand.
ATTTATGGATAGGTTGTAAAGCTCTGGATTACGTATGGAAGCTGTATATTGTGAGGGAATTGGTGAATGTGTGTAAAATTATACTATGAAAGCCTTGTGTGCTTCTAATGTCGATTTCATGTCACAACACGGTCGAGTCGATAATATGAAAAATTTTATTATATTTCGAAATCTGTTCCTGAAAAGCTTTCATAGATTGTGAAATGACGACGTTCACTATAAGTAGCGTTTAAGAGTTTCTCATTTTTTAGAGCAGGCTTGTCCAAAATTTCAGTATACGGGGGCCACTTGCAAATTTCAAATCTCAAAATTTCAATTATTGTAAATTCAAAACGTAACAAGTATTAAAATATTGATAAAGTTATTTATTTCCATTATAAAACTATTTCGATGAGTACATTTCGGAATAAATTCTGTTTGTTATGTTTGTTTTTGTGTGAAAAGTGGGGGCCACTTTGGCACCACAGTGGCCCTTTGGACAAGCCTGTTTTCGAGTAACTAATGTGTGAACTTATGTAAATTTAACATTTAGGTACATATGTTTTACAATTATTATGATGAATATTTTTTTTATAAAATAGAAATTATTTGATAAATCTGATAAGAAATTACAATTTATTATACAATATTACGTAATAGATACTTTGAAAAAAAAATTATAATGAAAGAAAATATGTTTTATGAAATTTGTATTCAATTTTTCATTTAACGACGTGGACGTGTATCAACATTGATGCTGAAAGAAATGTCGGTGAAAAACGCAGCTTTGACTGCTAACATACGAGAAAAATAGATAATAAGATTTTTTTATAAGAAAAAATAATTTCCTGTCTGCTGTCAATAAAGTGAAGAAACGATTTTTTTCAATGAAATTATATTTTTGATAACGTTTTACAAAACTCACATAATTCGGTGGCACATCCATAAAATAAATAATGTATAAAATATCGTCGTATATTGATTATATAGATGATTTAAAATCATTGAAAAGTATATTTTTTAATCATATTTTTTCCAAAAAAATTTTCAAGGGTTTCCTCAAATAATATTCTAGTTTTATACGTAACATACTTGTGTTGTACTATTTAATAACTGCAGCTCAGACCCTCGACACAATAAGCGGGGAACGCCATTGAAGCCGTATCCGCTTTTCTCTAACACCTTTCTTCCACGAATAATAGCAAAAATATATTATGTATCGACGTAGCAAATTCCTTTTGCAAATATTGGTAATGCTAGTCGATTCAGGGATTTTCAACGGACTCAACAAACTAATTCTAAAGCTAAATTTTCATACTTTCCGAAGAGATTTCATACGTATATAATTCAAATAGTTATTAAAAAATACATTTTTTAAGTTTATGTAGGTACTACAATCAGTTCTTCATAACACTTTATGATATTCATAATTATCAAGTGCAAATTATATAACGAAAAATGATCAGATCCACTTATTAACCGCACCATACTTCACTTGGCATTTACCACTTGTATGTTAGCATCAGTAATCGATAGTAACTTGTATATTTAACAATAAAAAAATAATTTAAACAAATTTTCACGTTCATTATATGAATGAGTATACACAGATACACAGAAATGCACTGATTGAGCATACCTGAGCATAACAGAAGCACCCACAGTTTGCAACCATCTCACCGAAGCGCTAAGGGAGTGGGAGGGTGGGTGGGTGGTGACGTAATGCCTCATAAAGCCGGCGATAGATGTCGTTACAATGCGGATTAGCGTGGATATTAGCCCATCGGAGCCTTTTGTGGTTTTTGTCACCGTTATGATTGAATACCAAAACCGTAGTAATATCGCGCACCCTCTGTCAATCCAAAAACCCGCAAATTTTTCGCTCCTACCCCATTGCGGTTTGTGAGAGGGTGTGGTGGTGCTATTGTGATTGCGGTCTATGATTTGGATTTTGATGCTTTCGGCTTCGATTAGTTTTAAAATGAGGTTCGTTTATGGAGATTTGTTTTTGTATCCATGTGTGGATGAAGAGAAAAATAGTCGTCCCTCTTCGGATAGTCTTTGCGTGGCGGATTATATGTGACTATGTGTGATAATCATAGTTTCCAGGCATAACGCTAATAATGCCGACAAAGAAATATAGTGTGATTCGAAATCGGTTCATAATTATAAATTAGAATTATTTTAGGTGTCAAAATATATAGAAATACATACATTCAATAAATTTTATTTAGTGCCGGACCCAATTATTGGCTGGACCCGGACACGCAATTATTGTTTCCAATTTTAGATTGGGATTTGTTAATTGAATATTGTTAATTGATATAATGTTTTCCTTTCTTCACATTTATCAACTGACATAAGTTCATTACTTCGTTTGAAAGTTATTTTTGTGCTCTGGCTAATCTGATCACAACAATATCTATGTATACTTTAGAAAAAAAAAAGACCGTGTCACTCCAACTACAAAATTTGCATGTCCACTAATGGGTACGAATTTGACGATGAAATATAAAAAAGAAGAATCAAACACTTTATTATTAAGATTTAAAGTTATTTTATTTAATTAAAAATAATTCCAAAATGATCTGACCACATATAGGTGAGACGTTGAAATAATATCAGTGCACATCGAACACCCTATACGCTTCGAGCTTTGCGATAATCGGTAGAAGCGTAAGTAGCCTTTGGTTATAATGGTTCTAACCCCCGTTTTCCTTGGTACGAACCGCGGCGTTGACGAGGGTACAACTGAGGGTGTATGGGTCATTACGTTTGTTATGGCCACGGGGATGAATCATCATCATCGTCGGCTTACCGGTTCAAAGGCAATCACCGTCACCACTTGACGAGGCCGCAACACCCGAGACTCGACCCGATACTCATAATTGGAGACAAGGCTGTCGTATAATAGCGAAAACAATTCGTATCGATTATGGATTATAGTGGAGTAGTCTATGAATTATGCTGTAACAGATATTAGGTGTTCCGAATTCGGATGAGTATATTTTGATGTAATTTCGAAATGTTTAAGGTTTTTAGTGAGGTGATGAAACGTTGATATAATGTGATGTTTCTCTGATTAGAGCCGACGTAATTTAAGAAGTGCAAACGTTGTAGTACTTATTAAAAAAATGCACGAAAAACTCTCAATTAGTCGCTTTCTCTTTTTATATTATATCACGCTTCATATATGCATATATATTGTAATCAAAGGTGATGAAATTAAATTAGAACATCACACGGCGTCGAATACATTGGTATTAATTGAATTTGACTTTCACTATTCGAGAACGAAGGATTGCGGCCGTGATTAAATCGTTTAGTGGGTCATATTTGACAATGGTGCAATCGATAATGATTTGTTTTCAAATGTGCTTCGGCAACAGAAAAATCACGCCAAATATTTTCATAATGCCGACCAATATGTCGATCACTTGAAAATCATTAATTCGAATACATTACGTAAATGCGTATCGAATGAATAAATAATGAATATGCAAATACTGAAAATGCATATGATTTTCAATACAAATATTAAAAATAAATTGCACGTCGAATGATTTATCGATTTTGTAACGACACGAGATTGTGGAATTGTAGTTTTTTTTCATGTGCGTATGATTTAAAAAGCCTTAACAGTCCATCCAAGAAATCGGTGATTGTGCAACGTGTTAAATTTCACATGTTCGAAGATCATCATCATCGGTATCGTCAGACAATCGACAGTGGCATTATGTGCGTTCGTTAAAAGTTAATTTGCATGAATCACGATTTCATCTACGTGTGTGTGAAATCATAAATTATGGCAATTAACCGACGGGCCGATACAAAACCTGACGATGACCTGGCGATATTTTTCGTAACACGTGGAAACAATCATCGTTCAGTTTTTTTAAAGATATAATTTTTTTTACTCTAATAATACGATCGTGCGAAAATATTTCGCCACAGCGGATATAATAGATTACGATTTTTATTATTTATTGAAGCGACTGCGGTGTCCTCTGGTATGAAAATAGTTCAGATCTGAGCCGCGTTTGTAAAGCTTTCACATAAAGCATTCGCTCTTGAAATGTTGGACTTTAAAGAAATATAAATCCCGATGTTATAATGCCACAAATCGACGCTCACTAAAAGCCGCCGAAAGACATAATAATGCCGTCGAGGATGACTCCCGTGCGTGAAGCGTGACAGTGACATCGAGTTACTTTTTTTATTTTGAAATATAAATATGATTTATTCGAACGAGATCAGCATAAAAATCAAGTATGTATTTTAGAAACGTCGTTAAAATGTAGATTTTTTTCAATAAATATCACAGATTATGTCATCAAGTATACGAATGACATATTTTTTGTTGATAAGTTTCGAAGGTATTTTTCATATGAAAACGTTTGATCGTTATTTGTGAATTTTAAAATTGAACATTTTTCAGGTTTTCCCATGCGCCACCACTGAGCTATTTCCCAATAAAAAGCTTGCTTGTTTCAAAATAATTATTTTTGATTTACTATGCGCCCGTTGTTCGCCAGTGGAGTGCGGTTATGACAGTTCTATTTCAGCTGCGCGATTAAGCGGTGACTATTTTCGGTATGTGGGGGCGGACACGGACGCCTTTGTACCGTTTAATAAAATAAATATAATTAAAATTGTTCGATGAACGTCGCTGGAGAACAGTGACGTACTCATTAAAATATTTGCGAATACCAAATCATATATGGTTCGTTATAATTCCAATGCATTAGTTACTAGAAATAATTGTTAAAATCATGCTTATGTGATTTTTGGTAAAACTATAAAATAAATTGAAATAAGATTTTTATTAAACAATGGAAGAAATAATACAATCAAAAGTTGATTTATTTTTTTGTTTTCGTAAATATTATACGATAATAATATTGGGATCGAACGATTAGGTGACTGAAAATATTAGACGCAACTAAAATAAACTACTTCCTACACGACCGATTTTTCCTCGTAGGATTTTCTATATGACGCATTTTCCGGCGAGCTGTCATCGCATGAATTTTTTTGTGATGTTATTTGTTTTGGCCAGTTTTTCTTGTATAACTAAACCAATTTTATTCGTTTCGCCTATTATTATCATCATCGACGTAGCTAGATTATCATATTTACCGAAACGTGAACTAAATAAAAGAATCGAGGAATCGAGGAATCAAGTTTTTGTTTTTAATCCGGAGTCACTGACCCGTAGGAAAATATTACATTATACACGTAAATACTGCGAAATGTTTTTCATAATTCGCTTTCAGATTTAAAAAGCTCAACCGAGAGACATTTGTAGACATAATGAAATGCATTGCTATTTATTTGCATTTTAAGTTAATATTGAAAAAGTGGATGAAAATAAGCAAATACTCGATGACCAATGGTATATATTTCTTTAATTAAATAAATATGAAATAAACTAATTCATCATCAGAAAGTATAATTAAGTTGGAACGATTTCATGATTGAATATCGTATTAAACAGTTTAAAGATTCATATTAATTTCGATCGAACAAAGATTGCACCATATCAAATACAAAAATAGGCAATTTCAATCGAAATAAAACGGAAAAAAATAGAATGTACTAAAAATAAGTATTTTTTTCGTAAACGAAAAACTATAAAGAATTACTTCCTAACATATGGGAAGATTAGACACATGCGAACCGCATGACGCCAATAAAATCGCACCTATAAAAAAAGCAAACAACTTCCGAACCCATTCTAACCCAACTTGGAACACTAACCCTTTCGTCTAGGGACGAATCCTTCCGCTTTATCCCCAATTTCATATAGCAGAGATTTGCAACCTTTTCCCACTATAAACATGGCGAAGACATCAACAGACATGTCTTTTATAAGCTTCACATAGATGAAAAGTGAGTGAGTATATTATATAAAAATCTATGCAGTTTTTTTTAATAGAAATATTCGTACAAGGAAGTTTTTAATTGATTATATTGGTTGAAAATCGCTGTTGAGGAGAAAACAAATATAAACTTATGTCCGAGATCATCTATAGGATTCACTGTTAGCGTATGTGTGTTTATCGTCTTCGAACTGCTACAAATTGCTTAACGCCACCTTAATTTAGTATACAGGGGACGTAGAGGGCTAAAAAATAGACTAACCCTTTTTCGTGGAGGGTGAAAGCTTAGAAGGGTAATCCACGTGCGGATGTTTGCCTATAAATCGAGCTACAGAATTTCCACACAGCAAACTCGCACTCTCGCTATATTGTGAAAATAAAATGAATATTTAACAATCGGACGGCCTCTATAAATTTTTCAAAGTTTTTCCTCTCATGTGTGAGTTTGCGATTCTATTGAGTGTATTACATGCAAAAATATCAAACCAATCTCTGTATATATCCATTTTCATATTATATATTTTTTATCATATGTATTTTGAAAAATCAATTATACAAAAAAATTTTGGAATATAATTAGTATTATTTTAAATCAATATAGACTCAAAATTTTCTTATTTAAAATTAATCAATTTGTCCACTTAAGAACAGATATACCATTTTTTTAACCCTTTATTAGAGGTTTTAAATAGTTTAAAGCGTAAAAGCAACGAACTTATGACAGCAATATCTATTCAAGATGTCTTTTTTAACGGAACGTTATTGTGCGGAAATCATAAAAAAGACCACAAACGAAAATAAACGTTCGAACATTTGAACCCTTTATTTCGAATGCATATGTTTTACGTTTCAAAAATACCACCGCAATCTAACATCGCACATTGTCTAATGAATCTTCGTGTATTGCATAGGGTGAAATTTCACCCTAATAAGAAAAAAATCACTATTTATGCACATAGTTAAAATTAATGCAAGAAAATTGTTCGTAAAAATGATTATAGGTATATAATTTCATATTGAATTTATATTTTTACAGAAGTAAAATTTTTTTTCATGAGTTGATTTGAAAGGTTTTTATTTTGTTACATATTTTTCCAACCATAAAATGAACGAATGAATAATAACACGTTAGTTCGAAGAAGCGCATTATTTAACGCGGTAGAAAGCGCACGATCCGCGAACTCAATTAACCGCCCTCACATTTACGACATGCGCTTATACACAACTGCGACATAAAAGAAAAGTCTCCGAAAAGTCCCGGAAAAGTCGTAGCGTGGAGTGGGTCGCCGGTACTAGTCAAGAAAGAAAATGTACGTAGAGGAACGAGACCGCATCGGGAACGGGTTGCTCTCCAACTAATGTGCGGTCATAATTCTAAAAATTTCGCGATGCAAAAATAGCCCTTAGATCCTCGGGTATCAGTGGCGATAGTGACGGGTCGAGATAGTGTCAGTTGTGGCCGTACCGAGGTCGAAGTGCGATTTGAAAGCTTAGCGTCTCCATACGCTGAAGATTAACGTTCATATAAAAGCTTCGCTTTCCCGGGGCTTTATCCCACGGTTACGTGCAAAAGTCACATAAGCATATAAAAATGTGCTCACATAAGTGTATTTGCGGACATTTCTCAGTTTGTTAGGGTTGACAGTGTGATGTTATGTCCATGAACTGAAAGCGGGACCAATACTTAATTCATCAGATATACTTATTGTAAGATGGATTTACAAAAAAAAATTGTACATAGATAATTGAAAGTAATTAGAAATAATGGTAATTGTCAAATATTATTATAATATTATATTATCCTTTTAAATATATTTTTTCTTTTCCTTTGAAAGTTACTTTCTACATAGATGAAAAAAAAACTCCAATATTGAAAAGATCTTGTAACTGCAATGAATATTATATTGATTTCATTTGATAATGACTAATAATAGACACTTTTAATTATAATAATTCAGGTAACGAATTGATGTCGTTTTGTAATTAAATCGCACATTTGAGAAGCTGTGTAATTTTGGTGAATAACGAACCAGTCCTGCCATCTATCGCGACCCGTCGACACTATTAAAATCTCACAAGGACTCGTAAACACACCAAGGAGAAGATTATATGAGACACTTTCATTACGTCGGATCCTTTCAGCCCCTGATTTTTACGCTCAATCGAGTATTGAAAATTTTATGAAGATTAGCGCGGCTCGAGAAATTATAAGCGTGGATCGCTTAAAATTTTTCGAGTGCACTCGCCGGGAAAAAAAAAGAGGACTCGCATTTTTACGATCGCATGGACGGGATTAAAAACTACGCGAAAAACCATAAACGTTGATAATTTATTCATTGAAAAATAAAACGTTTTGTTTATGACGATATTGCGGCGTTGCGAAGGCGCACTCGACTTTTATTTGTGGAATGAAAAATTTATATGAAACGCATCGGATTTGACATAATATATTTATATATTATGTGCTTTGTTATTACATCGTTTATGATGCAGAATATATTTGCTATTATAAAATATAAAAAGGGGCATTATCTTTAGTGCAGCCCGTGTTTGAGCACAGCGGCCATATAAAGGAAAGTTTTGTCATAAAGACCGAACGAGGATTTTCCTTGTGAGAGTATAGAGTCGTTCGTTCTGAGGCTTCCATGGAGGACTCATCTCTTTTACAAAGTCGCCTGCAACGTGGTCCTAAGCAGTGGAACTTTTATTAATATTGCTCTTGCCCGGTGGTAATTTGTGAAAGCTGACGTTTTAAGAAAATAACTTTTCGGACACAAACTGCCCGAGTTCGTCAAAGGCCGCACATAGCCTGCTTTGACTCGACTTTTTACAACAGTTTTTCTTTTTGTCTATATCGGCGATGACAGATATACAGGAAGAGCCATATTAAATAATGAACTTGAAAACTTGTTCGTTAAAATAATGCAAAACGTTCGTGTTAACAAATCGTTATGTACGAACGATTAAGCGGAGCGTGCGTTTAATGGTATAATTACGTACGAACAATGGAACGTCGCTATTATGTATTTAATTTACATGCATTTTAATTGTTCAGTGTGAATCGCTTATGATAGAATGTAGATAAACATCCTGATGAACATATCTCTGATAATAATAACATGGTTTTATTTATATTCGTGTATTTTATTAACGACCGCACGCAATTCAAACAAATCGTAAAACGGAACGAAAATTGACGCTTATCTTAAAATTCGGACAAATTTATTTTATTTATATATACTTTTTATATACGAACGGTCCATTCGCCACGGGGGGAAAATGAATAAAAAAATCCTATTGAGCTTAAGTGGTCAAACAAATCGAAGATCGGCCAAAACTAAACAAGGGAGCGAGGGCACAGGGCAACAAGGGCCCTTTATGTGAGATCAAGACATATATTATTCATGCGGCTTTCTGCTTCTATGGCTTTTCTTTTACCGACGTGTCCATACCAATCGATTTCTCAAAAAATAATAAAAGTAAATAAAGGAGGAAACACGTAACGCGCGTTTCTATTCGAGTTCGACATATGAGGACCGTAGTGTTTGAAATTTGAAAAAATTCGTTGTTTCACCTATCGTGTATATGTGTGCGCGATATCGTATAAAATATGAATGGGAATTGTGGGAGAAAAGCGTCAGAACTTTAAAAAGTATCGAAGTAATAATGTATGGGAGTCTCCGGCACTATTACTTCCATGGGAATCCACGTGAGCCAAAAACACAACGTCGTAACTCTAACTGAACGGGGATATAGAAAACTGTAAATAAGTATATTAAATGCTGTATAAAATATCTACGTATTAAAAAAAGATTTTGTTGAAATTTCAAATAGAACTATTAATTTATGATGAAAAGTTTGATAAGATTTTTCATATTTTTTAATTCAAATTTAAAAAAAATGTTTAATTAATTGAATACGTTTTTTTTAAATTGATTCATTATTGAATAAAAACACTTATCTTTCTTTTTCATATGAAAGAATCACGATTTTCATCCAACGTGTAGTGAAAAAAATAACGTGCTTAAAAACAATGAGATGACTCAATACTATTTATACTATTTAATATAAACATCAAAAAACAAAATTTTTTCACAATTTCTTTTTAGCAAACGCAGAAAACATTCACACTATTTATCATAAAAACTCACAATTTTTTCCCATGGAAAATTTCCAGCAGAAGCTCACTATAAAGCACATTGATACCGAATTTTTTTATGTATGTATTTGGAAAATAAGGTCGATAAAAAATAAGATAAGAGCGGGCCCGTTCCCGGCAGCACTAGTGGCCCGATATTCCCGGCGGGCCAGTAAAAAACCGATTCACATATTGTAGCGGCGAATTTATGCCCGCAGCCGGCGAAACAGAGTGAAGATACAGCCGACAACCAACAACCAACAACCACCCACCAAAAGGCATCCATGCCACCCGCTAAAAGGCATCGAGCCACCCGAAGCGCCCACACCACGTGGAAGAAGGCACCCGAGCCTCCCACCGAAATCATCCCTGGAATCCTCCCAACCACCCACCCGCACGGTGCTGGTCTTCGATTGGTTATTGAGCGCGGGGAAGGCGCCTCGTCGGCACGAGCTGGCTTTGACACTGGGTTTTGCAAAATGTGGGACGTGTCGGTGAATAGGAATTGAGAAAGGTTTTGTTATGTTATGTTAAGTCTGTGTGAAGTTCGAGACTTTTTTTGATAATCGTTGATAGTTGGATTTGGGGATAATTTATCGTGTATTTTATAAAATTAATGTGAATTTATGCTGAGCGTTTGATAAAATTAGTGTGCATTTATGTGTGTATTTTCCACGAGCATTGATCATTGAAAAAAAAAATACCTGTACCTTGAAACATGCATTAGAATTAATATAAATAAAGGATCAGCAACGCCACAAATAAGAGCAGGTCGAAATATTAACTGTACAACCATTATTCACAACTTTTATAATAGAATCAAAATGAACCGAATTGTGAAAATGTGATTAAATTAACAAAAGTTGTATCGTATTGCTTATGGAGGAAGATTTTACTCTGGCGATGTTGCCATTTATCGATCATTAAAATGCTCGAACTATTTTTTTTATTGTTCACTTCATATTTTTTAATGCTCACTTTATAATGCTCATTTTTTTTGCATCGTACACTACAAATAAAATGATGTTCAATACGAGATTCTTTAATGCAGCAGAAATAACGCACATCACACATTATTCTAATGCAAAAGTAATTAATTTTAAGGCACAATCTACACTTTTTTCGATGCACAGTTAAATCACACCTATTGGATTTTTTCCCTTAGCACTTGAGTTTATTAAAGAGTGATGGAAATAATATTCTTATTATTATTCTATGAACATTTAATAAGGAATGATTTGAGTATTTAACTCTAAACAAGTCTTATTTTTCCTCAACAAATAATATAAAATAAGCACAAAATTTTAATAAGAGTTTTAAAAATATTCAATAGATATTGGATATTTATTTTTTAAATACTTTTATTTGAAATATATGTTTTGCAATGGTAAAATTTCGTCTAGGTTTGAGAATTGCTAGCTTGGGGGGTTTTTCGGGTGTGTGAAGAGATGTGGCCGTCGGGTGGCTATATGTACCAAGTCACCGGGTTTCGGCCATTGTGGCCTTTTTTCGACCCCCGTGTTTTATGTCGCAGATCAAACTCGAAATTTACAATTTATGACGGATAATATGATTTTTATAGGCCGCATGGAACCCATTGTGGTCCGCAGCCATTTATGGAATTGGACTTCAGTCTCCCCTTTCACACAGGTACTGCACATTTGTTATATCTATAATAAAAATATGTATAATATTTTATTGATAAGTAAAAGCTACGAATTTTCAAATTATGTATTCTCATATTATTTACAATATTAATTGAATACAAAATGATATAATTTACACTATTTATACGATTAATATAATATTCATTACGTGATTTGTGAAATGATATATTTTCATATTGTATTTAATTTCAAATAATTCAATTTTTTATATATAATATTGTAGAAAGAATAACTATTCTATTATATATTGAAAATTGATTCTTTCGTTCGGTCCCCGTATATTCGGGCCGCGTATTAATGAACGTCTGTCGCTATACAAAAAGCTCTTCCCTTCAATAGGCCGTATTAAAAAAAAGCATATGAAAAAGGTCATCGTTGACCAATCCTGTAATTGAGAGAACGTCTCTTTGATGATTTCCAGACGAACCATTACATTTTCATAACACAAACACACAACCCCACGGGTACACGAAACCCGCCGCGCACATTGTACACACAAAAACGGATCGGAATATTGCGATTTTCATATAAAATCATACATACCCGATTGTTACTTTGATCAATTGTGAACGTTTTGCCTTTGAGCGCGATTTCAATGCGAATTCCAACAAAGCAGACCAATCGATTCCTCCAATACAAAAACCATTCAGTAATTTCAATCAGCGTTATTTGTCGGCGAGCCTCGAATTCGTATCGAAAAATAAATTGTTCCGTGCGATACACTGAAATTATGTAACGTAGTTTGAATTTTATAGTGGTTGTTTATACGCTTTCAGTGGATCGAAAAGCTCAAAGGTTCTGTTTTCTACTTTGTGTTATTTGAGTTCACTTCACGGTCTACGTTTGTTTGACACAGAAAAAGGCTCTCGGGCCAGAACTGCAGCGGCATATCTTGCGGAATGAAAGCACTCCAAACGAAAGGCTCTCAAGTGCAACACCTAAACTTTATATTCTACAATTCGATATCGGTCTCGAATTTAAACTCCAGCATTATTGCATTATTCATGAGCCAATGAAAATTCGAAACTTTCATAATACATTTCATATGTAAGTCGATTCCGCTTTACGTGAATATCCAGAAATAAAAAAAAGGATTGAATCTATCAATTTGTGATTCTGTCATGTTATATTATATAATTTGATGTATAGAAAATATCAACACGTTTACAACAAATACGGCGCGGTATCGAAACGTAACGACATTCATTTGTAAAGGTCGCATTACTTTCCATATGCGGGACGAAACGCACGACGGGCAGATAACGCCACAAAACAAGAAAAAGAACAAACAATATTTTAACATCTATATTGTGTTATGTCATTATACAAATAGGCCCGGCCGGCACAGTAGTAGAAACAAAGAGTACACGATTTTTTTTCCGGCCGCTCTTTTATTCGGACTTTTTCTACCGTACGTTTAGTACGTCGAACACGGCTCTTATCTGACAATCGATTTATTCAGCACCTACCAGCGGCACGTTAGGATATATACAACCTTACGTATTGTGGACCAATGTACGTATTTTTTATGTGGCATCATCATTCCGGCTGTTGAGCGCTATCGCAATGCTTCGTCATTGTCAGCGCGTCTTATTTTGTTCATAAAAACGGGTACATCACGAGCTTTCAACGATCGTCATCGTCATGGTTGTGGTGTCGTACGTGAAAATAATGATCTTTGGGTTCTCACACCCTTCGACGATGTTGCTAAATCTTGGGATTTGTTGCATTGTCGGATTTTGATCGATTGTGGTCGAGTTGCGCGATGATGTGTTGTCGGCGCGATTCTAGAACGGTTAGTTGATTGGATGTTGAGGTTCTAAAATGTTTTATTGTTTTATGATGGTTGATTTTGAGATATTTCTAAATTATTTAATAAAGTGGAGAAAATATGAATTTATGTTCACAGCATTCAGTTGGTCAAGTCTCGTATGAAAGTTATCGATATTAGATTTTATAGTTAGATAATGATTTTACAAAATATCTAAATAATGTAGTATCGATAAAAACACAAATATATAATAGATACACAGTTTGAGCACTACTTGAAATATTATACATTTTGAAGTACAAGTGAACAAAACGTCAAAAAAATTACGTATCAAATCCAACATTTGGTGAAAGTAGAATATATTAATATTACAAACGCAGTGTTAAAAAAAACGTGTCCTTTTTGTTCATAAAAAAATTGGGGTACATACAAACATTTCAAGTACATATACGAAAACTTTTAAAAATTAAGATACTTCAAATGTCATAAAAAAACAACAATTACCTAATTAATATACACTTATACCTTATCAAATACACAATTTGTCGAAACGTATGACGAAACGAGATTCGCAACAACCACAATGATGTCGTACCGATTGCGATTAATTATTCGAACGTAATAACCACTTTCCATCGAAGACGCGCAAAAGCTCCACAGCCGCGCACATACACATAATATAATATGTAATTTGGTAACGCTCATTATTATCATTGTGTTAAAAATTTATCATTGGTGCCGAGGCCTGTCATTATGCTCTGTATGTGAAATCCGCGGCCGTCTAAGATGCCTATTGCGCAACAAGCATCGCCTAATCAAGCAAATTAATAATTCTGTCTAGTCAATATCATTATTTTGCGAGTATTCGGGTCGCATTATATTCGTATATGTGATATGTAATGTGTAATAATGTAATGTGTGCGTTGCGTACGAAGCCGCAATATCGATTGATATGTAACGCTCGCTTTAACTAATGAACCTTCCACGCAAAAGGAGCGATTCGTGTGAAAGTCGAGGTTTCTGCAATCGTTTTGTCATATGAAAGTGCCCATCGGCATCATATATAGACTTTATTTTATCCATTTTAAGATAAAATCTGATACCAAAGAAAATTTTGGTTTTTACATATCCTTTGATAAAAAGGTTTAAATATTGAAATGATACTATGTATAAAATATAGCTTCTGTAATCAATAGTAATACACGAATTCGATTATGTTAATATGTCAGTAATATAATAAAAATACATATACGATAAAATTTATTTTATCCATAAAGGTGGCGCTCACAATCAGTATATCTCCTAACAGTATAAATCTCCAACTTCGTGGGAATCAGAATATTTCATTATGCGCATTTTGAGTATAACGGGAATTTTCTTTATTTGAATTTTATTTCGCATTAAAAATAGTATTGGCGCCCGATCGACAGGTGTTTTGCTGTATAATAAACGATCGAACACACACATTCGCGTGTCCATAGCAACAATCCTTTTACAGATCACACCTATATGGGAGGCCTTCGAGACTACGATTTTAATGGATTAATTTGAATACCGTTCAATAGACATGTGCTCATCTAAAAAAATAAAAAATATATATGTATATACACACGCTCCATTATAAGCGAAACCAGTCGGGGAAAAAAGATTTCAACGGGAAAAAAAATCGCTAAGTACAAGGGATGATTTCGTATTGAAATCTCAAAAGCGTATTTTGATTAAATTATGTATCGCGGTCATCGAATTTTGCATAATCGAAAGTAAGTGATTCGTTAATGTGTTTGAACCTGTTTTGATTAATTGCTATATTACATATGTGATTTGAGTTATTTCATTGAGATGTGTGATAAATGCGTTCAAATCGTTAATGAGACGAAAAAGTGATATTTATTGCGGAACATTTACGGTTGTATCAGCTGTCCAGTTATTCGTCACATCATTAAGCCCGTTTTTTATTCAATAACAAAAAACTGCGTAAGCAACCATTCGATAATAAGACATTCGCTCAAAGACCATAGCTTTACGAAACACCCTCACATTCATCGGAACATACCCGAATGTTTTCGAATCCATTTGAGACGATTGAAAGATGAGCTACAGGCCACGAACACTCCTCGGAGGCTCTTCCTCGAAAATAATTCAGGACACGTTCCCTTGCTACCGGCAAATATTTATACTTTATTTTAAGGCCTCCGAGAGGTGTTTCGAGTCCATGTTGTTTTATCTATTCTGCGCGTGCGGACCGGATAACGTGGTGGTTAAATAAAAATCCCATTTCCACTTTGGACCCGTGCGCGAAAAAACTCATCAGTTTCGTTTGCGGGGTTGTACTTTGCTTTTTTTTTTACGATTATGTGAATTTGCCGTTACGTGGTGCGTGCGATTTTTGCCGCGGAAAAGAAATAAAAACGCGGCGACGATGGCACTCCGTTAGTGATTTTGAGTGTTGTTGTTAATTAGATAATCAAACACTTTTTCGGATGCAAGAATAATACGATTATATTCCAATTGTTGAATTGAAATGTGTTAATTAAACATTCCGTTCCAATTATTGTTGATTGGTGTTTGGCGAGTCTAAAAATGTATATTGTGTTTGAAGTAGTTTAGTTTTTTTGATTCGTCGGTAATGCTAAAAAAATCATTTTTTATTCTTAAAATAATAAATTATTTATATTAAAAATTTTGAATACACTATTATGTTTCACTATTTTTAAAAATATAGTCTCGATTATTTTAAATAAAAATTTTATACCGTTTTAGTAGAAAATTATCGTATTGCTTTGAATAATTTAAAGAATTTCGTAAGTAAATATTTGGAAGCAATTAGTGTTAGTATTACAACATTGTAATTTTTAACTGCTTCCAATGGGAAAAGTTAAATTTCGATGCGCCCAAAAACATATCGATATAAATTGTAGATAAGATAAATACTAAACAAACAATAAATATGTTCCATGCTTTATGTAATCTATATAGTTGTTAGATTAATTTGTCAAATAATATTATACTAGAGGTAACTGTTTTTTTTAATCTGAAATTAATTTTAAAACATAATACAATATAACGAATTCTATTTTTTCTAATATAAAAAAAACTGATGATTACAAATTACAAATTTCCAAAAGTATTTAATTGAAAAATCTTCAAAGATACTGTAAAAAACAATAATTTATTTTCTCTATATAAATTGATTTATAACTAGTTTTTTTCAAGATTTTAAATGATAATTTAAGTACTATATTAAAATTTTACATAAGTGAATACTGATGGATTATGTATTTGAACATTCAGATCGCAATCTGCTCATTAAAATAAAGTAAATGTAAATTATTCGGAGACTAACAGTGATAATTTGTTGCTTTCGATACCTTAATGTTATGCTAACACGCGATATCGGTGTCTAATAATTTTTTTTCTCTAAATATTAAATCTATGTCTCACTAACAGCACGCGTACGAAAAGTATTATTTTAACGGTAAAACGTCCTCAAATATTTAACGCACCACACGCGCTCACGTACTTAGAGAATTCTCCAAATAAAAACTTCCATAGCGATATTATATTTCGGAAAAATACACACACGCACTGTATTTACATACCACAAAGTATTGAACTGATGGAAAACAGTAACATAACTTATACGCGTAAGATTCCAATAATACAAAGTGCTTTCGGGAAATTTTTGCCTCTCCGGGAAGGGCAGCCCGGAGTGAACTTTTCCCTTGTACGGAAAGCCGCAGCGGAAAACGGAACCCATATAAATTCCGGCTTCACTGTATCCGCTTTTCCTTCGAGTCATTATTGTGAAACGTTCGTAAAATTGAACGGAGATGGATGATGACGGAGTTTGACGACGATGATGACCGTGTTTTTGACCATCGGCCGGCCGCCCGGTCGTAAATCGGGCAAAAATATCCAATGAAAAGCGGTGCTGCACTCAAAAATAAAAATAAAATAAAATTGCTTTTAGGGTTATTTTATCACGGAAAAGCCCCCCATGTGTATTTACCGACCGCGTGCACGTTCGGCTGTTAAATGGCTGCAAAACTCTACTATATCCGAACTGTCTAAATGTATCGAATTTCTTTTAATGTGTGTATCAATTGCAATTATTATATTGTTAAAAAATGTATTGGATCGCATATATGTAAGATATAATATTTTAGAATATTGCTATGTTTTTGCGGTAAAAATTGCAAACACCTACATCAATATGAAGAGTGCTGAAAAATAGTGGTTGTCTTAAAAAGGGGATAGGAAATTTATCACGATATTTGTTATTCGATTCGTATACGTGTGTAAACAACATATTATACAACCGAAAAAAATATGCATATTATAGTTGAAAAAATAAAGAATATAAAATGTTGCTATTGTCTTCGCGCTTAGAATTATAATAAATTTGAATGACTTACCTTTATAAACATTCCGTAAGCGATCTGGAGCACCATTAAACTACATGATAAGTTTCGCTTGCTTTTACGTTTCATACATCTGAAAATAGATAAAGTACAGTTTAAACACGGGTCAAATTCGGGAACAATGAAAGGGGCGTTCAATTAAATTTTCAAGATAGAATTCAAAATAATTCATTTATATAACAATAAAAATATTTTGATAAAATTTCAAAAGTTTTTGATTATTTAATGATCTTTCGAATTAGTTTTATCGCTACAAATCATAAGATTAGCATCAAATGAAAGAAATAAATTTATACATTAAATCATTAAAAAAAATATTTTGCGGAAAATCGATGCGAATATTACGTAAAAATATTTTGAGAAAATATTCTTTTTAAATTTCATTACCGCTGATTTGATAAATACGACAATGGTATCAGAAATGCAAGTTGTTGAAAATGATAAGAACTTTATAGAAGTGTTTTGCACAAATATTAAGGTAGGATAACAATACGTGTGTGCTATCTATCTACCTGCAAACGTGGCTTACCTCACTTTACTATCAAAATAATGTAAATATACTTAAATGCGATATCAATTTCGAAATCGCTTAGTTCATTCAATAAAAGAATTGTTTCGCTCGAAAATTTTATGCAATTCCGTTTTTTATCGCTATGGCTTGAGAAAAAAAAAATTAAACGTCCATTTCCCGCTCGTTGCAGAAAAAAAACGAATGAAAAACTGGCCCCCGTTGACCGTAGGACTGCAGGGGCTGCATGATGGCATATTTATTGGCGGGAGGGTTGGAAAAACATGGGGCAAAAAAGGGACAACGAAATTTGATAATGTGGAAAAGGACCGCCGGAAACTACAGAATCAGACAGGATGCTGACCACTTTAAACCAGGATATTGATTGTTGATCATCGGCGATTACCAAATAGGATTCCGCACCCCAGTGCGTACGTCGATTAAATTAAAATGCATACAATCATGCTTTTCACTAAACCGATTCCACCTATGAATCCAAAAACACAAACATACGCAATAGAAATATCGCATTAAGTTTTACCAATTAAAATTTCTATATATAAATCACGAACGTTCGTTTGGAGCACAATACGGATTTGTTATACATACGTGTGTAGCGGGAGGCCATTTTTATAGGGCTTATCTTAATTATCGCCGCATATTTCGGACCGTCCATTCTCATTCTGGTGTGGATTAAGTATCGAAAGCATTTTAACCATCACGAGATGCCCGGTCCCATTGTTGCCGATGGTATTTTATAACTGGAAATAAAACCAGTTGTCCGAGTTGGAGCACACACGAGAGTGCACCTACCACGCTCCGTGTGTACGCTTTGAAGAGTGTTATGGTAAAAGACGGTCGTCAAACGCGACTCACCTGTCCGTCGAAACAACGGATTTTTATTCAATTTATTATTATGGGGCGCTAGCGCTACAAACCCTTTTTGTAATAGTTAAAGTGATCCTCAGCTTTTTTTTATTTGGATGATTTCAGATTTTAGATTCATTTTTGCATATCGTTGTGAACATATTTTTGATAATACGAGGATATTTAAAGTTGACGCGTGAGTCAATTTATTTATACAGGTAAAACTAATATTGTTATCTGATCAGTCGATATAATTCTCTGAAATTTTTACAGTCCTCGTATTTCATTTGACACTTGCACCACGAGGAAAATATCATTGTATATTTGACACAATTTTTTTCAAGTATACGGTATGTGTGTATTATATGTATGTACATATTTATAGAAAATTTCACTACAGTTTGTGTGTTCGAATACGTTTATTGAGTAATGCAGACGTTGACGTTTTCATCGTCATTTTCACATTTTTATGCGTAAATAACAAAATTGTTTAAATATTTTCCTTTTTTTTCGCATTTGCAAACTGGAGCTTAATTTTTCTCCGGTCAATTATGAGCACGCGCTCCAAAAACACCGATGATCATTTTTTCTCTGAAGGGAAAGCAAAACGCAACCGGTGATTGCGAGTCGAGATCCTGTTTCGAGAAACTGTTTTTGAAGGGAAAATGAATATTTAAATGAGAGTCATTTTCGTCGCATTTCGATGAAGAAGCACTTTTGTCAAATTTTCCACCGCAAATCAGCTCGAAACACTCCGCCTGAACAATTCGAGTTAAAACATCCGAAAACAAACACAATAACCAAAGATAACGAGAGAACAACGCCGCCGAGGTCTTCGAACCATCTTTCTCTCGGTCTCGCGGATTATGGATCGGTTTCGGTACATGCTCCTGCGTGTCTCTCTCCTTTGTGCTTGGTCCATCGGCACCGGCCATTGTTATCGACGACAATCGGTCGGACCCATTGTTACGACAATGAGCTATTAGCCTTCCTTGCTGCTGTTGATGCTGCTGCCGGAGGACCACCGCTCGGCCGTCACGGTGCGGACCTTTCGGTTCCTCCTCGCCTTTTCTTGTGCTTCTCCGGCGGTTTTTTTTTTTTATTTATTTTCAACAATTTTTTTAGTCATTGTGTCCGTCGCGGCCATTGTCCGCGAAATTCAAATTGAAACGTATTGTGTTGATGTATAATTTTGACGAATGCTATAAATTTATGTTAGTCCAGTCAATGATGACGAAAAAATGGTGAAATTGTCTAATACTACGGGAGAGCTAGATTTTGGAAAGAAGCTTGATGTTGTGGTTCTTAAACAAAATGTAAAAAGTTTATATCGATTTGAGATTTACATAAAATTTTACGCGGGGTCAAAGGGCGCCGAAAACGGTTTTTCGTAAATATCTCGAAATATAGAAATAGAAATATAATGTAATATAATATAATATAATGTACCTCAAATTTGTAGTTTAAAGAAACTCCTACAAATAAGGTACAATAATCTGTATTTGTGAGAGGAACCGTTTTGGAGATAATTCGATTTAAAGAGTCGCTAGTCGCTACAGTATGCAGTCCTCATTGGTATATATATATATGTAGGTATAATACGAGTACGTGGGGAGTTCAAAAAATTCTCAGAAAATGCTTTTGACTGGTAAACAAAATAACTTATGAAAATTAATTAATGCAATTATATACTTCTTGAGATCTATTTTATGTTTTTATGTTAATTTGAAATTACTGCTATATTTGCGAAAATGTATATGATATCCATTACTTTTTAAATGTGACAGTTAACGAAGTATTCACATAAACCGTTTTCAGCGCCCTTTGACCCCGCCTAAAACTTTATGCAAACCTCAAATCGATATAGACATTTAACATTTAGTTTAAGAAGCACAATATCAAGCTTTTTTCCAAAATCTAGCTTTCATGTGGTTTATTGATTGGACTATTTGGGTTTCATGTATTGGTGTCACTCAAAAATTCAGCACGCTCAAATTGACACGTTCGAAAGCGGCTTTTTTAAAATTAATTCGTACGGTCACAACTCATTGTCGCCGTTGCGCAATTATCGGTCTATTATGAATTGAATTAAAGCCGTCGAATAAGAATACTAAAATAAAAAAGACAACGGGTATGAGAAACGCGTTCGTCATTATTGGTGCGTTGTTACAACACCGAGATGTCGTAAGTGGTCCCACGCGATATAGCCCTCATCGGCTACCGGGCTATAATAATGTTTGCTTGTTGTCCGCAGCGATTGGATTGTCCGTGGCAGTGGTTTCCGATCTATGGGTCGAGATATAAATAATATATTGCTTAGCACTCTTGTGCGTCGGAAATCAAACTTCATAGGATTGATATTGTTAAATGCCAATTGCTATGTATTATATATGCAAACTTTTTTCCGATTTATACTAACGTCTCTATATTTAGAAGTTTTTCTCTTTTCTTTATACAGCTTTTATATTCCAAATTCAACCTTATATAAATCAAATTCAATCTTTCACATACCAAATTCAATTATCGCAAATTTATTTTCTTCATTTTCAATTTTTTTACGATTACGTTAAAATATATAAAAGAATTTAGACACATCCATGATACCTATTATAAGAATGATTTATTAAAAAATATAATTAATTATGTATTTAGGTTATCAAAGTCAAATTGAAGAAAATATTGCATTATCATTCATAGTAATCTACCGTTTTATTGTTAGTAATACTTCCCGATAGTTGAATTTGATTTATAAAAGGTTTAACTTGAAGTTAAAATGGTTGAATTTGGATTGTAAAAACTATATTAGTCATAAACTTGAAAAATTATCATTCTATAACAATCATTTTGATTTTATGATGTACAAAAACATATCCAAAACAAGTTATAAATTAAACAATTAATTTATTCAAACTTTTCTTTTGTATCCATAAATTTAATTTGATATCGATAAAATTGTGCGGATGTCGAAATTTCACCGATTACCGCGGCAATAATTTGAACGACCCACACGAAAGCGACACTCTCGAAAGTTTATTGTGTCGAATGCCGAATTTATATATTTTACACATCTAAACGAATAAACTTAAAAACCAATTGTAATTCTATCGTCACCGCTGATATACTATTTTACATTTGAATACGAAAACGAGGCGTTAGCGACACTCTCTGTCACGTGCATTATAATTCTCTCGATCCGAGTTTTTCCGAAAAAATACAGAAAAACCAAGTTGAAACACATAAATCTATAAAAAATCGCTAATGTATTCAAATGTCATCTGGTTTCTTCGGTCCGATCCGTAGAAAAAAAAAACTGGTCCATGCTTGTGATGCAACATCGGTGTGAGATAACAGTACTGGCCTGTCGGATTAAATTATTGACCGATGGACAGTTGTGAGGCGTGTCACAATCGATGGATTTATTAGTGTATTATTTTAATAATTTTATTGTGGTTTGAGAAGTGGCGGATTTGTCCAAGTGCATTTTGTACGAATTGACGGATTACATAAACCGTGCAGGTGACTCCAGTTAGATTTTTAAATGATTTTTTTTTAATTATTATCATTACCATATTCAAAAATTGATGATTTATTGAAAAATTTCTATATGAATCGGTTGCGAAATTACTTTCGTAATAAGACTACTCATCGAAAAAAGAAAAATACTCGCCATATTTCATCGATGAGTTATTTTTTTTTTTTTTTTTAATAAATCCATTGAAGCAGCACTTCCAAAACTGGTTATCGGAAAGAAATAAAATACATATACAGAATTTCTCACGGATGAAACGGACATTTATTTATCATACAATAATAAAAGCGTCAAAAATATCGTAAAATCAGAAGCGACGTTTTTAAGATGCCCGAGAAACTGGAATTGTGAAATTTTGATTTTTTTTATTTAATTTAATAATAATATAATGCATTATAATGCTCATAAGGAGAGACAGTCGGAAATATCGCATAAATTACAACAAAGATTTTCCTTTCTCGCACCGTTATTCAGTATACGGAAATAATTAATTGTTAATAACAGTCGGGTTTTAATGAAAAGACTTTTTTTATTATTTTCATTAAAAAAACAACGTAAATTATTATATGGGCTTATCTTCTTTTCGATGTAAATCAACGTCAAAGATCTCATCTGAGAAAGACCTCGCATTGTAATAAATACTTTTCAACTTTTTAATTTGTATATATGATTTTCGACAGATTTATACGCACATCATTATTATGGGAGTTTTGCGAGGTAATTAATTACCGCGTTAATAGAAATTCATTTTGCATATTTTTAATTTGTTATTTTTTTCTCCTACAATTTACTGTTGAGTGAAAAGACGTTTCTATGTGCGCTTTTTTTTCTTTTAGTTCAACAACATCGGAAAGTGCAGACGATGTTAAATAAAAAGCGATCAACGTCACAATGAGGGAAAAGATTTCTGCCGAGACTGGTTTGTCCACTTGTCGTATACATTTTAGATACAAATTAAAATCGATGCCCTGCAATTGCTTCATCTATTAAAATAATAATAATAATAATAATAATAATATATTGTAGAATAAATTAGAAAATTTCAAATTGAATTAAGTTGAAAGACAATAATATATTGGTCTTAAAAAAAATTATTATATTATCGTTCAAAGTTTTTAGATGTTTTACCGCTGTCAAATGATTACCATAAAACAGTCAACGAATACAATATTTCTCAAACGTTCAAATATTGCAATAGCCATTGTATACTTTCTAAAATTATTATCACATCAATTTTATCTATACAACCAGATTCATTTAACAAATATAGAAATAACGTGATATTCCAAACATTTTTTAAAAACTAAATATCGATATTACTTTTTCGAAGGGAAGCCTACCATCCCACCTGTTACATGCACCCCACTCTATGCCAGCTTCCTGAGCCAGTTTAGCTGGGTCTGAGATTTATTTTAAATAAACGGTACAAGTTATTTTTTTAATCTAATGTTGATCGAAATGTTTCAAAATATTTAAAATATCTTGCACAATTTTATATAACTCAATTTTTATATATAATACTATTGTAAATGATCCGTATTTTTTATTTCTAAGAGCTCCGAACTGTTTCGATTCTGATACAAAGTCACACATAGTCAAACGAAGTCAAACTTCGTAAACTTTTACCACCAAACGCCCAAAAACTACCGAAAAACCCCGAAATTCACCAATCCCACAACAGCACGAACGAAACCCGAGAAGATTTGAGAACCGGTGGCACTCGGTTGCGCGCAGGTGGAATGTTTTATTGTCGACGGATGCGTAAGTGGTCTTTCTCGGTCCAGCACCGCCAACGGCCAAAGAAAGCGACCGGTAATTGTCCGACGGCAACGGCCCCCGACAACGGTAGCTCTTGTTTACCACAACTTACCGACTGTGTACTATGCGCTCCTTGTTACGTCCGCCATTCGTGTGTCGTGTTTGCGAAGCGCGAAACTGTTCGGTGACTGCGAATAGTTTGAGGGTGTCGAAGGTCGGGGTGGTGATTTTTTTTTTGTGGGATTCGGTCGTTTTTGGTGATTGTTAGATTATGGTGGAAGTTGGAATGTTTGGTGGAAGATTTGAGCTTTCATTGTTTGGATTGTATTGAGAAATTATTACATGAATTTTACTTTCAATTTTCATTGCATTGAAAGTGAAAGACGTCCTATTTTTCTTTCTATTTTAGATCACGTTCTGATTTTATTATAATTTTTACGTAAAAAAATCTATTTGTTGAGACCGATCTACTTTCTATAAATTTCGTATTTCGATCCAAATTTTATTATCATAAGCCAAATATTAAAATAAAAATAAACAAAATCGTATTATTTTATGAGTCATTAAATGATTCGACAATTTTTTTCAAGAATCCTTACTTTCATATATTAATCGTTGTGATGAAATATCAATAATGGACCGTGTAATTGAGTATTCTAGGAAATCATTCATATACATATTTGTTCGGTGTAAAAATTAATATATTTTTTCCACATACAATACATTATTGTTATGAAATAAATTGTAATACAGCAATTCACGGTTCTTATAACATACAATCGATACTAGATATAATCGACTTCATTATTTTTGCAAAATAAATCATTCATTCAATATAGAAAATTCTCATAGTTTTTTTTTCTTGTTCGATAAGTTAATAATAGGATACATAAGAAAACCATTGTATTATAAACTTTCATGAAATTCACGTCTATAATTACATTCCGATTCTTCAAACAACCGAACAAGAATCCTTCTTCATTATGCAAAACTTTTATTTTATCGCACCAAAACCGAGTTAGAACCATAATTTATATCTCGGTTATATAACAGTCCGTTTTTCCTCGACTTTTATTATTCACCGAACGAGCAACAAACAACCTGCTCCGCCATGACAACTTTCTTTGATACCGTTCTCGTTCACCATCTTCGCCAACGAGTCGACAAGCACGCAACTTCGGCGAAATGAAATAAACGCACACACGAAAAAAATCGACACAACCGCTTTATGAAAATACAGAAGCGATTTACATTAATCAACCGGAACGGCCCAATTGTATCGATTCTCGTTTCGGCGGTTCGCTTTCTCCGCGCGGGTTAAATCAGATAAACCCCCGAAGATTATCTATTACATCTTGCGCGTCTGAAATATTTCGAATGCTATTGTGACAAAAAAGGAGTCATTACGGTTGTTTTTTTGGTTCGGTTAAAAAAAAGGCAAGCTCACATGTATAGGCGAGTGACCACAGCCTCGAACCGGTTGGCTCGTTACAAAATTAACATGCACCTTGTATGTACGTACTACGCGTATAAAAGCGAACATTACGCATTTCGGTGGGAGTTCTTGTATGTGATTTTCGGTTGTAGGGTTTTTTCGGTTGAGTTTTGCGAATGCTTCTCAAGCAGGTCTGGCGAGGGAAATTTTGAATATTTCGAACAATCTGACACTTCGAAAGTTGAAAAGTTTTATATTTATTGAATATTGTTGATGGATTCAATAATTTATTATATTGGGCATATTATTCAGGCGTAATTGATTAATTAAGAATTACAATAGATGAATATGATTGAATAATAAAATAATTACAGTCACGTAACAGTCTTCTCTTTAATATTTTTAACTGTATAAATTTTCAAAAATATCAGAAAAGCTTTACGCGCGACGAAGAAATAGCTTTTCTTAGCGAGTTTTTTACTATAATATACGTATCGTAATATTTTTTCTAGTAACCAAATATATCAATTAGTACTTTTCAAGTATTTTTTTAAATAATAAAATACATAATATTCCTTATAGCTTTTTTTAAATGCTGATATTTTGCGCTACAGATTTTTAAGCTGTGACTGCTATATCAGTCATTCGTATTGAAAGGATTAAAGATGATTTTACAAAATTAATTTTTGTTGAGATAAAAAAGTTTCCTTATCATCTTCCAATTATATAAAAAAAATCGAAAACGCAAAATTCAATTAAAAACAAATTTATCAATAAAATGTTATCAAAATCACCAAGATAAATTCACAAAACCCATAGAGTTGCACTGTTGACATCGCGTGGACTTCTTCAACATCTCAGAGCGAGAGGGAACTTCCTTATCGTTCGTAAGAGACGTCCTCCGGTTCGTCTGCGGGCCGTATAAAAAGATATTAATTGACCCGTCTGTATCTAAATTGGTCATTACCGAGATACCGATACCGACTTACACTGAATGTATCTTAAAGGCTCAAGGCGCCGCTCGGTAGTTGAGGCCTCCGAAGATAAACGGACACCGAGTCGAAATTGAGGCGTCCCACCGACCGGTATCATTGTCCGAAAAATACCACCGCATATGTAAACGTGCTAAGAGTATTAAAAATTGTAGGGCCAAGGGAGAGAAGATTCCTCCGCAACTGCAATTTTTATGCAAATCGCCGAGCGGGTCGAAAGCCGCTAATGGTCCGAAATTGGCGAGAAATTTGTCAGTATTTTATTTTATAATATGATTTCACAGTTTGAATATGAACAATTTATGTTTCTTTTTTAATTCGTATGAAAGGGATATACACATATACAACCGATGTTGAGACATTTTGTCGTATCGGCGATTTATGGGTTGAATTATCGGTTACGTGATTCACTTTCGTTTAATATTAAATTTATATAAAAATCATGTATCATTTTTATAATAAGTTACCTTTAGTGCGAAAACCGATAAAAGGAAAAGTTTGTTAATATTCAATGTGCGCTATAGAAGTTTGAAATTTCATACGGGACATGATTTATCGGATTCCCGCCAACATTATAAATCCGTACGAATATGAGCATAAACTATAGAGCTCGGATCGTGAGAGATTTATAATTATTCCCCGGAGACTGGGTATTGTTATCTGCCACAAATATTAATTTTACGCATAAACTCGTCCGCAAACGGACTTTGGCGATTGGTTTTATAACGTGAGGTCACATCGGTTCACAAAACCAGTCGCACTTCTCATACGTCCACTGTTAAAGCTTTACACGCACAGTGCACTAGCGATATAAGCAACTATTCAGTACATGATTGTCATACGTTATTAGAAAATTTTCCAAGAATAAACTAAGCGATCAATGCTCTGGAAAGTCATCGACAAAATTTTCAAACAAGAAGTTATCGCACAATGGTTTTTTCGGGAAAATCGTCGACGTTTAATTAATGTATTATACAATGTATTATAATACGTCGATTTCGCCTCATCGTATTAGTTGAATCGTGATGAAAATATCGTACGGTCGGTGAGTTTAATAACAGGGCAGCCCGCAAATAGACGCACTTATTAAATAGCGCATTACGGGTGGACGTGAAAAATATTCTGTATTACAACAAAATATAAAATACGAAAAAGTATATAGTGGAAGCGAAAGACGTGAGCAAGATATTCATTTTTATGATTCACACATGACTCTCCTCGGTATAGGGAAGTGTTATATTTGTGTGTCGGGTTCATCGCACCGATTCTTTATTATATCGCGTACAATCTAATGGTAATTTTGAAATTTATCGAGGAGTCTGAGAAGGTTTTTCATGGCTCAATCGCCGCTTTTGATGGTGTCGATTGATTGAATTTTAAGCTAATGGTTCGCGTCATCACATCTTTTAATATTGTTGTTCTATGTCTTCATAGCGATGTATACCGTTATAATAGAATACTTTTAAATTTTATGGTTATATCTCAATTATTATAAACAATATTAATCACTTTTCTGATGTTATTGTATTTTTTTTTTAAACAATACTGAAATATCACTTTTTTCGCATTTTCGTGCAATTAATGAGCCATGATTTTAAGCAGACATTAAAACACTATTCAACAAGATTGAAAAAATGGTCAAGATCATTCACATGACTCATTTAACTATATCAATCGCCAAAATCGCTCACCTGTCGATCTCGGACCGCAATATATCGATCTAACGTTATTCGCGCCGGGAAACTTCCGCACAATCCACATAATGGATAATAGGTTGCCGCTTTTTGTCGACGGACTTCTTTAGTAGAACCTCCTAATTTATACAGAGAGTTCAAAAAGTTTTGAATATTATAAAAAAATCATTCAAAATATAAACAATTCGCGAATTTGTACGATCGATCAATCATTCGATTTTTCTACCATAAACCATCTTCTTTTCAACAATTTTTTTTGCACAGTCGATAATTGAAAAGTTGCACGAAATATTCAAAATTTTTTCAACACTCTGTATAATATACAATGTAATATTAGTTATTCAATACGTGTACGTTTCCCATGACGGTCCCATGCTATTTGACTAACGAGGTTTACACACCGCGGCCCGCTGAGACGACACGTAAACTTGACCCCATCGGCGTCTATCCGTTTAATAATATAAATAATTGATTAATTCAGACGAAGTGTGTGTATGTAACAATCTGTAAGTAGGGAATGATGTTTGTGTATGGAGAATTTCCCGTTCATTAATTTTTTCGGGCATTGTGAATCGGACGCGCCTCGGTTATTATTTATTACCGAATCGCTTGCCTTAAATCGTGTATTAATCACGGTTCAATTATTATTGTTGTTTTTGTTGTTGTTGCGGTTGCGCAGTAAGTTATTATTGAACATAGACGTGAGAGTTGAGGTTCATGGATTACATTTCTGAAAATCGTATATATTGAATATGAAATTACGAATTTCGTAAATCAAAAATAATCAAAGAAAAATCGTTTACACAAATTTTTTAAATTAGTTATGTATAATATCATGTTACAACCTAATTAAATTTATATTGAATCTATTGTTGCTTATAAATTTTAATTGAAACAAACAATAAATTGTTCGGTTCATATTGAAAAAATTCGCACCTTGCTCTTGATTGAAATCAAATAATATTTAAATTTGATGATTCGGTTTTATTTTGTTTTGAGATTTGACTTAATGAGACTTACAAGTCTCAATTTATAGTAGTGTTCGTGATTAAGCATCAGATAAAAAACGAGTTTATTATATTCGTTATATTTTTCAATACATCGGATTAAGTATGTTTGAAATAAATACAGCAGTTTATTAACGTTTATGCCTTTGATTATTCAAAACAAATTGGTATCGATAATGAAAGCCATTAAAAATACGATTCGATTGCATTTTTTGTGCAATTTCGGTGATATTGTGTCGTATATTTTTTTATGCTCGTACATTTAATTTTAAATTGTAACAGATTGCATAAGTCACGCCGCTTATATTATATTTAAAGTCTAATAGACGTTTTGTATAAAAAAAGAAAAGTTTGTATTTCGAGTTTAAATTAATATGCAAACCAATATATTAGATTAAAACTTTTTTTAAGTCAATGAACCCTCGACTCACAGGTAACAGGTAACAAAAGCTTTTTGGTAAAAAAATAAACGAAGATCACATGTTTGACTTGGTTCGGGATATGTGAGACGGGCAAAAATCCGATATTTTTTAATTACATTATTTACAAGTAAATACCCAATGAATTTATAAATATATCATAATTTTTACATTGATTATAATGTAAAATTAAATATTTTTTTTACAAAAAAAAACTGGGTAATAGTTACAATATGTATTTTTACCTAAATATGTACTTATTGATACTGTTGTTCGAAGACAATGTATCGGTAACGTGTTTCGGTAATCATAGTTCATCACCGCAGCCACCTCTCTAATGACTGTTCGGCAACCGTGCTCGAACCCACCCAATCACAATGGCTTTTAACTTTTTTTTCATTAAATAATTTAAAAATACACGGTGTTCTTAAAATGCATTTTTTATATATTATAAATCAAAATATGATATCAATAAAAAAAATATATACATATATTGAATTAGTTTATATATAAAAAAAATAGATTTCCTCACAACAATAATTTTCTAGTGTTCTTGTATATTATAGAAATGAACCATACAAAATATCTTATATTCTTACTGGATTAGAGAGATCGATTATGAAGTGTAATTGCAGTTTACGAATTCAAAGTAATAGCCCATTGCTTGAACTATTATTTTTGATATAATTGGTTTTTTTCCGTACCCCATTCGAAGCTTTTATTACACGAACCTCTTTCACTATAGTCATCATTATAGCCGAAATAACCGCGGCTGTAACCGATAAAATTATTATTGAGAAATTCGTAGATTATTTTCCTCGTATCGAAGGATGTTCTGAGCATAATAATGATTTCCAATATTAAATTCTCACCTGGTATCGATGGAAAGTATAATTTATGTAAGATTTTAATCACAAAGGAGCCGTGTATGTGGACTACATACTTTTCTCAAATGTTGCGCAAACAAAGCCAACTATAACAAAACCGTTCACATTTTTTTATAAGTGTTGACGATTGATTTGATCCGCTAGACGATTGTTGTCCGGTTTTCGCCTAATCATATTCGTTTTAGAACAGTATACCTGACCCCTGATTTATAAGATACCAGAGTGGAATAATGGCATTTTGACTACGCATTTCTGCGAAACTTGAACGTTGTAAACGGCCAATATCAATATAAAATATTACCATAATTGTATATACAAGCACTTTTATATTCAAAATATGTATGTATATGTCAGTATTTTTTGAATAAATTTATATTACGAATCGAAGTTATACTGTGTTGTACGATCGGTAATGCGGTTGCGCGCACTTTCTAAGCAAGGCAATCAAAAGATAACACCGATTCGTAAAAACTAAAAAGCGACCGACTCAAAAACCCAGCAAGAGTGATGATCAATGAAAAGCCAGTCTGACCCTAGCTCGTGCTGGGTCAAAACTTTTAAAGTGCTGTAAAAACGTGAACGAAAATAATTTACGAATAATCCGACCGTTGTCTATCATTTGGTCCGGAGGCAACTTTCTTAACAGCCGATACGTGAAATTATGTGATTTTAATTTTTTTATTCAAAACGGTATATAAAATATAACGATGGATGAATTATTTTTTATATTTTGCATAAAAAATCGAAAACGATACACGATTCCATTTTTATCAATTGAGTTTTTATAACGACACTTGTAATAAATATTTATAACAATTATGCGCAATATAATAGACGTGGTCACATTGTTCAGCAACAATTTTAAAATAGAAGGCGATCGCCTTAGGAAAGAGTACGACAAACTCGTTGTAGCCTAGATTGCATTGAATATTATTGTTAATTTACCGATTTATCAAACGTCGCTTTCTTGTCATATAAATCCACACAGAGATATTTACAAACATATACATATAATACATAAATTTTTTTTAAATATCAAATTTCAAATATTGATCTTATTAAATCTGATATACGACACATGAATCCTCAACCTTGGCCCCCGTGAAGTAAGTGAAAGCACCATTAGGCGTACATACGTTCACAAAGCAACAACGTAAACAACACCCACGATGGCACAGGGTGTTATTAGCCGACGCAGCATTGGCTGATCAGCCGGCAATTACGCTTTCGATGATTTATATTGACAACTCTTAGATAACACGCCGTGTTATTATCACACCCGGAGCGCGTCTCGGTGGAAAAAAGCGCCGATTATTAACGACAATCGGCTCATGGAAAATGTTTAAGGAAAAAAAGGTTATTTATCGCGCTATAAAATCCAATTTCGAGCGAATCCGCCGCCTTTCATTGGCGGGAAGCTGAAATACGAGCCGAGTTATTGAAATCGTTACGTGCGGATTAATGTTGAGTTTTATTGGCGCGCGTCTAACTGTGTAATTGCACACCGCGTAAACGGCTAAGGATGTTTTAACTATTATTTCGATTGCGTTCTCACGCTGTTGTTTCGTGTTTTATGTTGTTGTGCGATGCAAGCTTGAATATTAATACTGATATGTTTTGGATTTGATGGCTTTGTTTTGATGTTTATTGCTTAAGATTCGAATTTGGAATGTTATATAATAAGCGATTTATTGTATTTATATTTGAGCCTTGTAATAAACCAATTTTGAATCACCTATTATATAATTTATAAAGTGAATTAGATGATAGGTGTCAATTATTTTAATCTACAGTCAATTTTTTAATATTATAATGAATTTTAGATAAAATGAACATTAGAAAGATAAAGAATAAGTAAATGATTTTCTAAAGTATACCTAATATTCTTTTTACACAAGGGATTCCAGAGACTACCGTGTAACCATATCAAAATTGGAGATAGGTTCCATTAGTATATTTGGATAGAACTTCCATCCAAATGTACTTTATAAAAGTTGTCTAATGTGAAAAACATTCGCCATGTAAAATCATCAAAAAACATCGAATTTTTGGTCTAATAATAATAATAATAATAATAATAATAATAATAATAATAATAATTTTTTTTTTTAATTTTTGTACCTTGTTAAAGTGAAAAAAATGTATAAAAAATAATCGGTTTTTCTTCCTTGAACCGTGTAAAAAAAGGATTGGGTGTATTCTAATTAATGAAATTTATATTACATAGATTTCAGTTATTAGAAAAATTTAAAGTATTTATAATTTAAATGTAGTCTACATAAAAAAATTATATAATTTTCATCAAAATTTTAAATTATTACGCGATGATAAGAAAAGGCTCTTAAACCGTTCTCATTTCAAATAATTTCAGATCAACAGAATCGATTGATATTAAGATTGAATTCAAACATATAATAAATATATACATATATATCTTTTATTATAAATTATATCCAAAAACAGTATTTAACACAATGAAAATATCATATAAAGCAACATCTCGATCGAACGGTAGCCGATCGTAATGGACAATCGGGCATTGATTTTTCGAAGCATTTGCGCTCCGATCATCGACAATGCACAGGTTGAGGTCGTTAGTCCAATTCGCCGGTGCGGTTTGTAATAATTAAATTTCTTACTGTCAAGCGGTGCGGACCCCTCACGGCGAATCGAATAATGAATTATTTTGCACGAACAAGTGAACGTTCGTTTCCCAAGACACGCTTCTATACATGATCGAGACGACGTACGCGTTACGTTACAACTAATATTATATATATATATATATATATATATATATATTATATATATATATATATATATATATATATTATTTTGTAAATGTATGGCGTACCTTTTGACTGTTGGAATTCCGTCGATGCCTTTCCACGGGCACGAAATTATCGTAATTTATCCGTGTGCAATGAATGTGCATTTGATTCGGCGGCTAATCGGTTGACGTTGTTTAAAAATCATGCGTAATTTTCATGTTTAGTAATTAAAATTAATTTTTTTGAAAATTGATTCCCTCTATCGTCGAAGAAAAAATACCAGATGTTATATAGGTTGCGTATGATGATGATGAATTATTACTAAACGATTTTCGACAATTAAATACACATCCGTTATTTCATTATACGGCATCGACAATATATATCTTTTATTTAAAATTTAAAACTGAACACGACCGAACAATATAATAATTCATGCTCGTTAGGTTCGTTTGAATAATCAATCCGAGCTTCGATTATGATATACGACATGCGCGTTCGAAGGCATAACGGTATGTCCGAAAAAAAATTAATTAATTTGTCATTCACTTTGAATCAATTTTACCTCGACTAATGTATTTGCAGAAGATACGATCTATCGACAGTGTAATATGACGTTGCAAAAATATTACAATATAATGATTCTATTACTGAGATGGCAGCCGAGTGGTTGTTTGCCGTTACAATGTACAAGCGAATATATCTACTGGTCGGTGGCCAATTTTGCACATATGTATTAATAACGAATTTTCAAATTATGGACATGTTTATTCTACGGCTAATTCTTATTAAAATAGACACAGTTTTATATAGCGCATAATCGCTTCGGCATGATAATGATGGCCGGCTAATTATAATCTGAGATGACCCGTCGAGGTCTTTTATATTATTTTAATTTGCGTTTTAAGCAACAGGTGTACTCAGAGATCGATTTCATTGTATTTTCGTTTAAATTAGTAATTATTTCGGTTCCGAGAGATCGCAGCGATGACCTAGCATGGCAACAATTTAAATTATAGATTTTGTTTATTGATTTTTGCTCATCAGATGAAAGTATCGGACGGTACGAAATTTGATCTTTCTCAAATAAATCAAAGAGGTTTATTATTATTATTTTTTTTAACTTCTGTTGACGTATGAAAAAATATTATAATAGCAATTAAATGTTTATTGTGTGAACCGCATTCTCTTATGCAATTTATATTAATTAAATACACTATACAAATTTGCATTCTCGATAAGCATTAATTTTTTGTAAACTTTATAAAGCGCTCCCGTTAGTTAGCATAATTTGGAAATACTTGAATACTTTGACAGTCATTGAAATTCTTCGAGACCTGAATTTTTCAATTGAAAATTAATAATAAAATTTCCTAGTTCTATGCGTGCTCAAAAAATAAACTTTAATTATAATGATTCATTAAATACCGTTGCATTAATACAGTAAAAGTATGCATTAGCAAACTAAACAATTAATATTTACTCAAGAACACAACAATTATTTATTTAAACAGACACGATAAACTGATCCATATAAAAAATATATTCGCATTATAGCAAAAAAAAAAAAATTGACATACATATTAAAACGATAATATATTAGCAGCCTTCGCATGCAATTACTGTTGTGTACACAATGCGAACGTGCCTATACGCTAACGATATCAAAGCGGCCGTTTACCACGGCATTATCAAGATTGTGTAAAATTACGATTACAATATGAAACATAAATTATTTACATCATACAAAACGTACATAATGGGAGCGGTCATTTCACGCATCACGTGCCCGGTCCGTATTAGTGTGTTAATCTAGTTTTTACATCTAATAGGCTACCACGTTACACTTAATAATACCCCTCGGGGACAAAGCGCAATTGTATATAAAATATATAATATGATAAAACGTGTGACTGTTAACAGGTTCGAATCACGAAACGCCTATTAACCCGGCTCTAAGTGATGGAAAATTCGTTACATAGAAAAAAAATCGAGGTATGATTGAACGAAGTCGTTACGTTAACGGTG
Source organism: Hydropsyche tenuis (assembly GCA_009617725.1). Classification (NCBI taxonomy): domain Eukaryota; kingdom Metazoa; phylum Arthropoda; class Insecta; order Trichoptera; family Hydropsychidae; genus Hydropsyche; species Hydropsyche tenuis. The sequence continues at coordinate 232,668 of VTON01000039.1, forward strand.
GCTTTAGTATGTACCAGATTTGTTTTCGGATTTTGTCGTCGATGCGATGAAAAAATAAAATATATATTCAAACTTTCAATTGTGTAATGAACGTATAATACATAATATTGGAAGAATTTTTCCCGCGGTCGCGCATCGACCTCATTGATGATCAATCATTCGCCGCTTTTATGTTGTGGCAAGAAACGGATATTTTCCTTTTCTTTTGTCGTCGCTTGCAAATTTGTCATATGTCAAATAGTTTTTGTTGGCCATACAAGCGAGCGGCACAATACAGAAGTGCCGTGGCCTTTTTATATTTATATTTATTGTATCTCTCTCGCGCGGCTATTTTTTTCCTCATGTCGTTTATATGCAATGTAGGGGAAAAAATGGTATTGTTTTTCGCGAAAGATTGTAGTCGCGCATTATATTAAATATTAAAAATTATATTGAGTCACGCTGAAATTTTTCAGATGATCTATTAAAATCTGCATGAATATACAATAGGTATTTCGATATGAATTGATGTTTGTGATGGGAAATTATAGAATTTGGGATTTTTTCGATAAAAATGGAAAAATCGGACAATCATCACGAAACGTGTCGCAAAAATGACAATGAACAAACACGAAAACGAAATAAAAAATGTTTAATTATTCGTACGTGTATTTAACGAGGAAAATTCTCGAGTGCCATCATTAGACACACACAATCAGAAAAAAAATAGCGAAATTCCACTGTACACAATGGCACTTATCTGCCGATACGTAAAAGCGTACACCGGCCATCATTATTGTTGCGTCGCACAATATTATAAGATTAAACATAATCGAGCGTGAACACACAAAAGTAAATTAATGCTTCTATTGTGTGTCCGCCGCCACTTACATACTCTTTTTTTTCATTTGGCCACAGTACGTCCGTCTGGCGTTGTTGCTTTCGATATAAAAGAAGAGTGTTTTGTGTGTACATTAATTGGATACGAATAATCAAGTGCTGTTGTTGGCAAAAGCAAACAGAATTCTCTCAAAGGCGTAACGGTTCGCGCGTTTCGAATCGGGAAAAAAATGTTTATTATTTCTAATACAATGGCAGAAATCTCATTGTTGATCGCTGAGGTCAACGGTGGTGGATCTTGACGATTTAATGATAAAGCCGGCCAGATTTGAAGATTGGTAAATTGTGTTAATCAATCTTGACGTACAAGGTATTATTTTTGCGAATCCGTATACATCTCGAAACGTGTATGCAACTTTTGTGAAAGTTTTTCTTAGATATATAATTAAGTAAACGATGTTGTTATGTTATTTTTCTGCTATTCTTTTTCGACATGACATCATAATAATCGCCAGTTGGCTGAATCTTACTTAAAAAATTGTTTTTTGTCTGTATGAAAGTCTCAGCATTTTTTTTGCATCTAACGATTCTCTCATCAGAATGTGCAAATTAAAGAACTAACCAATAAATCAAAAAGAAATTGCTAGATTAAATATTTAAATCACCATCATTATAAAATAACAATTAAAAATCAGGTTTTTTAAATCAATTATTATATATATATATATAATATCCTCCATATAATAATAGCGCTATTCTGTCTGTCTGTCTGTCTGTGTGTGTGGGGTCACGCTAGAAATTATGCACTGAATTACATCCTTTGCCAATGTGCGTTAAGGACTATTTCAGCGTTCACATTTTCACGCTAAAAATTATGCACTATTCGAAATTGGAAATTTTTGTTTTTTATTTGAATTTGAATTATAATATTTGAATTTGAATTATAAATATTTTTTTTACATTTGAATTTAAGTAATTTTTATTTTGATTATTATACATATTAGGTGTACCGGAAAAAAATCCATTTTTTTTAAACATAATAAAAATTTATATTAGGGGTATCGGAAAAAAATTCCATTTTTTTTTAAACATAATAAAAATTTATTCATATATATTGACGGGCATATAGTAATTATACAATATAATCGCCATCATTATTTAGGACTGTCTGCCATCTATTAGGCAGCTTTTCGATCCCTTTTTTGTAAAATATGGAAGCTTTGATGCAAAATATGAATTTAAATGGTTTTCTAAATTTTTCACCCTGTTGACTTTTTTTCCCTTAGTGAATGCTCCAAGAACATAAACAAATAAAAATCTGATGGCGCGAGATCTGGTGAACAAGGAAGATGATTTTGAACTTCGGCAATTTTCCCACATAAAAAAAAATGTAAAGCATCTAGCATAGTACCTCCTGGGTGATGTGGAAATCTATGCTTTATTAGATAAATTAATATTAAATTAAAATAAATATTGTAATATCTACAAAATATTCTATAATAAATTAAATAAACATTTCACATTTTCAACTATATTCAACGGGTAAATATACTGTCATTATATTGTATTTTCAAAATTTTTCCTCAAATAACGCGTGCGATGTTATAACATCGGGCCTACCGCTCGTTATATATAATTTGAATACAGATACCGAATCGATAACATTCGAAATATTTTGAAGCGCACACTCTATGATGACACAAATCAAGTAGCTAAACAGTTATCGATTCGAAAAATCGATTACTTCTCAAGAAGTCACATAGTACACACGTATAAAATTTCAATCTCCGTTTGAAAAATATCTAAAGATCGATCACGATTCGACGAAAGCTCTCGAACCGTAGCGAAGACGCTCTCGCGATCCATATATCAAAGTCGACGCTGAAAACGCACGAACCCAAACAAAAAATGGCAAAAAAAATGAAAATGTAAAAAAACACGCGCATATGAATAAATAAGCCGAGAGAGGAACCTCACCGGGGATCGCATAAATAAACAAATAAATTGATAATAATTTGTTTCTGTCTCGGTCGGTACGTGAATCAATCAGCGCGGTTAGAAAGTGCGAGTCTCGAGATAAACGGCCGCGGTGCGTGAGTTATTGCGGTCGGTCACGACCCTCTCGCATCCTCGATCCTGACGTGTTCCTTCCCGCTTTTTATGCTTCAGATAACCCTGAAAGTGTCCTTGATTGTTTCCACTTGTAAAAATTACGAAAAATTGATTTTTTTGTCGGAAAATTCGGAGAAAACCGCGGTTTTTTCTGATGAATTTTTATTTATATTGAAAATTGATAGATTAATATTCTTAATAAGCTTATAAAAGTTAATAGCTTAATCTTAACGTATTGTATATTTCCTGTCATTCATCGAAGTTAAGCGACAAATGTATCGGTCTAATACTGAACACGATCACGTATTATTGATATTAGAATGAATACACATAAAACTATGAAATATTTAGACACAATTTTTTGCTGAACTTCTTCAAGCAACCAATAAAAAAAATCAAATCATTCGCAATAAGGAAAAATGTCCTTGCTTCAAAGGTCTCATTCTATGATAAAAGCATATGATAATGATAAACCAATTGAATATCGACGAGTAATTTTTAGAAACCATTTTAATCAAATGTAATTACTTTTGATCAATTGCCATTATTTTTAAATGTGTGCATAGTTTACAAAATCATAATAGGAACACCATTAACGATGCATTCATATTTTCTACGCCATTATGAGTGCACAATGTACACGTTGTGTAGCTCCTTAAGAAAATCGTATTGTTTGCTAATCGCGGCCATTAGCGACAATGTCACACGTTTATAATAAGTCACGCTGCAGAAAAAATATTCAAAAACATGAAAAAATCTGTATCATCGATATTTTTAAAACATCACATATTTATATTGAAATTAGAATTTCGTACATGGATCTGTTACATTAAAAAAAATCTTGCCGTGAAAGTTAACCACGATTATTGTGAAAACGATCAACGATTTATTGATTGATGTAGATTTCGATACTAGGCGAAAACGAAACGTCATAATTGATAGACCTAATTATCGATCATAAATTATTATTTTTTTCGAAACGTTACATTAAAAGATGAATCCGAACGTGTGTATGTAACCGGCACGTATCGCATTCAAAACGAGACGAGCCAAAGATCTATAGATCACGAACGGCGCCCGACGATTACAACTGAATTATTTAGTTCGTCTGTTTCAATAAAGCCGGCCATTTATGGGTTTCAAATGGAGAAACTGGTCGACGGCGAGCCAATCAAAACCGTTTTAATTATGATAATTTATATGCGGCGTACGACTCGCATTGTATCGGGAAAATATCGGAAAATGCTCGGAATAAAAAGTCGCCCGCGCGTTTTCGAAATGTTGCACATGTGCGCAAATATTGTGCAACTGCAGTTTATGTTGAATGAATGAGCTTAATTGGGCATTATTTGTGTGTTCGCGTAAATGGAATATTTGTAGTTGTTTAATGCGTTTGTACTATTTTTATTTTAAAAGTATCTCGGCTCAAATATACGTCGCTTTTTCTCAGACCAATATTTATTATTTGAAAACGATAAGAACGCTTTTTCTATAATTAACATCGCGTTAATAAATTAAGCAAATCATTTCTACAAATCAACATAACAATTAGAATCCCGACGCTAAAAGCTTAAAGCCATATTATTTCAAAAGCGCAGAACTACATATGAATGATGAAACAATATTCAACTTTTACGATTCGTAGCTACGTTTCGACCGTCGATAATTCTAATATGATTCGATTCGCGAATTTCATAATCGCAATATATTCTGAACGTCAAACACTTTCAATCCATAATTCACGACGTAATCGAATTATTTAGATTTGATCAAATTTACTATACACACAATAAGCGTAGAATAATTGTGCGAAATCTACGAACCCAACCGCGGATCGTCTCTAACGGCAATTAAGCACCTGCACGGCATACTATAGAATCGGATACCGACAATGGGCACGGGCTATTAATTACACTTTATCACAAAGATACACAGGATGTCCAAAAAGTAAATATCAGTGAATTAAATATACATATTAAGTTTTAATCTAAATCAATTTCAGATCATATTATATAAAGAATTCATGAAATATTAGTTAAGAATGATTTTTTATCTTATCGATTGATTGTTCAGGGATTTGATTAATATTTGGACAATTGACATCCGCATCAAGCTTTTTCTTCGGCCTGTATATGCTGAAAGATACACATAATTGAAATTGTATATCCACAAATGTGTATAAGCTCAAGCGGCGGTAAGATTTAATGGTTTTAGCCGTCCATTGTGTACGTATTAATGCTGCGCGTACGTGGCGCGACATCACAAAGGAGAGGAGAAAGGATCGCTGATTGCGTCGCGTCGTACAATCAATTGTTTGCAGGATGTGTTCATTCCGGCCATAAATTATAATACAGGTTCGTTGAGCTCGGATGGGATCTACATACTCTATGTGTGTGGATTTAGTGGGTAAACCTTCGATAGTTTCGTAGTAAACATAAATTTTCATTGACTCGATTAAGGGCATGTGGGCGTCGAACGGGCGACCTTGTCGATTTTCAGAACGGATAATTTTAATTATGTTTTTTTCAATATGTCACACATTGTTGTCGGCTGCTTTTTTGTATATGAGTATGTAGACACAGGTGACGAAGTTGATGTGTGATGACATACAAAAATTCGTTCGACAATGGAATCCTATTTTGGGTATTGTGCGTTTTTCAGACGTCGCTTTGGCGAAGGTCGAATGTGTTTTCTTGTGTTATTCTTCTGGTTGATTCGAACGTATATCCATTGTCGAATTTTTAAGAATTCGGTGTGGATAATTAACGTGATTTTTTTTTTAGTTCAGTTATTTTGAAACCGAGAACGATTTATTCTAAATAAACTTTCGTATTTTCTCGTATAGTAATTTTGAGTCATCAATAAAGATTTTCTCTTGCGAAATTAATGTATTTTTTTGTACCTAATTTCATAATATTAGATCGAATAAGCGTTAAAATAAATTAAGTCAAAATTGAAATATTCACATAGACCGGTTCAAAGATTGTTTCTTGGGTTAGTCATGTTTATACCTCGTAAATTGTTAAGTGTAGAAAGTTGAAATTTGCACATCATCATAAAAGTTGTATCCGTTTTGAAATTTTACTATTAGTAAATTAGTAAATTATAATAGAAATACACCTGAAACACAAATATGAATTTACTGATTTTTTTGCAATGTCTCATTTAGCTTTAATGACCGAATATTTGGCATGTATCAAACACGCGACACGATAAATTTATAAAATGGCAAATAATTATAATTATAAAACGTTCCACTTACATAATATAATAATATACAATACATATTGAACAATGTAACAGATTGCAAAATGCTTAGAGCCCAAATCGAACGTACGCTTTGCGCTGACAGGTGCTGTAGCACAATCGTTGCGCAGTTCGATATTATAAAAGCCGAAAAAAAATCAGCACCCGTAATTATTGAATGTTTATTTTAGACGGATTTGAATACGAGAATCATTCCGTTCGTCGACTCTTTTTTGCGCGTTTTTAAATCAAAAAATTGCGAAAGCTTTCGCGGATTAACGGCTCGTCTGGCTCATTGTGCGATAATTCTCGTTTCAGTACAATGGCAAAACGCGAACGCGCACACACGTATAATGATAATTGTGTATGATCGGTGATTAATGATCGCGAATGTGTTCTCCTCCCCGCTTTTGGAGTTATTTCCTAACCGTTCGCAGTCGATGATTTACAGCTCGAAATCGTCATCGCTTTTACCGCGCTATTGTTTTCGATGCGAGCCTTTGGATTTATAAGGTTTTTTGATCGATTCGCATCGCTTTCGAATCGTACTTTATGAATTCGTAAGGAAAGCAAATTAATTATTGTCGATATCGATGATCTTATACGCTTGATCGAATCGTCTTAAAGTTTATTGCGGACTATAAAATAGTTCGATGATTTTTTCTGAAGTATTATGAATCAAAATCGAAATGCGATATAAATAAATCTTCTGATTACACTGAAATTTATTGTAATGGCGAAATGGCGTGTTGATCTTTTGTTAAACTACCCATTTTTTATCTCTTGCCGAAACAATATCATTTCCCGCATCGATTAATCACGTCGCGTAAATTTTCGATCTTTCTACTGGAAACGGTTTTCAAATATTTATGTTATGAACTTAAAAGAAACACACACAAACGCTTATTAATATTTATATAATAAAATTTATAAAGAAACGGAAGCCGGATTGATCAGATGACAAGTGAAAACGGGATTCGAACAGGAAACGTTCTCGTTATGCGAACGACGACAATAACAAAGCAACAACGGTACAACCGGTATATTATCCGCACATCAATTTTCCACATGTCAATTGAGAGAAGAAAATTCAAAATCTAAAATTTCCATATTCGCGAATATAATATGTGGAACGTTAAACTTTAAAAAACTTTAAAAAATGAGTTACTCACCTGTTCGATCGGCCGATTTCGTTACACATAACACTGATTTCACAACACTAGAATGTCGTTATAAAAACAAAACCAACGACAATACATAAAAAAACGTATGTAAAAATATAATAAAAGTCACACTTTGATAAAATACGATCGCAGCAATAAAAATATTATTATTAAAATATCACACTTGTACCATGTATTGTTGAGCAAATTTATTTTCTGATACCGTTCACTGTTCTGCGACTTCTACAGGAAAAACAAACAATTAGTTTTGTACATGTATATGAAAAAAATAATCGTGATAAGATCCGTAGAAAGGCGTAATTCTTAAAAAAACCTTTGTTAGAGATATATTGGCATGGCGAATTGTGTCGATTTGAAATGACCATAAATTGATTGCGTTTTTTTTCCCCCATAATACTTGTGTAACAGTTCGAATCGACAATTCTATAAACTTGTAGAGCTTCGAACGCGAAACGATCAATAATGATTACGAGTGGCTTATGTATTTTATGTTATGTTTTTTTTTCAGTTGGAAATCGCATCGTATAAAAGGCACTCTTTTACGAATTACAACTGTTAATTGACGTAAAACCGTTAAACTGGATTTATGAACGCATCTGCAGCTAGAAGTTGTCGGACGTGTTAGATTGTTGTCGCAACTCGGTCTTTTAATCCACTTTGAATACTTAAAAGTCTGTTTTTTTAATCGGGTGGCTACTTTGGGAGGAGAGTCTTCAATCGAAATTTATTGTTATTTTTTGTATTCCGAAAATTCTTGATATGGACTTTTTTGAATAAAAAATCAGTTGTGCGTCGCGTGTAGAAAAAAAAATGTTGAAATTCGAGTAGGTTGGCTGTTGATTCGATATAAATACGTGTATTTAAAGAAGGTCGTGCCAATTCATCTTTAAAAGTTCAGCGCTTGTCACATTCATATTATCTTCGGAAATCGAAAGAAGAGCTTCTGAAAGTTCGAGGACGAACAAGTCGTAATTCGGAATTGAATATTGGCAGGTCGATTTTCGGAATTTTTATGCATTATAATATAATAACAACATTACATTTTTCAATAACCGCCAGACAAACATTTTAAATATTTTGATTTATTTGAAAATTTCCACCACATCTGCGCATTCCTGATTGAAAAATAAATTAAATCGTAAAACCCTCAAGCGTTCTAAGCGAAAGCGCGAAAAGCATCCATAATTCATTAACACAATTAACCTCGTGTGCATTATTTTTTTTATTGCATTTTACCAATCTAAATGTATACATCGCAACGTCGACATTTCATATAAAACTATGAACTCAGCACCAGAATTAGCCAGCCCGTGGCGCGGCGGTAACGCTGCATGGATTGTCATTCGTAAGGATGATGGTTCAAGCCACGGGGATGGCCAGGGTGGCCTCCGTTTTTAACAACTACCCGATCGTCTCAAATTGGGTATTTAACCATTTGACTCAAAAATGAGAGTTTAGTCTCTCATTAATGAGACGATTCCAATAAATGGTTCCGAATTCTCTCACTCTGTCGACCGCCGCACGGATTATGTGTGCGACGCCGCGATTATTGTGACAAATACTGCACGAGGTCGTCGGCGATCGGCACGGCCAGTGGTGTGCGGTTTGCGGGTTTGAGAATGGCCCTCCTTCCCTTCCTACCAATAAATCTCGCTATATAGCACCCATTGTCTCATGATGTTCCTTTATATGTGGATAATGGACTAAGTCCAGGTACCACAACCAATGACAACACACATGAAAAAAAAAATCTGCAATTTGAAGGACATCGAAACGAAACCATAACACTTTCTCCGTATGGGACCGTCGCAACGGGAAACCCATCCTACAATTACACTTCACGTAAAACGCCGAATCTTTAAATCGCAACCGGCCATTGTCCGCGATCTGCACACACACACGACCACGAACACATTCTTATGGACACATATGTGCGGTTAACCCAAAAATTCTTCGGCGGCAAGTGTTGTAAGTGGCCGGTGAGCGGACCTCGCCGTCGTGGTGTTGGTGGTTCTCGGTAGTGGTTCTGGTAGTTGTGCGGATCGTTTCATAATACGCTTAAATTCGTTCGGCGGCTATTTTTCTCATACACCTGTTGGCGTAAAAATAACGCAACAAGTGCCCGGCGGGAATTCGGAAGAACAGGTTGGTCAGGCTCCCGGCTCCAGGACCGACTTTTCAATTCTGAGGATCTATGGTGGATCTTTGATGGTAATCGCGATGACGTCAGAGGCCACCCACTCGTGCTTTTGCCGAGGAGTCGTCCCGTAGGTTGTTGAGCTTCTGCTTGGTTTTTTTGGGGGGCGTCAATTAGATTTGGCACAGTGTGTCGTATATAATATTATTTTTTGGAAAAAAGTTAGGTTCATATTTGGTTGTTTATTGTGAATTTATGAGAATATAAATGTTAAAGATTTAATCAAATTATATGTTGGGAGTTAAACATTGTTTTTGTTATCGATGTATTTTTGAATAACTTTATTATTATGTTGTTAATTTAATATTAGATTGCTTTAATTTAATTCAATAGTTCTTTTAGTATAAAATTTGTATTAATTATCTTTCTGAATCTTTCGAATTTGTCAGTTTTATAAAATATAATATTCAACATGTTTTGTATAATATGTTTCTAGATCCTGTTGCACATTTGATGATATTCAAAGAATCAATATAAATATTCACATGTATTAGTCACGGTTAACTACAATACATATTTGTCCACTTCTTAGTATAACATGATTCATTCAATTATTTAACAAAGCAGTTTCCTCAAATTGTCCAAGATTTTAGAAAGTCACTACTAATCAATGATCATTAAAAAACGCATATTTTTCTCAGAAAATCAAAAAATCATGATTCATTTCATATTGTCAATAACAAAATGATTCAACGTCGTTGCACAAAATACAATACAATTTTACACATCACTGAGTTTGGCAAAGTCGCTATAATTCGGTACGTGCATAATTTTCGGACATTATTTTTTCCATATATCTATTGACCAAACACAATTGTTTCGAAACAACGAAAAGAATTATTTGTCGACAATGAATCATCGAATTACGTTACACACGTTGTATATCAAACTGCGTTTGATGAACATCTGTTAGCTGTGCGTATTGTTTGATTTGCTACAATTTTCATCAACAGTTAGCCGCTCTTTCTTTTGTTTCGTATCGAAATTTATGTTTTGTGAGTAAATATTTGAAATACAATAAATTTGACGTCCGCGGTGCTGAAATTTTAGCGTTTTGTTCGCGTTTTGCCGATGTATCAATATGTCGACTGACACGTCTAGAAATTATTGTCGAATTTATTTAAATATACACAATTGCAAATTTTTTTTTTTTTTTTCGGCCGATGTCATAATGTGATAAACACAGCCAAACTTTTCGATTAATAATTAGAATAAACTATGTACATATATGATAATGTATTTTTTTTAAATTTGATTGCAACATTTTTGTTTGTTGATCTTATTTACTAATATACTCATAAATCAGAAATGCTTATTTATTTTTTGCATTCGCATTTTAATTAATTTTAAAAAAGGTATTCAAAAATTAATATCAAAGTTATCAATATATTTTTGCGATCGATTTTTGCAAATAATTTTTATCCGTAAAAAAAATGTATCGTTATTTATATACAGAATATTTTAGTTTCATATCGATAACTGAAGTGCCATAAAATCCATTTTTTTCATATATCGAAATTTTTTTTAATTATTCGGTTTGAATTGTATTAGTCTATTGCGTTTTGTAAATTCAAATAAATAAGTAATTTATTATCAATATTTATTCAATAAAATAAAATGATGGTACAAATTGAAATGGAGTGCAAATTTTCATTAAGAAACATTTCAATGCATAAATCAAATACAAATAAATTACCAGACTGTTTACTTAGTGTCGCGCTGGATTTGATCCATATTAGAATAATTGAACATTATGAAATTTAATCGACACAGCATAGATCATAAATTTTGTCGAACATTTAAAAGCAGCAAATTCTAATTATTATTTGCTAATACTTTAAAATAAAGTTGGTGACTAGTAAAATAGATTTCTATTAAAAAAACGATCAAACTGTAAAAATTTAATACAGTTTTATAAAAAAATCTGTAGTTAGAAATTTGTTTTGAATTCTGTTTCATATAGGTATAAATATAAATATTTAATTTAAAATTATCTTATAATAACCATAATATTTATCAAATGTATGGGAATACTAAAAATTTGATTAATAAAATTTTGAACTGATGAAAATATTAATTTTTGCATTGAAATAATTACAAGTTGATAATAGTTTGTAAAAAAATTGATTTTTTAGCAAAGTCATGACATTTATTTATCAATTTTGACAGTTACGATTTGAAATATGTAGTTTATATTTTTGTATATAATCAATTTCAACTAAATTTTTTAGAAAATTAATAGTACTTTTAGATAAATCAATAAAGATTAAATTAAATTAATTCTTCTCATGAATTTTAATTGATAACATTCAGATAAATTTTAAATTAAATGTATTCTTTTAATAATTTCATAAAACAAACCAATTTTGTAACATGCTTGATACAAAAAATAAATTTCAATCAGACAACTCCATTTTTAAAACAAGCAACGACAAATCTCAAAATTCAATCCAACAATCAACCGCGATAAGCTTCAAACTACCCGATTCCATCGACCAAACACAAAATACATAAATTCGACACCTCAAATAACCACCATCAAATCGAGACCTCCTTAAATAACTACCATCAAACCCCCAATCAAATCGAAACCTCCGTCGACCGTAAACCGAGATTTTCCCACCCGCGCGGCCCAAACCGACAAAACGCGCACAGCCAACACCAAAAATCGTACCACCACACAAAAAGCACACACTAAACAACCTCCCAGCAGCCGAAAAGATGGCAAAACTGCGCACATTCGACAATAACAGCCGACCGAAGAGTGTTAGATTTGACAGAGAGCGATGCGCGTGCGCATGACCGGCGTGAGGCCGGCGCGCGCGGTCCGGTCCTCACCGACCGGCCTCACTTGTTAAACTGAGATCACCTTGCAAGGCCTGGCCGCCGATGGGCCGGCTGTGGCCAACTGGTGTGCCGGTGTGGAGGCTTGCCGGATCGGTGCATCGGTAAGATGCTGCACTTGTCCGAGAGGCCGCTTTCTCTGAGGATGCGCTCGTACGGTAGCTGTGTGGTGGATTTTTTATTTGACTTTTTTTTTAATTTTTGTTTTTTTGGGAAATTTGTGTTTCTCGCTGATGCAAATTGTATCCCTAAATAGTTGTGCGTTCGATAAACAAATATGATAGGTAATAAAGGGATGAATGATGCTCTTACGATAGCTAACCTTTTTTGATTTGTTTGTTTTTATTTATTTATTTTTATTGGATCTTTATTGTTTTTTTTTTTTTGGCAAAATGTGTGTTATGTTGATGCAAATTGTATCCCTAAATAGTCGTACTTTTGAAAAGCAGCTATGATACAGTTTCTACACTTCAAATTGGACGTTTTACACTTCAAATTCAACTTTGGGAAAATATTAACAAGACCGTTGTCATAGTAATAATTGAAATTCATTACTATAAAGTCCTGTTGACATTATTGGTTACTATGACAACGATTTTAATAATACTTTCCTATAATTGAATTTGAAGAGGAAAATGTCCGATTTGAAGTGAAAAACCTGAAGATAATAAAGGGATGAATGTTGTCTGTATAGTATCTGTAAGGGAGTTTTCGTTTTTTTTTTTTTTACATTTTCGTATTATGATTTGGTTTATAACTAGATTCTTTGATGATTGTTTTGTATTTTTCAGAATTGCTTACATCTTTAAAAATCTGTGCTTTCGAGAAGTATCTGTAATAATTTGAGAGCAATCTCGCATGTTTACTGAAAAAGCATTTTTCAATTTAATTTTTTTATATATATATATATATATGTATATAAAGTCTTTTATATAATATATGAATCATATAATATTAACAATGATTGCAGCCTAAAAATGTACCAAAGAGTTGAATCGCCAAAGATAATAGATAATGTTATATTTGCAATTTGAAGGAAATTTTTGTTCAAATAATACTGACAAAAAACTAAAAACCATTATTAAAATTAAAATGTATAGATTTTTGACGAGTATTGAAGGACATTAGTATTATTTTGAAGGTTTTCAAAAAATAGAATGCTATGCAGATTTTTAATATTGAAAAATACACCTGTCCAAAAATTATCATTTTTTTATAGAGTACAAAAACTACGTCTATTTTTAATGAAATAATTAGGTCAGAAGAAACTTTGTGAGGTGTGGTAATCTAAAATTAAGACAATAGGTACTATTTCAAAAGCTCTATGCAGAAAAATGCATGAGTCATCGAAAATTGAAATGTCAATGAAAAAAATGTGGGGCAATTTTGTAAATGTCAATATCTAAAGTGAAATTATTCAAATAATGTTTGCATTTTATTTTATGTGAATAAAATTTCTATTATTGAAAAAAAATTATACAATCAAAAGGCAGCTTTCAAAAGCCGAACTGTAAAATTTTCCGATTCAAAAGTGTAACGGAATGCTTCTAATAACGGATAATTAAATATTTGCATTGAAATGACGGAACACAATACTTTAATTATATTGAAGCACTCGTATACGTAACATAACACGTAATACATTTACGCCGAACAAACACTATTTGCATAAACGAACGCGATGTGTTAGGTACTATCAAAAAACGTATAATTGAGAACGACTTTAATTTTTTCCGCGATTTTTTTCAACCCAACGTATGTTTGTTTTAATTGCTGGTTACTCATTTTTGATCATCGAACAGTTAAATAGACAGCTTAATTACAACGTGAACAAAGTGGAAAATAATTTGCCGCTAACAAAAGTTCGCGTAATTTAATTACGAAAGCGATTAGCCGTTTACTGGGCAAAATCTCCACTAAAAGTAGTGATTGATTGTTGCTTATCATATAAAAAAAAAATTTTTTTGTTCGGGCGAAAGTTCGATAATCGTCAGGGTATGCATACGAGCATATTATTCAAATTATCGCGAGTCGATTTAAAAATTTTGCGGCTTCGATGAAACGAAGTATAAAAGAAAATGCGTCAATCGTCCGTAAAAAATTGTTGAAATATTTCTGTTTTCGTATTAAAATATTGTAATGACGTATGGTCGTTTAGTGCATATTTTATTCGGGGCCCCGTTCCGGCAGATTTTTTTTAGTAATTACATTCTGTACTTTGAAATGTGTGTTGATTTCATATTTGCCAGGTTTTCATTAAACATAAATTTTGCTTATATTAAATGAAATTCATTAAAAAATATGGAAATTCTAATGAAAATGGGTTTTAATATTTCAAATGTTTCATTTGAGCTCGTCGATTCTGCGAATCGCTTCACATTAATTTAATTAATACATGTATTTTATTTAAAAAAAATAGGGATTACGCATGTTAAAAAAATTATGCTGCTAGATTTTTGATTCGTTCGACTCGATAAAAATAAATTTATGACTTCTGAAAACACAGAGTCATTGTTTGGAAAAACCGGTGACAAAAGCTTTGACGATTTCCTCCACAGCTTTCCAAATTTATATTAAAAAAATCAATTTGAATATCCAGCCTATATTAAAGTCGTAAAGTTTTACTCGGAAAATTTTCAATTTCGCACGACGATTTTAAGATGAATCTACGCGCACATCACGCACTATAGAAAAAAATCCTAGACGAACAATGCATGATGGTGATTTTCGCTATGGTTATCGTGGTATGAATGAATCCGTCATGTGTAGATGAATGATTCTCGGTGTTAAAGTTGGGGAGCAGCATGTCGCAGGTGCCCGCAACAGGTTCATTTGTTCTCACCGCACCGCGGGATACACCTATGGTGTGGTGGGGCGGACGTGTTAAGACGGCTCTACACTCCTCGACGTTTGGCTTCATTAATTAATAAAAGTACTATCTTTTTGAAATTGGCGTTTTATATGTGTCTTTTCATTTTTTTTGTGTGAAAAATATTAGATTTAATACCCAAATAGAGCAAATGGGATGAAAAAGTTGGATTTTTTTTTATTCGACTGCATTAGTTTATTATTAAGAATATTTTATTTAAATTTATATTCATCGAAACATCATCGTCATAATTACGATACGCGTATTAATTAATAAGAATTTTCCGATGTCATTGGAGGTTGTTTTTTATTATTATTATAAAATATTAAAATTCAAGCAGTTAAAGCATTTTCTTGGACAATGATCTTAAGTTGATTTTATCTGATTGCGTTCATATGCTGATCTCACCGCATATTTTTTAACTTTGGCGAATTTAAACCATTGATTTAGAAATTATAAAAAATGTAATTTTGAGAAATCAAATTGAAGAAAATTATATAAATTTAATTAAAAGAATAAATCATGTATTTATAAGATGATGCGATAGTAAGTGAAAAATAATTATCAGGATACAGTACTGAAATTATTATGTTTCATTTCGAATGATTATTCATATCCATTTAATTATTGCATCATTTGTTGCTTAAACATCAACAATCAATGAAATAAATATATTCAACAAGACTAAGCAGCCAGCTCACAACTAAAAATATATATTTGTATACATTATTTAATTAACTTTCATATTTAATTAAAAAGTATTATACAATTTTAAATTTTAATCAAGAAAAGATAAAATAAAAATTCGCTATAAAATATAATCAATGATCAATAATCATCCACATCAGTGTACATCAAACTTAACGAATCTACTATATGAACGTGCTTGCGTTGTGTACACATATGTACATTAACCAGTGTCCATTCTCTGCGGTGTGATTAAGCCTACACAACTGGACACACACACATATACATATATAAAAATATGCACATATACACATACACATTAATATTTTGAAAGGCTGTATAGTGATCGTGCAACACATGCATATTCATACGCATTCTTTGCATACATGCAAACGTGCAAGATATCTCGTACACATGTCTAACGTAGAGAGAGTGGGTGCGCGACAACACACTTTGAGAAACGTACAACTGCGCCTCAGAGGAAGGGAGAGGGGTACTTGGTCTCGATATTTAACAAATCAATGTGTTATAAATCGTACGATCAAATGAAAATTATAAAAATTCATAAGAGATCGTGGTCAAATATGCGGAAAAAAATAACAATTTATTATTTGAATATTCATACGTTTTTTCAAAGTGACACTTTCAGCACGCATATTAAAAAAAATGTTTGATTTATATATATGAAATACTTGTTTTTTTTTAATAATCTGTTTACAATGTAACATTGAGCAGGTATCGGAACGTCTCGCTATTCGCAGTCGCATTTGATACAGACATAAGCTGATAATTGTTTCAATAAAATACCACCGCATCCACCCATTTGTAACCAGAAAATAAAATTATTAAAATATAGCGCTTATTTTATTACACGCCAACGTTCCAATATCGATTTCATTGCGAAAACGAGCCGAGACAATAAAAGCGGCGTACGAAACAAGCCGCGAGACAAAATCGCCAATTATCCTAAATCGAAACAGTCCGGTCAATCAAAAACAGATAAACGACCGAGAACAATCGGCAAAGTTTGCGGCTTTCAAAAAATTATTTAATAACGCCTCTCTGCGGTCCGAAGGCTGTTAACCCCGAAGATCCATCGATGATAAATCGTACGACGATCAATCTCCGGATTCGGACAAACTTATCCGGCCACAAAGGCGAGCCGATCGGCACATATTTAATTAGTTACGATAATTGTATGCAGCCGAGATGTCTCTATTATTCGATGATGATTTTTTTTTCGAGGTCCGCATCGAAAATTGTGGTTCCCAGAACGGCACGGTCATCAATCAAACGATCGCAGCCGTTGTTGACGAACGGTCGTGCTTTTCACTGATTGTCGGATCGGCGTTTAGTAAAAGTAAAAGATGCTCACATTATGTAAATGCAAATTGCGCAATGTCGGATCGATAAGTAAATGTGTCCGGCGATGATCATTCATCTTTGGTGTTACTCTTTTATGTAATTTGATTTTTTTTGTTGTATTTGCGGTTTTGGATGAAATTTCGTGTATTGTGATTATGTAAATTTTAAGTGCATATGATTTATTGCATTCTATTGAGTGTTATGTGTTGTTGTGTAAGTCGGAGATTTGCAAATCTTCGATTTTACGAGTGAATCGTAGCGATTAATTCTAGTGAGATCGTAGGGTTCGGGAAATTAAAGTTCAGCTCTACTTTTTTCAATTTGTAAAAGTAAAATATGCTCGAAAATATTTCAAGTTATTTAACAAAACAATAGAATAATTTGAAATTCAATGTTTTTGCATTCACAAACTTTTTTTTTTAACTTTTACTACCACCTAAGAAATTATTAGGAATTTCCGGTAAAAGAAACGATTTAACGATCTTCAGAATTTCACAATATTATTCACGTGCATATTTAATATATTTGACAAGCACATTTACATAAATTATGAATTTACCTTCTATTCTACTATTTCTAATTTAATTCATAATGATCTATAATAGAATAATTTACGATTACAAAACAACCTTTTTGTTACGAACACGATTTTATTCATTTACGAAACGTTCATTGAAAAAAAAAAACACAATAAAATCATTGATAAAATCGATTATCACTAAATTCGATTACTTTATCCAATATAATTCGTGTCAAATCGCCGATTTTATCGACCGTTCGATAAAAGTGCATAATTTTACGGCCGCTTTGTGGTTTCTGCATTCAAACATCTGGAGGTCGGCCGTTGCACTCACCAATGCACCACATTCTGACAGCTAAGTGATAAATTGAATCGTTGCATCGTGTTTCATATACATATTTATATACATATATATGTATACATATTTTTTTTATTATTAATTTTATTACTGTATGTATTTTTCTGTCGATTGCGATATCGAATTATGTGATGAATTATGAAATATTTATAAAAATTGTGAGTGCGTCGTGATTGAAATAACTAGTTTGCATTTTTAGAAATAGGTAGATAAATTTAATATTGATTTATTTTTCGCACAATTTTAGCTTTTAGCTTTTAATTTTTGCAAATTGCGTCACTAAGATAATAATGCGAATTCGGACAAGAATTTATCTTTCACGAAAATTCCATATAAATCTTTTTAAAAACTTAACAAATCATTTACTCTGACTTTTATACAACGTCACGAAACCACTATTGTACGAAAATTTAACAACACGAATCCTCGACTTCGCTATAAAAGCATCACTCATAAAATTAATATTTAAGCTAACATAAGTGAAAATTATTAAATATATTATACACGAGCAACTTCAATAAATAAAACGATCATCATCGGAACAATTCAACTTTCACTTTCACACATGAATTGTCTTATGTCACAAAACGATATCTTCGATAAATTTTTCAATCGTCCATATAGAACAATGACCCGAAAGTTTTAGGGAAACAAAAAAAGAAGATACGAACGCATAAAAAGAATAGATTAGAAAATCTTTTAAGCAGTTGTCTAATTTATATGCATCAAAATTAGATAAATGGCTACTTAGTTGTACGGCCATAGCTGCAGGCCACATCGGTTAGTAGCTGTTACTCGTATAATTTTATTATACATAGATAAATTTCTATGCGGACATTTTATACATATAGAGACTGTTGTATTTATAGACTCATTTGGACATTGTGCCTATAGCGTCATACAACTATTTTGAATATTTTTCCCACACGATGACTCGATCGACAGGCCGAGTCGATGATCGTCCAGAGCACACGTATACCGGTTCGGCAAATGAAAACGTCCGATAAAAAAATCATCGTATACGCTCAACGTTTATATCCATTGTTTCAAAATTATGTTCATAATTGTATCGGATTAAATTTCGTATAAGTTTTTCACGACGTCCCACGTCGAACGGCGCACAGTTCTTTCATTATATTTTAAGCCGAAATAAAAACTGTCAAACAAAAGGAAGCATCGGATTTTATTGCGGGTATAATTTTCGTGTTTATCTCGCGATATAAAAACGTTTTCTCTATACGGAATATGTGTATGTATATGATTTTTTTACTTCTGTGGGAAACACAAACACCAACTTTCTATATACAAATTTGTGGCGTTAATTCGTTTTAACGACGACGTCTCCGAAGGCTTTTAAAATGCATCGAGAAATTCGATACTAACCGACGAACACAATTACACTAGAGACGATCGATCAATCAATTTAAATATAAAAAAAATACTATCTGTATGTAAATCGTAGGAAAATTTCGACATGGACGTTTTTCAATTTCCTCGTATGCTAAGAAGCGATTAATTTATAACGGTGTTGTCTTGTAAGTATAATACGGATTCATTAATGATTATTTAACGAAAAACTCAATTAAGTTCTTGCATAAGTTGTTTTAATTATTGATAATATATCAATGATCCCTTGAACGTATTTAAGATACAAATATATTGCATAATTATAAAAAAATATATAATTTGTCATTAGCCGTTGTCAAAAAGTAGTTACGTAAATGTAGATCTAATACAAACCGATTGATCGGATCGTTAAAATAAATATTTACGAAGTGATTAAGTTGTATGGGCTACAGACGGCAGCCCGATTTATCATTTTATTGCAGTCAATTAGTGAATGACGATTAACTTTCAGTTTAATTATGCCGTGTTAATTTTTAACGATGCCGCTCTTACAAAAGTGTTCTCACATTATTTCAATATGCTCAATTTAACTTTACGAACGAACGGATTTCCTCTATCAACAAATGATTAGAACTCCGATCGAACTTTGCGATCGCGTTCGAAGGTCCATTATTAATAAGCCGACTTTCTACACGTATGAAAAAAAAAATTCGATTTTCTAATCGAACCCGAAATTTGCATAAAGGGCGGACGTTCGATTTGTAGATTTTCATTTCACAGAAAAGCCATCGTTCCGGAAATCAGGCAACAATAAATTTTAATTGGGGACACCAACCGGCTTTATTGTAAGAGACAATTAGAGTGGCGGGAAAATTGCGCAAGTGTAGTTTCGTCACAAGAGGCGGACTCGTCTATATAACGGTAGCGCGAACGCTGTTGCAACTATTATAGAACAGGTGGATTTTTTTCCGATTCAATCGACAATGATGTCGTATCTGGTGCGACACGAGAAAGTTGTGACATTTCATGCGAGAGTTCATTAGAAAATTTTCTTAATAAATCTTTTCAATATGTTAGAATTTAATACGATTCAATAACGAAATTTAATTAAAAAAAACTAGACACAATCATTATTTATATTATTAAGAATAATAATATACATATTTTTCAATCGAATATAAAAGCTAAGTCGGAACTAACAATAAAATTTTCCTCGACACTTTCACAGTCCGTAGCCGCGATGGAATCCGTCCCGCTGCATAATGGCCTTCCTGCGAATTTATGGCGTCTCTCGAATAACCACGGATTAGGTAAAACCGGAGTTATTGAAGTGCAAGTCCGGTGCAAGTGCACTTATAATAGTGTACCGGTTATTCGATGCACGCCATAGTAATTTATCGGCCGGCGACAAGTGCCCGTCCGGCCAACTGCATACAGATATGCAACTGCAACTGATGCAAGCGAAATCTCTACCGCTTTGTATCTGTGTATTGCCTTTCGTTTTTTTTTTTTTTAGATAATTAATCAATATTGAATCATCAGGGAGTCGAGCGATAAATGATACATATGTATATACATATAATCGACTTGAATCCATTTGAAATGGATGATTTTTGATACATAAAATTTTCAAAAGAAACTTTCTTATAATTAATATTTAAATTGAAAATATTTTTTGATTAAATAAAATTTTCTAATTAAAAAATGGAATTTTATTGAATTTTCCTGGTTTTTCATTTAATACAAATCGGATACGCCTCTGTTTAAAAAGACCAATGAGAGATATCAACCACGCCTTCCATTGTCTAGCAATATCCACTTGTGTCAGTGCGATCATTTATTCCCACGACAAAGACCACCAATATAATAAAAAGGCGGTTTCATTGTCATGGTACTATTATATTATACGTTCTATGTTGTTCTTATATGCTAATTCGCATAAAAAAGCGCTAATTTATTCAAGACATTTCACTCGTTTGTTCTAGCGAATATGCGGCTTCGCTCGCCTTTTAAATACGAATCTTCTGATCCAGTATATATTATATGGCAGAGGTGATAAATTTTAATGTATGCACGTGAAAATGATACTAATTCAATATTTTATATATGTATGTTCTGAAAAAATATGGATTCGTGTCATTTTTAACGGCTGCATAAATCCAACTTTCATCTTATTTTTTCGCACGTATGTTTTTTGCATTGACACGATTCGTAACATTTTCAAATGCTGATCCATTGAGAGAACATATAAATTTATTTATCAGATGTATTAATTAGGCGTTTCGAATAATTTTCCAATGAAATAAATCAACGTGTTTTAAAGTATAATAACATTTACTATCGGCGGCCGTTTTGTATTGAAAATGCTTGTTTTGATTATAAAATTCATTGCAATTAAAATAACGATTGTTTACGAATATTTTAAGTTTTGCATATTTATGAATACTATTATTTTAGAACTGAGCGTTTCTCGGATTCTTATTTAATCTATATATGTATATTATGTATATATGTATACATATTTTATGATAAGGAAGTTGCAAGGTTATATCAAATCTCATATTTTACATAATTTTTTTTAAATAAACAAACCAGTAGCTTTTAGTAAAAAAATATCAAAATTGCACCCGATTATCTATGAGTGTTTATGAAATGTTCAAATAAACAACACGCATGTACTACCAAAAAGCCTATTTGAATCGCAGGTGTATACATACGAGCACCCAAACGTCACTATGTATTATTAAGACGAAAACGAGTGGGCGTACTCTTTGTTATTATCGAGACATACTGAACACCGTACATATATTTTTAATATACTGATTACAAAATCGCAGAGGCGGCTCCTCCGTACAAAGCCTTCGGGCTAAAAGAGTTAAAAGAGTTTTACCGTTTACCGACGGCTACCACGCATTATAATATGCATTTTTTTTGTTGACCGGTGACGAGCCGATACAATGGCTTCTAGATCGTTAATACAGAAAAAAATTGAGGCGAAAAGTTTTGACAGTAATCCTTCGCACAAAAGGTAGCTTTTTTTCTAATGTAAAAATGTTCGTTTGTTATTTTATTTGGGTTTTTTGTGCGGTGGGCGCACGCTCTTGAGAACAGGTGACTTTTACCGATGGACGTCCAACAATCGGCCCCAACGGTGGAAATTCAATAGATTTTTGATTTACTTATAACCTTCGATGTTATTGACAAGTGGTGATTGTAATCGACGTTTGTTTATCGCAAAATAAATCGCACTCGAATAATCTATTATAGAGATTCGCGCACAGATAAATTGTTAATAAAAAAAATCGAGTGCATAATATAAATTTTTCGGGCGAATTTCAGTTTATTAAATTATGCACCGAGTAAATATATAGGTATATGAGTTTTTATGTAATCTGATACGATCATTATTTCGCATATATATTTTTATTTGCGAGTTGCGCGTTTCGGTACGGCGACCGCAAATTTGTCGCTTTTTATTAAATGCACTTTTTATGCGACTCTATTGCGAATGCATTTTATAATGAGTTGCGCACTTTTCGATCGTGTGTATTGCATTTTATTTTTATGAGTTTGCCATTTTCGAATATTACTAGTATATACTTAAATGGTGCAAAACGAAAAGCTATGAATGGACATTTCAAATTGCGAACACGGTTGTGTCGCGTTTTTTTTTTTTGATAAATCTAATGTGATAATGAAAGTATTTTTGCTATAATTTGTTTTTTATTTCATTTAAAATTTTATATCTTATCAATAATGATCGGTTTTTGTTAAGTGTGTGAAATACATATATTCAATCTTTGATATTGCAATTTTAATCATAGCATAAAGATTTAATGATAATAAAATTTCAACACAATATGAAACATAATTTAAATATTATTGCATCACATAAATAATTTAAATTTTCTATTTATATAAAACTGGCCATTCATCAATTAAGAATTCTCTATAATTAAGCGCATCATATAAACGTCAAGCGTTCAAGAACGATTAATATAATTTTTTTATTTTATTTAAACAAAAACAAAAACAGCACTATGCAACCGGTGCATACGAATCTGAATTTAATCTGCATTTAATTGGGTGCTTATTTAGCGATTATTGGTCGACTTCCGAAAGGGACGACCGCATGCAAAAACGGGTACGTGCAAAAGTACGCCCATAATTGACGAGACCACCTAAAGGGCTGCTTTCGTGTTAAATGCGTCGATTCAATTACGCCACGAATGCTTGTGTATAGCCTATTATTATTTCATAAATTTCATTCAGGAGCCGATGCGTTTTGGCACGTACCGCTCTCTGTTTGCGGACCGCTAGCTTAATATATTGTAATTTGTGATATAAACGGCGTTTCCTGCGGATAACAATATCATTATCGGTGCAATTTGCAACAGTTAGATTGCGTCACGTGGAAATTGTTATTGTGCGATTTTCCTACTAGAGAAATTTCGCTAGAATGCGAACGGTGAAAGGCACCTACCGTATGACAATGTAATGACTTTCTATTGTATCATCTTTTATTGTTTATTATTTTATGGGGAAAATTTAAACGTGCATAATATAAAATAAATGTGCATTTAATAAAATTAGTGTGCATTAAAAAGGGTGTATTTTGCACGAGCATTGAAATGTGTGCATTCGAAAAAACATTTTGATCATTGAAAAAATATCTGTACCTTAAATGAATAAAATGTGCAATAGAATGAATATAAATAAAGGTACGACCATTATTCACAACTTTTATAATACCTATAGAATCAAATGGGACCAAATTGTTAAAATGTGACGAAAATTTTAACAAAAAGAAAAATTAACAGTTGACAGTTGTTTTGTATTGTCTATGGAGGAAGACTTTACTCTGGCAACATTGTCACCTCTTGATCATTTCAATGCACAAAATATTTTTTCTATTGTTCATTTCATATTTTTTAATGCTCACTTTATAATGCACAATTTTTTTTTCATTGCACACTACAAACAAAATGATGCACAATACAAGATTCTTTAATGCACATATTATTCTAATACACAAGTAATTCGTTTTATGGCACAATCTATACTTTTTCAACGCACAGTCAAATTGCACTCTTATTTCATTATATTCATTCAAATCCAGACACCAGTATGAATAATCAATTATTCAACGATTTACAAAATGTATAAACACACTTTTGAAATACATTAATATTCATATAATTTAACACATTATACAGGCAAACATAGCGAATTACCCAACGCGCACATACATATGTATATACACACACACGCACGTCGGAGAATCAAGCTCGTCCCTCTTCAACTCGCCCATCATCAATTTAACGAGCGGCCAACTATTAAAAATGCATACACGTTAAAGTGTTCAGTGTTACCGAACCAACCGGTTGGCAATCGGTTCTTCGGCGAGTGTCTTCTTGCGGATACCGTAACACCGACAACAACGGTTGACCAGAGGGCCGCGTACGTGACAACCGAGCCACTTTCTTCCATCACTCATTAGACGATGGTAAACGGTTGGTTTTGTCGTTTTCGCTACATTGTAAAATGAGATGATGAATGTTCTTGCAATGGCGATTTTTCGATCAGGAAATTGTATGAGGGAGAAATTGTATCGGGTTGGAAAATTGAGGATTTTTGTGTCGGATTTACATTTGAATGGATGAACAGTTATTATTTTATGTCTGAGATATATCATGTTTTATTGATTTTCAATAACATAAAAGTCACTAGAAATGACGCGTCAAACTGGCTACTTTCCATGCGATGATCTTTCGCAGTGATGCCTAGACGTTTTAATCAGTGTTGCATCTTCGAGAGTAACGAGTTTTCTCCTTGTAAACAATTTTTTCATTCATTCTAACACACCACGATTTCATATAAATATGGATTATTTTCGAAACACAAACAAATCGGACACGGCAAAAAGCAACTTTCCTTAAAGCGATCCGATTTAATTGAAAACTTACCATTGTGCAAAAGACACGCGCTAACTTAACAAGAGACGCAACGCCTAATTGACACAAATCGCCTTAACGGCGGTGGTGCAAATCGACATGCCGGACCTTTATTCGTGCACCGATCCCTTAAACTGCAATCTGCGGGGCCTTTACTACCGGCCTTAACGTATTATAATCGCAAAATATACACGAGAGCCGTATAGCGTGTTTGTGGTGCGCCCACGCGCTCGATGATTGTAAATTGTGGTGTCTCCGGTGAGGAGCTTTTGGCCCGCGGCCTGGCCATTATGTGGATTCTTTGTTCTTGGCGTCGAGTGCTGTCTTTATGCCAAATCAAAACTGGAAGCTTCCAGACATCACGAGCTCGTTTTCATTCATTTGAGGCCACCGATTTAGCCCGGAGGCTCTCCTATGTGCGCTCGTTCTATTCAATTTGTGCTCAGCTGAGAAATGCGTCGAAGAAGTCATCACGTTCGTTGTAAAATTGTTATAAATGCATTTCCTGTATTTAATATCACTCAAGTTGTTAATGAGTATGTTTAAAATTAAATATATCATCATTTTGTTCTGGTATACGAATTAATATTTGGGCGTTTTTGCGTTGTCACGTATGTGATGATAAGGTCATTATTCTATTTTAAAACGATGAAGGTTTATCGTAGTGATTAATAGGAACGTGATTTTCGTCCCCGAGCTGACGCAACGCATCTGATTAAACTTTTTAATTTCAAGTGCTTTTCTTGTAACGACAAATATTTGCGTATTTTTCGAAAATCTTCAAATGCTCTGTGTTCGAGTGGAAGGTTGTTCAAATAATACAAGATTCACTCTATTAATTCTTTATATTTTTTTACAAAGAAAAATATTACGAAATTTGAGAATTTGTTGAAAACAAAAAAAAATATTGTGAAGGCTGAATTCTTAGTGTAAAGAATGTAGTCTGGACAAGTAGACTATATTTAATGGCCGTCGAGGAAAAATCCAATCAACCAATATGGGTATTTCATAAATTCGAATTTTCCTCATTTTTTTCAACACAAATACATTTACAACACTAAAAACGTCCTAAAGAACAATTTTCCCATACGATCGAAAATGAAACATTCACAAAGCGCCAACCGCTCCAATCCAATCCAATCGCGAAACGTCTCCCAGATAAATGGGGATGAATCGGTAGATCGTCCGGCCAGATTGCGTGATTGACGAAAAATCCCCGATGCCCGTAATGGCAGAATGGCATACCACATTGGCATTATACAATAATACGTTTGCGGCGCGCGCGTCCTCCGTCCTCAATTAGGCCAATAAGCGTCCATCTTCGGCGGACCGTTCAGTGTTGGCAGCTATCGGTTGCGGCACGACAATACATAAATATCGGTTAAATATTGACCGCGAAATCGACGCCCCAATGCGATCTCTCGCTTTCGACCGCCGGCAGATCCCAATTGTACAATGCGGAGGCTCTACTTGGCCTTTTCGCGATTGAGGCGAGGCGGTGGTGGGGTTTGGACGGGTGATGTTGAGGGTGGGTGTTTTGGATTGTGTTACCGGTGTTAGAAGGGATTATTGTAGTGTAATTTTTATATTGATTTTTAATGTCATCATCGTCATGTGCAGTCTACATATATGCCAGATATGGGCAAAAGCCGACCCGCGAGCTCGATCATTTTCTCACAATGTAAAAATTTTACGAAAATTTCCAAAATTATAACATACATAGTTTACTTACTATAGGTCTATATTCAGAATTTAGACGGCGATTTCAAGATTTCAAAGAAATTGAAAATGGTTTATTTTTCACTAGATATGGTTTTGGCCCGCGCCTGGTCCAAAAAATTTTCAATTCAGCCCACTACGCAAAATAAAGCGCAAAATTGTATTTGAGTCTAAGGCCATGTTCAGATGACAAGCGCTCAACGCGCGTTTACAACTACATACATATATTTTATTCAGGCCGTCGCCGTACATATGCTAACGCGCGTTTTACGCGCGTTAGCATGTGTACGGCCTGAATAAAATGTATGTAGTTGTAAACGCGCGTTGAGCGCTTGTCATCTGAACATGGCCTAACTCGAAAAATGGCGGTCCTCGCATGGTCCCCGCGTGGCTCAGTGGGTGATGACCTTTAAGGAACTTAAACACTGAAAACATAACGTACAAAATAGTTTTTTGTTTATATAACGATCTCATACTTATCACTTAATTTCAGCAATTGGTGGAAACCAGTACATCTGTCAAAACTAACAATAAGCTGTCAAGTTTGAATATTGAATGTGTATTTATTATATATTATTTCACATAATAGTTAAAGATTGAATCGAATTTATTTTAACCTGCTGAAGTTGAGTGATAAATTTTGTAGTGATTAGTTAGGTATTATAACATATGATTGACAAAAGATGGTTTTAATATTCAAACTCTAAAAGAGTAATTTTTTCAGTGCGAAAAATAATCTAACTTCTGAATAAATTCCTAACAGTTATGCAATAGACCTTGCATATGATCACGTCGACGTTGATATCGAATGATACAAAAAATGAAAGGATTATCCTGACGAAGCGGAGCACCTTTCGAACGAGCACATTCTCGCATACACCAAGGATGTCTGTCTCTTCTCTCTCTTGGACTTTCAATGGACAATGTCCAACAGATGTCACGGCTACAAATGGCGAACAAACAGCAGCCCGCTCTCGAGAGTGCACCTCGAGAGTAAATTAGGGTGACCATCGCTTCGATAATTTCCTCTCGCATTATATTATACCCATCGCGGATACGAAGTACATTTAATGCCGCGACATCGGATCAGATCCGACGAATAATTGGCTTGGGGATTGCTCGGCGATTAACATGGGGAAAAAACGACCGTGTTTTAAGTGATCGATACATGTACGATCAAATTAGCTATGCGTTCCTCAGTAGGTGATTAGATATTGAATAAAATGTTATGTTGTTGAATTTATTTCCCTTGCAGATTCATAGGTTTTTTTAATTTGAAATTATCATAGGTTCGATGAGATGAAACAGTGCCGGCTAATAAATAGACAATGTAAGATATTCTTTCGCTATAAAAAAAAAAGTATGTTTATTATAATGTGGCTTCGTGAGAAATTTTATCTCGTTATAATTGTTCGTTCGAAATTAATCGAATAAATATTATTGGTCATTAACATCTTGTGCGCATAAAAATTACAATTAGATTCGTTAGTTCGCATTGTTTCACGTCGTTTTTTTTTATCCGAATGTTTACAAAACATCGCTTCATGAAAATAATCAAAAGATAAAAAACCTATAATTTTTATGACTATAAAAACAATATAAAAATCCCTTAGATCAAATCAAAGTGAATGATAGATATAAAAATAATTCCGAATAAATACTTAATAGCTATTATCTATACAGAATCGAAATTAAAATCTAATAAAACTTATAATTGATCATCGGAAAACCGAATATATTTTTTTCTATATAACTGAAATAAAAATAAAACCATATTCAAATTTAATTGAAACAAATCCATTGCGAAAAGTGTACAAAATTAAAATCATTATTCTCCATGCGCAACCACACAATTGAAAACGGAAAAATCATCAATTAAACGCTCCGACAGAACTATCGTAATAGCAGCCATTAAAACCATACAACACCGTGAAAAATCAGACAGAAGGTCGATCGCACACAATCGAGAGCCAGACCACTGAAACAACAAAACCACAATTTAACACTGGGAGCATTAGAGAGGCGCCACTGACCTCCGGGCCATTGCACAAACGAGATGCATCCAACAGGTGCAAGAAACTGCATTTGATTGCTCGGATTATTCGTGCTAAATGCAAATCCGCAATATGATCGATAAATTAATAGTTCGTCCATATTTCTTCCATTTTGTCTAGGTTCTCGATGGTCCTCTTCATCTGTACTTGTGTTTGCTTCACATCTATGTAATTGTAAGCCCGAAGAGGCGGGCGATAGATTGTCGCGTCCTTATTCGGACAATATGTTGTTATTATGCAAATGAAGTCGAGCGTATCGGATCCGCTTTTAATACGTCAATTAGGGCTGCCACAAGTGTTCGTGTTGAGTATGGTGGTGTTAATCGATAGTTCTGATCGCTTTTGTGCTTGGCTGTTGCGAATTAAATTCAATTATACGGTTGTGAAATTTTACTATAGATTTTTTTGAACTTCCATTATGATGCATATAAAATATTATTAAGTATTTAATTATTATCTTTTTTTACTATTGAGGACTAAAATCACCAATACTCGTTACATTTAAAAATAAAAGAAAATAATTGAATATAGGATGAAATTAACAATATGCAGTGTATATTGCATGAAATTTGCTAAAGATGATGAAAGAAGATGAAATGAAGAGAAAAAAGTGTGAAAGAAGAGTGAAAGAAGATTTTGAATGTTTTTATCCGAAAATGAAATGATGTATGATGCATATTATTGTATCGAAATTTAAATGAATAGCACTTATAAACAAATTGATTTTTGGATTCAAATTATTGACCTGTTTGTGTGATGGTGTCGATCGACTTGCGGTGTCCCTGGTAAGCTTTTACCATCTTCCAGTTAAATTTTTATCTCGTTTTTATTGTTTTCTTGATGATGATGGTGTATTTGTTACAATCAAGCGGCGACGACTGGAAATCTCGTACGCATCGAATAAAGTGACGGAGTTTACGAGCGGCCGGCCACAATGTACGCTGTTTATGGAATAATTTCAAATCGAAACGCACTTTTGTCGGCATTGTCTGAGCAAGTATACCTTTTTCGAAAGTATATATTCACCTGTTCAATAAAAATATTTTTTTCTCGCGTTAACACATAGGAGTCTAGTTTTCCCGTCGTGGAATTTATCGCATGCTCGTCTCCGATATGCATACTAGTCTTGCTAATTAGAGAATGATTTATGTCGTTGTTAAATTTTTTTCCTTTATGTGTTTGACGCGTGTACGAGAGTACGCTTGTTTATAATATCTATCTGATTTATTTAAATAACAAAATCGACAATAAAACAAACCCGTCCCGTGTTTTGCGTATTGTTCACGCATTATCAATGTAGTATGCAAATCGAGTCGTTTTTAAAATTAAAACAGTGAACGCTATCGACAGAAGACATGTTTATTTTTTAATTATTCAACAAGAATCTAGAAACAATTTATTTAATTTAATGATTAATGAGTAATTAAATAAACTATTAAAGCACTATCTGATTTTTTTTTGTTTTGAACGTCTAGTGTGATTTGCATATTTTTATATTGACTGAGCGATACATGTATTATTTTTTATAACAATAGAAATATTATTTATTATATAAAATTTTAAAAGACATTTTAATGAAAAATAAATCATTAAGCAAGTGTGAGAATAAGAAGCGCTAAAAACCGACGATCCGCATTGTCGAAAAGCAGCGTTTAAAAACAACCAAAAAGAGATACACACATACGAACACAATCAAAAAACGAAACGAAACTTTAAAAAACAAAAAAGCGTATGAAATATACGGAGAAGACGCCGTACGAGAACACCACATACACACACACACGAAGACGGGTTCTTTTCTCATTTACCTGCGAGATGCGGCCGGGGGTATCAGTTTTTAAATGAACCATTAAGTACAATGAAATACAGAGCTGTCGTCTTGGACAATCTCAAAAGACAATAGAACGGGTCTTTCACGTTTGTCCCGCTCGTTCGGCTCTTTTGAGGTCATCCCGACCTCGTGGTGACTTTTTCCCGAGGACCACAACTCGATTACAATTAACCGATACGCTTCGTATTTGTCGAGTGTTGGATGTAATTTGTTGGATTTTAGGTGGTCGAGTTTTGTTCAGGGCGCGTCTTCGTTTTGGTTGGGTTAAGATTATTGCGGATTTTTAAGTGTTTAGGAGAATATTTAGTTTTTGAACGGTTTTTCATTTGTTGAGGATCGATTTTTATTTTTATTTAAATGTTTTCAACCTTTTGAATTCCATTTCCATTTATTTTTGTATTGGAATGTGAATGTAAATATTTCAATATTATTAAATTTGAATGCGCGATTAGGATCTTTCATTATTATCTCGATCTTTGCAATAAAACTTCGTACTTCATGAAAAGAAGTTATTGTATTATATGTTTTGATTATATCAAACAAAAAAATTAAATCTGACTATCGACTTTCATCTTTTTTTCAGAAAAGATTTTTTGCAATATAAAAAGAAACCTATTTTCCAGCTTTCACTTCATTTAATTCCCCATTAGTATCAATAAGCCGGTAACATTATCTCTCATACTTTTCAACAATTTTTTTTTTAATTAGTTGAAAATCTAAATCAAAAAAGTATCAGTAGTATTGAATACTAGTATTAGTGTCAATAGAATTTTGTAAAAAAAAATCAATGAAGCTATTTCGAAAAAAATTCTTATACGAGTCAATTTGAAGCGAAATCAGCTCAGCACAACATTAAAACCGCCTGTAAAAGGCAATTTTCAGTTCAGGACCACAATCCTAGAAATCAAAAGACATCCACGAACACTAGCGGAGCAAAGAATCGACAATAGCACACAGTAATGAAACGCCCGTTGACGCGACAATGACATTCTGTGAGCGGTGCGGGCGCACTCAAAGGCTCACCGGTCCACCTTCCGAAGCGGCGGGCTCCTTTTACAGGCGAACAAGTGTAACGGCGTGTATGCACTTTACATACGAATACGCAAACAGGACAAAAAATCCGAGGGGAAAAGGATAAGATGCATGCGAAAGCGGTGAGTGAAACCGCGCGGGGCCGTGATTGACGAAACAATGGGGGTGGGAAGCTCGCGGGAGGGATCGCTAAAGCCCAATCTCTCTCGTTTCCATTGTGAGCTCGATTAAGGGTATGAAACTTGTGTGGACAATGCGCCGTTGTTATCTCGTCTCTCATTGTCTTGGTGGGCTCTCGTGGCAGTTAGTGCTGTTTGTTGCAACATGGGAAAACGCGGCCGAGAACAACGAGGGGATTGTTCGTTTCGGCGGGTCGAAATGTGAAATGGATCCGTCGCCGATGCCGATTTTGATTGTGGGATTGTGGATTTGGATTATCGTCGTCATATGTGGCTTATTAACGTCCATCATTTTGATTTGACGTGTGAAAATGTGTTTGCAAATAATAGCGAGGATCGTTCGTTTCGGTAAGTCGGAATGTGAAGTGTATCAGAAGTCGATAATGTAATTAAAAATAATTAAAAATTTGTATTATTATAATATTATCACATGTAACAAATAAGTATATGCCTATTTTAGAATAAGGTATTTTTGATGTATCGTTAAAAATTCAAATAATTTTTCATATCAATAAAATCATTCAAAGGATTTTTAGCACTCAAAATCAGCCTTGTGGTAACTATTCTAATGATGATAATTTTTTGAAGATTCCTATATAAAAAAAAAATGTTGATATTTTTCATCATCGATCAGCAACTTAGCGCCTGAGTTATTTCGTATAAATTAAACATCTCAAACCCTTCATTCCGCCGATAAAATAGCATTTATTAAGACATTGCATTAACTTAAAATGAACTTATCCGGTTTTAAGACGTATTCCCTGTTTTTACGACGACACTCTAAATTGCCAATTATGCTTATGCGTATGTGTTTGAAAAGGCAAATTAGCCTATAAATAAAGTCCAACTCTCGGCTGATTTTATTCGATCATTTAATCATTAAACAATTAATATGTCCCTTTAATGACCGAGCGGTAATATTATGTGAATATCGGAAAATGTTGTTACGCCTAACGAAAGTCAGTCTCGATGCAAATATGTATCTCCGATCGGTTCATTGACTGAATGCATAATGAAACTTTTAAGCTAATTGGATGTAAATTATAATATTTGTGATCTTGTTTATTTATAGAGCGAGCTCGTTTTATATGATTTACATCTTAATCGATTACATTTATGTTACACATTATTGAAATATTCAAAGTGTTTTACACACATTATGCAAGTTCAAAGATCTATATTTTTCATAAAATATGAATTCAGCGAATACTTATAAATCCTTTTATGACTTTTCCGACATCTCATTCAATTTCCACCTTTTATGGCGAACTTGGTCGTTTTTCCGCGATATTTTCACACTTCTCCATCTGTCAGAGTGGCGAATAAAGCTCGCTCGGAACGAAGGAAAGATTTTAATCTCTGAATAATAAGTCTTTGCGTCCGTCCGTCTGTCTGTAGGACGACACTAAATTTTAAAAACAGTGAAAGAGAGAGAACCTGAGTAACGGACCCACCGCGGCTCGGGCACATAACAATGATAAAGGAGAACTCGAGGAACTCGTTTCGGACCTTTTTACGTGCTCGAATATTTTTCGTCGTGTTTTTATTTTTCCCAAAATATAATATCGATATGATTTTATGCCCTCCCCCCCATTTTCCGATTTTTTTTGCGCATGTGTAATTTATATGAATTTTTTTATACGCTGGTGGCGA
The DNA here is from genome assembly GCA_009617725.1 of Hydropsyche tenuis. Classification (NCBI taxonomy): domain Eukaryota; kingdom Metazoa; phylum Arthropoda; class Insecta; order Trichoptera; family Hydropsychidae; genus Hydropsyche; species Hydropsyche tenuis. The sequence continues at coordinate 266,638 of VTON01000039.1, forward strand.
TTTTACGACTGCGAGATTTTCACGGCCGTTTTTTATTGTTATGGTCGTTGACACCGATGCGCTTTTACGCGTCGCGCTTGATTCTCAGTAATTATTTATTTTAATTTATGCTGTATTAAATTGCAAATGGTTTTGTGTTATGTATGGTTAAAGATGCGTACGTGTGCCGCAAAGATGCAAAAGATTTTCTTAGAAATAATCAAGAGTACTTAATCATGTCCGTTTGCTTTTTTTTTTTAATCAAAGTGTATGATTGTAGTTCAGATTATATTGAATTTTAATCGAAAATATAAATTTCCATATATGTGCCCTTAATTATGATAGTGGTCTATGTAAGTCCACGTCCGATCATTTCGAGATATTTAAAAGTTTGCGTTTAAAGTGATTAAAAAATATTTTTCTATTACACAATGCTATGTTTCACAAATTATTTAGTCTCCTGGATTTTTTTTGACGTATAAATTTAGCATGTAGCTCATAAGGAAATACAAAATTTTAACCTAAGTATAAAGGTACCTAGTTACCTAGGTTTTTCCTGCCACAATACCCAATTAGGAAAATTGTATATTTTGCTCTACAATTGGTTGTGTTTGGTAAAATTTAACAATAATAACATATTTAGGTTTAGAAAACTATATTTCTAAAATAAAAAAATCCAGATTTATTTTGTAAATTTGAAGTACTAAGCGAAAGAAGTGGGAAAATCTTAAAATGGAAAAATGCGATTTTTCGAATCTATTTTTTTGTATTGTTTCTTTAAATTATAAGCTAATATTTAGTGCATAGCTATTTTATAAGTTATAGTAACCGCTAGTAATTGATTATTAGAAAAAATCATCACACTCAAAGACATTGACATTTTTGTCTGTTCCCATGTGGGTTAATCGACAAGATTGTCGCATTTGGGGTCCAGAAAATCTAAATTGCAAAATGTGGATGTGGGCGATATGTGGTTTCAACAAGACGGTGGCACATGCCATACAACCCGTGAAACAATTCAATTACTGCATGATTAATTTCCTGGTCGTGTAATTTCCCGTTTTGGTGATCAGAATTGGCCAGATCATGCGATTTAACGCCTTTGGTAGTTTTTAAAGTTTAAGGTTTATCCCAACAAGCCCATGACCATCCACACCTTGAAGGAGGAAATTGAGCACTATATCAAAAAAATTCAGCAACATGTATGGAAAAAATTCATGAAAAATTTCAACAAAAAAATGTGTAAGTATTTGCCAGTAAAGCCATTTACCTGATATGCTATTCCCCACGTAACCTTATACTGTATACTTTATGAATCAATAAAAAAATTACAATTTCAAATTATAAAACTGTGTTTTCTATCAAAATTACTTCTTACGTGAATTTTGGAACACTTTATAATAAAAAAAAGCTCATTATGTAAAACTTTACAAATAATTATATATTTAGTTTAAGAGAACTTTAAAGCATCCTAAAAAAAATCTACGTTTATTTTGAAAATTTGAAATAAACTAAAGAAGTAAGAATTTTGAAATAAATCGTAAAATAAAAAAAAATGCAGTTTTTAAAATCTATTTTTTTGAACTTTTTTTTAAATTATAAGTTGATATTTAGTAAATAGCTAGTTTATAAGCTATACTAACTGCTAGTAATCGGTTATTAGATAAAAATTATTATAACCAAAGATATTGACGTTTTTGACGGTTTCCATTTGGGAATCGTGGTAGTAATGCCATATAAAAAAATGCTCATTATGTAAAATTTAATTATAAATTGGTTAATTCAGTTGAGTATATTAAAAATGTCAGTATAATTAATATTAGTATATAAAAAAAATATATTTTTAGGGAAGAAATTTTAGACCACTATCAAAATAAATGCAAGCGGCATTCCGTTGATTATCGTATCTTTCACTAAATATAATTTTTCCAAATTTTAATTTTTTTTTTTCGCGAAATAATTGAAAAACTCATTTTTCCCATATTTGTGACATAGACCACTTTCATAATTAGGGGCTCATATGTATTATATAAATATATATATTTATTTCTATATATATTTGATGAAAATCATAAATAAATATTCGAACTGAATATGAGTTTGGAAATATTGATGTTGATAATATAATATTTATACTCAGCGAAAATTATATAATTTAGAATATTATTTATATGGTCCTGTGAATTCTGAAATTGCAATTTCATTTAACATTCAATATTGAAACATCAATGATGAAATTTTGATCATATATTTAATTTAAATTTTTCAACATTATACCGCGAAAACGAAATAAACCAGTAAAATTTCAGTTATCCGATTCGAATCGATTCTGTGTACTCTTTTCATATCAGAGATCGCATTGCGTAATATTAAACGAGAAATTGTGTAATTAGCATTACAATAACGACAATCGACATATAAATTTATGTATTTTGATCAAGATAACGAATCTGATCTCACGGTACGCGTATAATATAATACACATGGATAGAATTGCCTTGAGAAATCCTTTCTCGTCCGCTTCAGATTCGAAGAGGAGACGACATATGACATATACGCGCCACTTGCTATCTCGCATACGAATTTGCATTTTATTGAGAAATTGCTATCGTTCGAAAGTAATATCTGATATGAGGCGGCTGTTTAGCATATTCGAGGCATTTGTCAATATTTTATTATTTCGTTGAACCGGATAGACCGGTGCGGGGCAGCACAATGTACTACACGACGATAATACGGTAAATCGAAACCATTTTTTAAACGGGCGCGAAGGAAAAATCAATGAAAATATCCTTTTGTCGAGGTGCGCGAAAAAAATGCAATAAAAAAGCCGGAGAATAAAGAACGAAATCGGCAAACGTTCGTGACCAAGTAATATATTGCGGAGCCTTAAATTTTACACGTTGACACGTTATTTGTTATTCGATCGCCGGTTTTTTCGAACGCATCCGTATGTTAAAGCGTCGATATTTTTGTATATATTAGGAAAATATGCCGTGGGCCAATCCATCTCAAACTGTGATATACTATTTTCCGAAATAGACAAGATAATAATTAAAGATATGTACGTAATAAAACAAAACTTCGGAACGAGTTATTATATAAAATTTCGTTGATGATACAATTTTCGCGTATTGAAAAGTTATTTATTAGACTGCTCGCATTGATAGTTTGCAACTGAGTTTGAGAAGCACTAAAGTATTGAATCACCGTTCAAATCGGTCGATTTATGAGGAAGCTAAGAACACAAAGGACGAGTATTTCGCTGAGCGCAACTTAATATTTTATTTATACGTCGTTAATAACTCAATTCCGTCCGGTAAATAGTCGTAAACGATAGCTATAGCAAAATTTATTGAAACAAAAAATAAATTATCTATGCTTACGCTCTAAACCAAACAATACGATTCGAAAAAAAAATACCACTTTAGAAAGAGAAAAAGTCAATTTCGCGCGCACAATTTTTATTATGCACATTTTATGCATAGCTTAGCAGTGTGGCGAGAGCGTTTATAAATCACTGCACTCATCTCTCGGTATACCGGTTACTTTTTAAGCTCATAATGTATTACCGCAGTTGAAAAAAACCGGAATCTTAAATTACCGCGTTTATTACCAACACTTGAAATTCCGATTCCATTATGCGTGCGTTCACATACGCGCATCATTATACATACGCGATCGGGTGTAGTACTCGCTTAACGAGGCGACACTTTTACAAAGAGACTTTCTCGGCCGTTTGTTTTTGTTGCTATAAATTGAGCCGATTTCGATTTTATCGAACGCTTATGTTATATGTAATTCAAGTAGATTAAAACATTACGAAAAGTACTCACATACAATAGTTGTTGATTGGAAATATCCCAGTATAGTATGCACAAAACACTAATAATGAATTGTGGGACAGTCGCGTAACGTCCCTTCAGTGTCCGATGTTGCAATGAGGCTAGTGTCCGTTTTGATAGACTTAGATGCAATGGTCTGCATCGATCAGTGGTTGCAGTCTCTGCGGGGTTCTGTGATCTGTATGAATATTGGTGTGTATCGAGGGACACTCTAAATACCCTGCAGGAGCTATTTTTGAAAATTGCAGGACAATATTGATACAATTTCCTGTGCCGTCCCGTGCAAATTTTCCAATATCCGCTTGATGTCGTTTTGATGAATACAATGAATAAAGTATCGTTGTAACGAAACGACGGAGTCTTTTACAGGTTGTCGTATCTGTAATGAAAAGTAGTGCTTTAATTAAATATTGGTTTTTGTACAAAATAAATTTAATTCATGTATCGATTGAAAATATAATTAATTATTTTTCATTGAATAGTATTAGTGAACGTCTATTTTATGTTTTAAATTTCAATAATAATAATAATAATAATAATAATATTATTATTATTATTATTATTATTATTATTATTAATATTATTATTATTATTATTATTATTAATATTAACGAACTATTCACTTTCGGTACAGGCTTTTGCTGGATATCTTTGACGGGTCTATCGCCTGTTTGTCCTGGAATACAAAGGATCGGCATCAGAGCTCTCGACTCCTTAGTCGGTCAATGAAACGGTGTCCCCGAGGATGAGAGTGCAGCTGACCGCATCGATAATTAGATATAGTGCCCTTTCATCACACTCATTGATTGCCCCATTGTCTTTGGTGGCAAAAGCACCACGAAGTGAACCATCAGCTAAAAGCTATTGATCGACCGGACGACGCAAACCCAATTATGATTCATCCTGAACACAATGTACGAACATATTTAATATTATATTTGTCCCAAGGACGAAATCGATAAAATGGTACATGACGTTTGTAAGAGTATTACTTACTATTTAACACAATTGAATCTAGGTGAGCGGACTTTTTGTAGTATTAAGTAAATTGTTAAGAGGGCATTCGGTCCGGTCGTCGAAAGGGAAAATCGACAATTCGAGTGGTGAACGGTGAAAGCCTGTAATTGCCAATGAACAATGCACTTTCCGAAGACGTCCTTAATTAAGCCGACCGATGCAGTCGAATCGATATGCATACGTGCGAGTGCCGTAATTGTGCAATTAAAAGGGGGGGAAAAAAAGGTCGATTGCCGAATGAGCTTTCGTTTTACTGTGTAATTGATTTCATATTAAGATTAATGTACCACGTTCGATATGATATAACGCATTTAAATTGAAAAATTGTGCAAAATCGAAAGTTGTTCCTTATTGTGACTTATTATATGTCGTATTTCGGATGCATTATCAACACTGTATTGCAGTACAAAATCATCGAACCGAGAGCAAGCAATGCGTGTCGGCTCTTTTTTAAACCACTTGATAACGAACATACCGAAAGGATTGTTTCCCAAACGTATCGGGTGTCAACAGTCCCCTTCATGGCGGAGAAACGGAGATCAACACGGACGATAGCCACCGGTCAACCGACTACCTGTGCGAGTCATCAACCTCGTCATGATCATCATCATCGTCCATTTCTTACGTATGTGCACGCATACGTGTCCGTGCGGAGTTTTATAACTTCGACGAAAGCTGTGAGATATGATTGAATCCGCGAACAATGACTACTCGTGTTACCTCGTTCGTTTATATTGGTACGTAAAATAATCGAATTTTAATATTTGAGAATTTACTATATGAACGTTATAAAAAACGTCGACGATTATCTTGTATGTTTATTATCGAAAATCAATATATTTTTCGATAATAAAAAAATCTAACATATTTAAAGCGGTAGTGAGCATCCGCTTGAACATACCCCGTCTGCGAGGACCTATTGTGTCGACATGTAAATTTACGATACGATCGTCGCCCGGACAACAATAAAAATCTGAACGACCGTTTAATAATTCAGCCGGTTTGTAATTGGACAAACACACACACACACACACACACACACACATTTATATGAAAAACACACCAGAGGATAATACACCTGTGGAATCTGGTTGACACTCAATACGGCCGGAGAACACCTAATTTTACGGCACTAAAGCCACCATTGTCGCCGCGGCCGTAAATCGACGCCGGGCCGCGACGCTCATTAATTTATTTATTATTAATTCGCGGATTCCTCGAGAGCCTCCTCGCCATTGCTCCTGCTCCTCGTAGGAGCTGAGGACGTTCGTGTTTGCTTGAGTTATGGTCGTGGACGGCGGCCGCCACCTGCGCCCCCGTGTGTTAACACGCAAACTCGACGGACATTTGTTCCTCTTATTATAGAGGCTTTCGGTTTTTGTATCTGCGAGATCCTCTCAGGGAGATCCCACGATAGTTGTCGCCGTAGATCGGCCGATTCGATCTTTTATTAGTTTCGCTACAAATCAGACGATGCGATCTTTGCGTTATCGCTCTCTCGCGTCTGACACGCAATCGCTTGTAATATGAGATATTTTTCGATCGATATCGATTTTATTTACACTTAAGTTTGCACAAAATCACTCGAATATATCAAACGGTTTCGATATTTATGTATCCGATATCGAATGTTAGAAGGATCCTGAAAATCATTAACAATTTATATGACGTCAAGTACAGGATACGTGTCTTATGTCTTTCCGATGCCGTTGAAAGTTTTCGAGAAAATTTGATATTTGAAGTGCAGTTTAAGTCTTTTCAATTCCTATGTATTCATATTTTAATGTTTATAGTAAATAGTTTCTTTTGTAATACGAAATGGATGCATGTTTGGTCGGGCCGTGTCCGTTGTTTGGCTCTTCGTTTCTACCATAAACATACCGTTCTAATGGTGTTTATTGTTTGAGTTTATTGATTATATAAAGCAGCGAATGCGGCTTTCAATAGACCGAAGAAGTACACTGTTTAGCTCTATTATTGTACGTAATAAATTTGAAACAGCAGTTTAATTTACGCGCCATGTAAAACTCACGACATAACCGCTGCGCAAACACCGTGCGACCATACAGTAACAGTTTCAGCTCTGGAACAGTAATAATTATTTGAGATACCTCGATTTTTCGTCTGATCATTTACAATTTCAAAATATTTTTATTTTTATATAAATATATGTCTAATAATTTTTTTTGACCACGCATGACGGATTCAATATAAAAAAAATCAACATATCAGATTATTTATTCATTTCACCGAAAAAACAATTTAATTTCAATCAACAAAGATTATATTTTTTTTTGCCCGTCGACACTCAAACCACTTAACCCCGCTACAGCACAAGCCCAGAACCCGCTAATGATCTCGTCTCATTTCCGCGACACATTCAACGCGATCTCGCAAAATCCAGTCCTCCATTCGTTCGCCTCGTTTCAACAAAGGATTTCTCGCAATAATTTACAATCTGGTTGGGTTTAATTCATGTACTTGTACGTGGGCGGACACGCGTGCGCACAGTGGCTCGGGAGCGACCGGGATCACGCGATCCTTCTAGATCCTCTGGATCGCTTACAAGTCGTGCCACTTTGCATACAAATAAAAACTGGTGTCCCACCAATCAACGATATATCGTATGCACCTTTAGTGCCAAATGAAGTGCGTGTTCGAGGGTTGTGTCCGCGTTATAAATATTTTGATTTTATATTTTCATCATCGTCGTGTGCAGTATATACCTACTACAGCTTTTCCACTCACAGATTCAATCTTATACAAATCAAAATTCAATATTTTATTAACTTGAAATTAAACCTTTACAAACAAAATTCAATCATCAGAAAGTACACTCAATCATCTTTCACACATGGTTTATTACACGGTTTTTTCACTTTATGAAAAAAAGTATTATTTTGCCATAATAGTAAGATTCGGTCTACTTCGGTCATCATTATACTTTCGTAACATTTTGTATTTTGTTATACATAGTTGTTAAACAAAAAAAATCGATGATTTTTGGTGATTTTATAAGGCGAATTTTTTTCACATTACATTCATAAAGTACATTTGAATGGAAGTTCTATTCAAATATACTGATGGAACCTATCTCCAATTTTTATATCGTCACCATAAAATTTTTTTACACGGTAATCTCTGGAACGTATCCCCCGTGTAAAAAGAGGATTGGATGTACAATACTACCTACCTAGTACGAAGAAATACAATTTATTCTTCAATTTGACTTTAATAGTCTGTTGGTGATTTTAAGAAATTTTTACATCCATAATTAATAACAATTTTTAATAAATCAATCTAATGATAAGTAAGTACCATGGATATGTATCTAACGTTTCTTTTATATTTTTCATGAAATCATAAAAAAAAATGTAAAATGAAGAAAGTAAATTTATGATAGTTGAATTTGATTTTTATAAGATTGAATTTGGAATGTAAAAGCTGTATACAACATTCATTGTAAAATAAGGAGCTTTCAGATTAGAGAATTAATTAATTTAATAAGTTTAGATAATTATTTGATTTTTTGAATAGATAATTAGAATAAAGCACTTCTCAAAGAGTTGAATACTAAAATAATCTATTGCCAATGGGACACGTCGACAAACAAATACTAACAGTAGCACTTATCGCAAAAATTTGGTGATCGATAAGAACCAACAAGTTAAAAAATACTAAAATGAATCATTTAATCTCTACGAAAAAATATACGATCATCACGATTAAATGCCCCTTAATAGACAGCTCCGCTCGGCGAAGCCACACACATAAACCATCATCATCATCATCACACAAGCGCGCATTGTAAGCGAATCATTAACATTTCAATTCCGATCCGCGGCTATCGGTTAGATATTTGAATGTTTCGTGATTTCGCAGCGAGAGGATTCTTTCTCCGGCAGGTACGTGCAGGTGGAACTCTTGAACTTGGAGGCAATAACTCATCATTGTGCGCCACAGCCTGATGGGCACGTTTCCTCGCACGCACATCATATAATACGTACACATGGACTTTTCGTTATTTATCTGCGTATTTGTTTTATTTATTTGTTTGTTTGTTTGTTTGTTTGTCTGCGTATTTGCGAGAAACGAGCTGCACTCGCCGATTTAAATTAGCGATTACAATGAGCGCGGCGGGACGCCTGCGATGTTAGAATTGTGCAAAAAAGTGAATCGCTAATTTATTTGCATGATTTTTTTAAATAGGTTTTTTGTTTTTGGTACTTTTTTCTGTGGATTTATCTTTGTAATAATTTCCATAAACGTTCCGAGATTATTTTAATATAAATTGAGTTCTTAAAAACATTTTCAATTTAAGAATAATTTTGTGATGTTGTATAAAATCATGTTTTTTTTATGAAATTTTACATATAAGTATATTTCGAATATTTTAATTGTTTATAACGTATAATAAACCAGTTTTTTTTAGTTGTAAAAAAGTATTTAATTATTGAGTGTATGACTAATATCATTATTTTTTCAAATTATCTAAATTGCACTCATAAAAATGTATATTACTAATTAAAAAGTCTAATAATTTAGTTAATTGTTCTGAAAAATATAAATATTATATTAGCACCAAAAAAATAAAAATAAAATGAGTTTGAATTATATCAATTTCAAAATAAATTAAATGAAATTTTCAATAAAAAATAAATGAACCCAATGCATAAAGTTTTGTTTTCCTTTGAATAATCACGATCCATATACACCGATCCTCTTTTTACACGTTTTCGAAATGACATGATTCAAGGAAGAAGAACCGATTTATTGCATCAAATTTTGTCATTCACTCAATAATTACCATCAAAATACAAAAAAATAAGAAACTCACATTTCACTTCTAATTGTAAGAGAAACAATCATATTTCAACACACACAAACATCGTGATTTTTTCCCCTCCAACACAACGTCCTCACCTCATTCCCGCGACACAATTTCATTAACAAACCCGACCGCATTTTCCACATGTCGCATTCGAACCCGACAAACACCCATACCGAACTCATTTACATTCAAGGCGCATAAAAATTTCAATCGGCCACCATTAGCCGGTGCTTCGCGCGGACAATGAGTCGTTACTCGCCGTGACGACTCGCGCATACTTAATTGTAACGTAATTGAAGCCGAAGCACGGTGTCCGCCATTGGTCGGAAAACGGCCAAACCATTAACCAATGGCTTTTATTCTTTTCGCATGGGAACGAATGGGTTTCGCTGTCTTTTGCGCGGCGGCGAATCGACGATTGTTCTCGCCGTTATGGTGTTGCGCCGATTCGCTTTTATGTGCGCGTTTTTCGAATGGTTGGTTTGCGCTGAGGATGTTCGGAAAATGTTGATTTCGATTCGTGAATCAAACTGTGCTTAATTGATTTTTTAAATTAGGGTACGAAAACGATACCGAAGGACGTACCGAGCAATGACCGTATATTGATGAAATCAGATATTTTCCAAAAATATTAATAATATTTATCGACACTTACTTTTATGATGACCGTCGAAAATCTACGGATGACTCTATTTCAGCATTCAGCATGGGAAAATTTTCGACGCCGACGATGCACTTACGTACTTCACTTCACCTCACAGCACTCATGATCCTTTCTTATGCACGAAACACTTTTTTTCGTTTTATAAAAATTATGCAAATTTAACACTAACAATAAGATTAAACGCATTTATATTTATTAGAGAAACTGCGACCGACCGACCGTTACCGATACTCGAGAAAATACTGAAAAATATTCAAATAAATTGAACGTCGTCGTAACAAATTTTTATTCGAATCACAAATTTATTTATTTTTTTATTAATTCAATGGAGTTTGTTTAAAATCTATATTGCTGATTTTCAAAATTAGAGTACAAAAACGAAATCGAAAGACGCACCAAATAATGACCGCTTTTATAGTTCAGAGAATAAAGACAAAAAATGTTCTATACCAGTGGTCGGCAACCTTTTGAGAGACTGGGTAAAAAATTTCAATTTTGAAAATTTCATTTGACAAGTGGGTAAAAGTTAAAAAAAAAATTTTTTAAAACAATTTTATTTTCATAAAATAAAATATATATGTATATGTATGTGTAAATACAAATTTATTTTATAAAACACTCATATGTAAAAAAAATATTTTTATTAGTGACTACCTTAGTTTTGAATTTTTTTAGAAAATTTTTCGATATTTGGCAAATATTACATATGTGGTTAACTTGAGTTGAACACAGGAATCGAGATTTTCTAGCGTAAGTTTATTTCGCAGCGTATTTTGGACACATTTCATTTGGGAAAATGTTTGCTCACAAGAATACGTGGAAACAAATGCTAATAATAGAGAAACTGTAATTTTTTTTAAGCATAAAAAAATTTTGTGGTAATGTCACCCAGCATGATGATATTGCATCCATGTGATCATTTTCTATATTTTCGAAATGCTGGCAAAGATCTTAAAATTTATTTGTCCATAGAACTAAACATTTGAATTCAATGTATTCTAATTCTATAATAGATTATTTATTCCGAGATATTCAAAATATATAAGCTCAAGCTCGTTTAAATCCATCTAATTCGGTTTTATAATAAATCTCAAATCTCGCGTCAAATTCTGTTTTTATAGCGCTGATATATTCCAAAATTATATTCATATCTACATCTTCAATCTCTTCGTGTGTTTTTATTGATGGAAAATATTTAAATATTTTACTTTTGATATAATTTTCAAATACAGATAATTTTAAACAAAAACCTTTCCAACATTCAAATAATTTTAAGAGTGTGTTTTTTGCACTGAAGCTGTGAATTTAAGCTCTCAAAGTGGCTTGTAATATCTGCTAAAAATTTCAATTTAAGTAACCAAGATTTGTCTTCTAATTGAGGAAAGTTTTCTTTAATTTCAATCAAAAATTTAATAATTGGTATTTCCAATGAATAAATAATTTTATATAAAAAAAATATATATCATCATATTTTCTTGGTGGGTAATTCAACATGTCGTAGTGGGTAACTCAATTACCCGCGGGTAGTAGGTTGCCGACCACTGTTCTATACTCTATATGATGACGTCCTGAATTTTGGTATGATTATAATTTAGCGATGAAACCGTTCATGTATGAAGCTAGTATAAACATGTTTTGCGACGTTTTTCAGTTTCGCACACGCACATGCATGATTCAGATGAGTAAAATAGGGCTTTCAATCTGCATAAAAGAATCTTTTTACTAACAATTGATAGAATAGGGCTATATGTAAAATTTTATAGTATTTTCCTATTGAAATATCTACAGAGATGAATATGAACCCTCAAGACTTTGAATTGACCGTAGTACCACGAAATTAGATGTACCGAATTTGATTATTCGATGACATGTCATATAAAATTGGTGAAAATGTATAAAATCCAAATAATAATTTGATAAAAAGAATGTAGATGCTTTATGATAATAAACTTTTTTCAATTATTTTATATTAGAATACAAAATAATAACAACGAGCCCTCAATATCACAAAATATCACAAATATTATCAAAAGTATAAAAAGTTTTCTAATATAATAAAACATTAAACGAAGGTTTGATAAGATTTTTTGTTGAATTTGAGAACGAAAAGCTATCAAATTAATGCACAATTACTTCCATGTATTAATTGCATCATTTATCGTTTAATTTTATGTTGAACCATTTTATTCGATAAGGCTATGCCAATGACCTTTATTTATGTATAGACAAAGGTATTTTTACAAGGCACATTGTCGTATGTAAAACGTATGAATTATTGAAAGGAATGCCGGATTTTTTTCAGAATAATATACAACGTGACAAAACAAAATGTCGCCTCCTATACACCCACATGTGAAAACGTATATGAAAAAAACCACAACAATAAATAAACAAAAATACAATAACGACTCAATAAATCACACAACGACATGTGGAAGCTGAAATTTTTGTCGATAACGGTCGTACGATTTAGTAACGACGATACGACCGCTATAAATTATCGCGACGTGTACAATGCAACCATAAATATACCATAAATGAAACGTAAACGTATTGATAATACGCATTTAAAATTGAGATATATATTTTAGTAGATCTTTTTTTTTTTCGAAAATAATTAATTAAAAATGGAGCTATTGTTTTGTGTGGAAATAGAATACCTTCGATCGTACAACGGCCTAATTAATTGTTAAATTACAAACTGTGGAATGCAAACGTGAAAACACAACGGCGCCAAATGAACAAGCCATTGTTCTTTGATTCAGATCAAACAAAATTACCAAGCAATAATGGGAAAAGGAAACACATTTAATTAACTCGATTCTGAATTGAAACGAATTGAATTTAAAAAATTTAACCAATTTTTTTTTATGATGATACAATTAAATTGATGTGGGTGAAAAAATAAAGTGAAACAGGGTTGATATGAAAGTTCCGCATATTTTTCCGAATTATCACGAATCACATACTATACATATGTAGATCCTAATTAAAATTCGTCTTTGAGCGTGGAAAATATGCGACATCATCGCAAATTACTGTCATTCGCATAAAAATATGCATGTCAAATAAACTTTCAAAATTAATTTTTTTTCCGGAAATACGTCAAAACTCCGTGTTGATTTTTCACAGTACAAGAGTTAGAATTTTAATTTCAGCCGTTCGTTTTTTTTTAAAAGAAAAATGTACTTTGCCATTTTTTTCAAAAAAGCTCGTTAGGCGCATGTTGTTAATGTCGCACTGTTGCCTATTTAAATAAAATTATTTAACTGCTGATATGAAGTAGCATTCGAAAAAATAATCTTAGATATTAAAATTTTCATCAAAGTGGTCCATTATGATCCATTATTTCATTAGTTTATTAATGAATTATGAGGACAGACTGATAATAAAACAAATTTCACTAATGTAAAACATTTGGTTATTTTTTATATTTGTATATCCTTTAAATATGAATGTGACGTTTGTGAGTTGGCAGTCTCCGTCGGAGGTTATCCGAGATGAAATTGGATGGGGTTTCAGCTTTTTGAAATCACCCACAGAGGGAGCCTATTATCGCTTGTCTTTGACGTCGAAATTGTAAACCTTTTCCGGGAAAGCCCTCTGCGGTCACATAAAAATTTAAATGAGTTTCCCGCCACCGAGTGTATGTGTGTGCAAATTATTATATAGCCGTCATTGTGATACGTTGTGCTAGGTCGCTCCTCGCTCGTGTTTCTGTCGGGAAATTTTGGGGAAAAATATCAAGTTTTTATTTGTATTATAATCATTTGATTTTTTATATATCAATTAATTTGTGTATATTGATTTGTTTAGTACTAAATTAATATTGTTTCGCGATTTTTTAAATTGAAATATTATTATCTATTGTAGAGAAAATTTTTATGTCAAATTGTATTAACATTTTTTCAATATAGAATAAATAATTTGAATTTAAGAAAAATCAAATTAAAATAACTATTACATTAATATGAAAAAGAGATCTTTAACCTTTCATCTCCATATACAGGATGTTAAAAAAGACTTCCTTAAAATCTTAAAGAGGTGATAGATCATGTCACTTGGAATATTTTAAACCAAACATAGCTTAGTTCAAAGTATCATAGTTTTCGAGTTATTATTATTATTATTATTATTATAATTATCATTATCATTATCATTATCATCATCATCATCATCATCATTATCATCATCATTATCGTTATCGTTATTATTATTATCGTTATTATTATTATTATTATTATTATTATTATTATTATTATTATTATTATTATTATTATTCTTATTCTTATTATTATTATTATTAAAGAGCTTTAAACACATATGTTTTTAAAAATACTTAAATACTTTGGATATTGTTTATTTTTAAACAAGAAATACCAAAAAAGTCTAGTTTCCTTTTGTTGCAGTAAGTTTTTTATAAATTATCATAAGGTATTTTAAGGTATGTTCGGTTTAAAATATTTTAAATAACAGAATTATCACCTCTTTAAAGCATTAAAAAGACCTTCGTAATACTTTGCATATAATTTTGAATGATTTTCAATTTAATTATGATTCAAAATACATAACAGATCTACTTATTATAAATTTATTCCTCTACAGACTATAAATTTAAGCTACCATACGTCGAAAATTTTGCTTATACTCTCCTTTTGAGGAAGCCATCCACTGATGTACTGAATGGAGACAGTTTCAAAAAAGTTTGACGACATATGGAGTAAATCGGAAAATGTGGAAGCTGCTGGTTTCAGTGTCGGCTTTCAGCGCTAATGGTGCGCCCGCCATTATTTACTGCTGGTCTCTCTCTGTACCCTCAGCGGCACTAGAAACGATCCAGTTACAAATTCAAGCAATATTCGCGAATGCGCATAATGAGCACGTTATTTATGTATAATACCTACCTACTAATGCACGTTTGTATTTTTGTCAATGCGCATTTTCTTGCGAAACGCTCAATGGTAACATTTTTAATATTTTTTTTTTATATAGAAAATTTATATATGGCGATGATGAACTTATAAATATGTATATGTATACACCCAATCCTCTTTCAATAACCGATTATTTCTTTTACACTTTTTTTCACTTCAACACGGTATAAAAAAATGTATTAAAATATCAAAATGTTACGATTCAGTCAAGAAAAGTATACTTTTACAATTATATGTATGTAATTATAGTTATTAAATTTTAAAAAAATCGATGATTTTACATGGCGAATTTTTTTTAAACTAATTGTAAGCATTTTTTATAAAATACATTTGGATGGAAGTTCTATCCAAATATGCTGATAGAACCTATTTCCAATTTTTAGACGATCATCATACATTTTTTTACACGGTAGTCTCTGGAACTTATCTCCCGTGTAAAAAGAGGATTGGGTGTGTTTCGAAAATAATCACTATGTATGTATGTATCAAAATGTGTAACAATTGAATGCTTCATTTCAGCGTTTTTACAAAATAACGTCTTTCCGAAGTATTAAGAAAATTTAGACGTTATCCCTAATTGTACATAGTATATCATAATCGAAAGGTGATTAATAAATAAAAAGTTATTGTACAAATCCACTCAAATCGTTTGAATCAGGTCAAATAAATCACTCTACTGATTGTATTTCGTATGACTTAACTTCGGCCCTTTTAATATTGTTTATTTCATTTAGATACAAAATGATTATATTTGATTTTTCAAACGATAACGCTTTTTTATTATATTAATAAAAGAGAGTTTTGAAAATAAATAACTGATATGATTCGTATACGAACGTGATGCAGTAGAAATTAAGTGAACGCCTTTGACTGGGCTTTTCCGGTCCGTTCACAATTTTCCACACTTTTCCCGAGTCAAATATCATAATTCTTCCAAACACCCCCAAAAAAATACGACACCCATACTTTCCAACATTCGCACATTAAAAACACCGAATCAGGCATTCGAACCGAAACAGTCACATAATAGAATCCAGAGAGATAGGAACCGTCGAACAGAAGGACCCGGCGGTTTCGACCCGGCCATTATCCCAGTCTCATTAGTATGTCTAAAATTGAAAAGGCCCGATATCTGGCCATCGGGAATCAATGCCATGCCAATATCTAACACACGGAGCGGCGCAAATCCGGCGAAGGTCCGCCGCTTTTGATGCCCGCCGAAATGTACAGAGAAGACTTTCATTAGGGATATTGGGTTTTTGTTCTACCCGGCTCGTATCGAAACAAGAAAAGGCCGAAACGGGTGGGCGGCGAATCCGCCCCCCGGCGCGGGGTTGAATGGCAAATGGCCGAACCGATGTTGTTCGCTATTCAGGGCGTACTTTACAAAAGACTTTCCGCGGCATTCAGTCGCTCTTCTGTTCGATGAATGGCCTGTGTGCCTCCGGGACGATTCGTGTGCCATTGGCGATTCTTATCGCCGTCGTCGTCGTGGTGTGTTAATTATTTTAAAAGTTAAGTTCGAGCGGCGGTGGTTGTGGCGCGGGTCTTTGATTCGAGGATGAGTTTGTCTGATGGCGAGAAAATATGTGTGAAAAAGTTTCGATGATGGAATTATTTTGATAGACTCAATCCTTTCTTTACCCGGGGCAAGGCCGTTGAGAGAGGGAGGGTAAATTTCCATGGCCCGGGCTATTTTGAGGGCCCGAGACCGATTTTGAAAATTTTTGGGCTCCAAACTTTTTATCTCATGTTTTGAATAATTTTTAAAAAGTGTTGAATTTTGGGTTAAAAAAAATTTATGATTCGAATAATTTTGAAAATCGTCCACCTTGTTTATAGGGAAAAAAAATTTGGGGGTTCGAATAATTTTAAAAAGTGTTATGAAATTTTATTTTTGAAAATTTAAAATTATGGAATAAATAAAAATTTGAAGGGGGCAGGGCCCCCAAATTTTTAAAAAAAAATTTTCTAAGGCTCGGAATTTCTCTTTACGGCCCTGCACCGTGGATATGTTTCAGAGACTATCTTGTAAAAAAATGTATTGTGCCCATATCGAAATTGGTGATAGGTTCCATCAATATATTTGGATAAAGCTTCTATCCAAATGTAATTTATAAAAAATGTGTAATAAGAAAAATTTTCGCCATGCAAAATCATCAAAAAGCATCAAAATTTTTTATCTAATAACTATAATCACATATATACATATATGTATATATATATATATGTAATAATACATAATTATACATATATATATATATATAATTAACATATATATATATTAACATATATATATATATATATATATATATATATATATATATATATATATATATGTTAATTATAACAGTTCACTAGCCTGCACTGAATCTTACCATTGTGGCATAATGGTACAAATTTTTATATTTTTTTACCGTGTTAACGTGAAAAAACCGTGGTAAAAATCGGTTATTCTCCTTGAACTGTGTTATTTCGAAACTGTATTAATAGAGGATTAGGTAGGTACATATGTATCATTATAGCGATTCTGTATATTTCTGGGAAAATAAAAAAATTGATTTATCTTAAGCTTAACCTTTACAGTTTGATAAACACGTCCAACTCAATTTTACACTAACTAAGACACTCTAGTAAATTTCAGGAAATATCAACTAATCAATAAATGTTTATTTGGTTGACTATGAATCTATTTTTTAAACATTACAGATATTCATAATGATAATATCAATATAAAAAATTATTTTATTTTATATTGATAGTCGCAATGAATAATGGTTTTCTTTTGTATTTAGGCGTCTAGTATGTTGGTGGATAGACACGTACAGAATCTCATTAAGTCTGGTAAAAGTTTTCCAAAGCTGAAACAATTTTTATGTTCAAAAACAGGCGAACGGTGATTAATGATGAAATGCACTTCTGCGTTCTCTGTTCGCTCTGTCAAACTCCCAAAGGGAAAATAAATAAGCAAAAGAAAACGAAACTGCGAAAAAATCACGATTGTACTCTTGTACGCTTTCTGTATATAAAATACATAAAGATATTTTTTGAGATGAATGGTCATATGAATAAAAATATCACAAATCAATAGTGTTTTATAAATGATATTGGAATGAAATACAAATATAATAGTTCAACGTTGACATACTTTTCTGATTTAATTGAATCAATGAATACATAAAATTTTGCTATATCACTATTCCAATATTGAAAATAAATATGAAAAAGTTACCTCCATTCAAATAGTTAATTAAAAAAATATCTTTCAATAGAAGAAAAATAGAATTTTCCCTATCAGAATTGTGACACAAAGAAACTCGACGAGGGCACGTACTCGACAGTACGAGTGCGAAACGCTCGCATTCGCGAAAAATGCGACACTGCAAACAGTAAATGTAAGAAATTTCTTTGTAGCGGCCATTGAATGACTATTACGAGACGTATGAATGGAAGAATCGGAATGAATGCCGCCGAGGAAATAAAAGGTTACGGATAGAATGGGTGCCGGAAATCGTTCGGGACCCTTTCTTCGGCTTCTGAACGCCTTCCCGATGGTTTCAGCGGGCTGATGGGGGTGGTGGGTGGTGGGACAGGGTGATGGAATTTCCTCGTGGTCGTTTCTTGTCTGGCACAGAAGCGGAGCAGTAGTTTTCCACTTGTACCACCGCTGTGGTAGGGGTTTATTGGAGTCATACTGTGCTCTCGTCTTTGGTGTTTTTGTGTTTATTTTCGAAATTATCTTGATTATTTTGAATGTAAATTGGATTTTTTTGTTGTGATGGTTTTTAAATTGGCGGGATTGTGGATTTTCCTGGAAATGTTGTGTAAGTTGTTTGTGTATGAAATGGGAAAACAATTCTTAAGTATGTCTATTAAAATTAAAAGGTTGTTATTTTAATGGAGAATCCCTTATTTATATGAGTAAATCGTGTTTTTATCAAAGTAGTTGTACTTATTTGCAACAAAATGAGAAATTTCAATATTTGTATAAACGTAGTATTAACGGACGTACGGCAGCTATTATAACTTGCCTTAATACAGATCAGTGATGTTGGAAAGAAGTTTTAATTTAATTAAAAAGTCTACTTCAATTGAAATTAAATTCATTTTCATTTTGTAACGATTTTTAATTTTAATTTTTACAGAAAAAAATGTGAAAGTAATTTTGATACATTTTGTGATTTTAATATATTTTTATTCATAAAAATTAATATAATATGGAAAAAAATCTAATGAGTATTTATATTATATATAGAATGTATATAATGCCACTGCCGCCAGTAAAAGTAATAAAACTTTTCGTACAAAAGGGCTGGAGTTTTGTATGGAAGCATTTTCCTTGGAAGAAAACGACAGCTCGAAGTAAGTTTATCTTTTCTGTTTCTCGTTATTTCATGTAGGTGTATAATATAATACAACGTTCATATTTTGTATGAAGCTTTGAACTTTTCTTTTATGACAGGACATCTTTGACGAAAATTTTTCGATTTGAAAATTCGAAAACATTATTTATCTCAATGCTTCGTTTGATAAACGAATTACGTTCTTAAATGTCTTCATAATATTCAAACATAAATAGAATCTTTATTATTTCAACCCTCGTTATTATCGTCAAAAAAATTATATATGTATATAAAAAACGCCATTTCCAACCTTCAAATGGACATCAAATCTTGAATATCCTCCGAAGCGTTCAGATCATTTTCGAGCGTCCGGAAAAACTATTGGAAAGCTGGAAAAACAGCATTTTTCCTTTGCGAGCAAACCGACCGAGTAAATAATAGCCCTCGACTTCGCATAATGGGGAAGGAAGTGCGCCTGCGATGGCGAATAAATCTTTCGGAAATAACTGACCTTTTGTAGAGAGCTTTATAAAACCGTGCACTATTATTGTACCACGATGACAAACTGTCTCTTTTGTACTCGCGCACAAAAAGTGTCCTCGCCAATATGTTTTATAAATTACAATCGAAATGTTTTATATGAAGACGTGAAATTTTCGTTGAAATTCAACCACGGGAATAATTGAGAGGAGTTTTCTGTGTCTGCTTCGGTCTGTGTGTTGTAAATCACGAATTCACAATTAAAAGGCTACGTTTATGTATTCCGACTTTGACAAAGGGCTTTTGGCTAATCGAGCGGATTCCCTAACGGCACGAATAATGATGTTATTTTGAGTGCCACCCTCGTACCTACTGTATTCCCTCAAAACGTCAGCCCATACGTTGCCTAATATTATTTTAATAAAGCAGCATTAAGCGTCGGTTGAGCGAACTCGCGCAAATCAGATGTTAACAACATTTTTTCTTTTCTAAATACAAGTAAAACTTTATTGAAACAAAAAGAGTTGATTTAAAAATAAAATCCATCTATAATTTTTTTCCATTTCGATACATTGATTGAAAATAATATTTTAAATAAAAAATTTTCATTGAACTATAGTACATAAAGAGTTTTAATAAAAAAATTGGAACAATTTTTGTCAAAATTAATTTTGGACTTTTAAAAAGCAATATTGAACACTTTGCAAGTATAATGTACATATTTAATTTATCATAGTAGAATATAGGTTAAAATAAATTATTTGTAAATAACATTGCGGCTCAGATTCAAGATAAATTCATTAGATAAAAGGTTGTTTACCAATATTTCATAAGTGATGTTTGTTTCTACTGAAACAACCCTTTCGAAGGGGTGATCAATTAATAAAATTCTCTTTATGATTTATTACTGTCCCCTATGACGTTGACGAAACATTTCGCTACCCTCTTTACTGTCTGTGAGCAAAAATGTAATAGCGCATGAAAATTACAATTTTCGTTGAACGCCGATAATTTTTCTATCTAAAATATTACACATGAATATTGATATCAATTGAAATTCACAATAAAACACAGTTTTTTTCGGTTTTCAGTGTCGGATTACGAGCTGGCAACACTTAACCCTCATGGCCCTTACGACCCTGGTACTTCCCCTCGGTTTCATGCAATAAATCATAAATTAAGCCCTACGCGTCACATATAACATAATTGCACTGGCATTCGGTTACACAGAAGATAGATTAGTGTCGAAATACGAAATGTATAATAATCTTTGAACCCGAGCAATGGCTATGCTGAATAATACATACAACTCAGGCAAAACTTTCGTTTCATTCGAAACATTTAATTGTTGTGTTTTTTTTCGATTTATACCATGTTTTATTTGTTTGTTGTGTAAGATAACACTTCAATTAATCACACACAACTGTCGATTTAATTAATCGAAAAAAAAAATTGTGGATAAATTTGAAGCTAAACCTTGAAGTGATACAATCGCGAAACGTTTTAATTATCGTTTCGGCAATATCAATAGTCAAACATACGAATTTCTAATTATGCAATCCGGTCACTGTTTACGGCAAAAGGAAACGGCTGAAAATAAAAATTGTATATTGTGTTCGTTTTGATTTTACGCTCGTTTAATTGGTCGATATTTAATTTGTCCTAGAATCAACGACAACAGATCAATTCAGCGATAATCATCGGCGATTCGAGAATACGAAATGCGTAAATCATTTGTCGTACATGTAACATATATAAAGCGCGTTCGCGATTAACGACACCAATAAAACGGCACGTAACGATTGCACATAATAAGGTTCAGTTAGTTCGAAATCGTTTTCACATTTTCGATAATACATATTTTTTATACACAAACAAACCAATATATAAGTGTTTATATATTTTGTGTCACAAATGCTAAAGTTAAGCAAGAAATTGCTTGTTATTAGACAACATTGACTTTAAATCATTTAAAAGGGATGGTTTTTGATATTTAAATTCTTTAAGAATTAATTTTTTCATAACTGATTCTTGTGATAAAAGAAAAATGTTCAAACTTTCGATAGTATATTGAAAAGGCTTTATTCGGCAATAGACATTTTTGTAGACCACATACGACGGCGATGATGGCAAATTCTGTCGTTAGTCTACTTTCATGTCCATCAATCTTCATTTTTCTCGATTTGCCCGAACAAAACAAACGCAAAAAAAGCGCGAAAGTGTCCTGTCGCGGTAATACGAAGTTTGCATGCGAAAAACAAACTGCAGCCTGTTCGGAGTGCAGTGTAGTGCATGCAGCAGGTAGGCAAATGCGGTTATAATGAACTCGCCTTGGGGCGACCGCAGATTGTGCAATAGATTTTAATGCGCAGAAAATTACCTTGTCTGTTTTAAACGATCTTTCGGTCTAGATGTGCAACCGTGGCGGCTTCCTCGTGCATCTCTTTTCAGAAAAATTGCATAAGGATGCGCATCGTAATATCTCTTTCTGCGCGGAGTATATGGAAGAGGGGTTGCGTCCGTTCCTATATAACATAGAAAGCTTAGAAATAATGATGATTTAATGAATATTGTTTGGTTTTAAAATCACATTTTATATGAATTATTTTCGAGTTGCTCTATACATCATAAGTTTATCTTTCCTTAACATTAATTCTTATCGTGCAACCTTATCTTCATGCGAGCAATGAATTGAGACTTTAGCCTGCGTCTTCTAAACACAGATACTTCTTCATTTTCATATCGGCTACCGGATTTCATCAATATAAAACTGATGCGAACGATGCGCACACAGACCAATATTGTCGGTTCGAAGCTCGTACATACCGATTGTATAAATTTGTTCATTTTATAACGGGCTGGCGCGTATGATAGATAAGCGGATGAATCGGCGACATCCTGGACCGCAGATGAGAATCTTTCGTCCAACTTTTTCCCACATTCCGTCTAGGAAAGCAGCATCAGCAACGTCAATGGTAAGCAAAAGCTACCTTGAGCATCGGTGGCTAAGACTATATCAGAGTTGATATGGTCTGCTTGATTTTAATGGACTGACATTGCGCGAGATGAGACCACTTCATTAAATCACGTCAGAAGATTGCGAATCTTTACTTCGATTTAATTGATCTTATATTATGTGTCAATGGTTTTTTTAACATTGAGTGCATCTTGTAAAAGTTAATGTATTTACAAATTCAACTTTGCGTTTAAAATATAATGTTTTGAATATGATTTGAATTACTGATATTATTACTGCAAAATGCTGTCATATATAGTGTTTATTGTAAAATACAAATAAGCTACAATTGTCAAATATCTTCAGCAACAATCTAGTGAACGTATCATAATTTAATACGGATAATAGTTGGTATCTTAAAGACTAATTGTGACGATTTTGAGCGGTCGTTCGGTGGCTCGTTACGCAAACGACTTACCAAGAAAGTCTACGTATAATATAAATGGTTTATACGCAGCCTTAATAGCCGTCGCATGTAGGAGCTCTCGTTTCGAGTTTTGCATACGGAAAATTTATTCCATATTTATGCGCAATGATATATGATTACGGTGCGCTCTTTGTGCTTCGGCTTCATCTGTACACTAAGCGCTCTGTATGCGAAAATCTATCGTTTCTGGGACCGTTTCGAATGAAAATGAACTAAAAACACAGAAAATAAATCAAACTTGTATTCTATCTGATGGCCATACTATGCATAGAAATCCGTAAGCAATGAAAACTTTCATGAAGCTTTTTAATCGGACCCCTTATTTGATCCGCTCATACATACAATGCCAGATCAAGATTCATGTCGAAAATATTTTTCGTAATGAATTGCTTTATCACACGTGCATTTTCCAAATGGAATATTTTATCTTTTATGATATCGATTCGCTCCCACATTACGCAAGGACATGTATAAGGTGTGCCTTCGAAAGCGATCTACTATCGGACAGCTAATAAGTGAAATAATTGCCGTGTGATATTTAAAGCTTCTAGAACAACGCCCTGTTGAATACAAACACGTGTGGGTGTATGCATGTGGATCATAAATAATCATTTATTGCGAATTGCCAATATCATTATGGCCGCGGGTACGTACCAACTGCTACCGAATCGCAGTCCGTTTGTTTGCAATAAAAGTCGACCGAGAACGTTTTATAACTTTTACAGCCCTCGACTAGTTTATTTCGTGTGTGTTCTATCTTTACTAATACATATTTATATTATTTTCTGCACCATTTTTTTAAATAAATAAAACGATACAAATTTCAGTCTTGAACTAGTCCTCTTCGTGCAATGTCACACACCTGTTCTTCAGCAATCACCGCAAACAAAAAGAAGCGGAATGAAACACAAGAAGTTGGTATGGAAGAAGTGCAGCAATGACTTAACACACACTCGCATTATAATATAAACTGGAAATTTCTTTTTCGAGTGGCGTCCGTTTGTCTTATCGATGGCCGTCCCGTGGAGGCGATAAATAATGCGCGACGCCTTGACATTGATAAAGCACGCCAATAAAACCGCCGATGGAAAATTATTTTCCAACCGAAACAATTACGAGGTGATTGCAAGATGCATTGTTTCTAATTGTATCAATCCATCTTATTGTTAATTAATTTCCATGGATATTTAATTATAAATTTGTGAATTCATTGATCGATCGTTTGCTCAAGAACGAGCACTTCGAGCTCAGTGTGCCGCTCTGGATTTTTTCCTTCCATTGAGGTTTTCATTATGCACTTACTCGGGTATTGAAGTTGCGTGCAAAACTTCGAACAATCGAGGCTGCTGCATTTTTATGCACTTGTTCTGTGTTGCAGTAGTGCGAAGATCGACGCACAGGTGCATCACACCAACATATTCATATACAAAACCGGTCAGATGCTCGAACGGGAGCAGAAGATTGCATCGCCGTACCATAGACAGAAGTTGATCTATTAATATATTAATATATACGTGAAAAAGTGTATTTTTAGTGCTTACTTAGAATGTATCGGTCGCCAGTGATAGGATTTGAGTGGATTTTTTTGAAATAATCAAAATGTGTGGATTCGTAATCGCAGACTACTGGAATACTCAAATGGTAATTGAAAAATATATGAATTGCTCATATTACGTTAGAAATATTTCCGAAAAAAAACAAAAATCGTATAAATTTGAGCCGAGCCGATAATCGCATACAATTTTGTATCAATTACACCCGTTCGCCGCAATTATTTACATAAATTAAAATAAACAACATCAGTTATCATATAAAAGCTATTATTTAAATATTTATTAAGCTATAATTGTGCTAATTTCTTATTTTGCATACGGTTGCCGAATTGAGTTTTATGCGTCTATGAATAATATACGTGTTTTAAATATGCGTATTTATTGCATCTGTGATGTATTGACATTGATCTTAGATAGCAGAAAATGGCATAAAAATAATTTGATAGTGATTTATATTAAAATTAAAATGCTATTACATAAAAAAGTTTAGTTTTTCGGTAAATCGGTAATCGTTTTTATAAATAAAATCTTTTTGATCATGTTCGTTTGACGAAACTATTAATTTAATTTAAATTTATTGTTAATCGAAGTATTAATAAAAATAATAATTTCATATTCTGCAAATTGCATAAGTTGTTTAAAACATGAAGAATTTAGGATCAAAATATTGAAATCAATTTTTTTTATCAAATATAATTTCACATATAAATTCAAACTACACTATAACCGATAAGGAAATTTGTTCATGTAATGCATTGTATTATAGCTTCGTTTCTATACAACATTTGAATAGTACCTAATTATTCCGATAATTAGACAATCTCCATCAACTGAACATATATAAATATCCATCATAACAATATATCAAGATGATTAAAAACAAATAAGCGTGTGAGAACACATTCGTGACGCATTAAGTCAAATTTTATGAATGGGAATTGTTTGTTTTAGAAGGGCTCGGTAACACAGCATTGATTATTAATATGAGCTTTCGTAGCCCGAAGCCAGAGCGCTTATTATATCCACACTTGGAGCATACGTGATCTTTTTCGTAATTTAAATATATTATTATTATGTGTATAATATTAACAATGCGTACGTGGACGGACAACATAATCGCCCGAGTGGATAGATGAATCGGAATGGTGTTGATTCTAGCGCGAGTGCTCCATTTTCGTATCCGCTAATACGTCAATCTATAATAGTTACACAACGGCTTCGAATGTTACCAGCAGGTTTATTATACGTTATAGATATTTTGTTAAATGATTTGAATGATCGGTAGTTTTCTGATTGAATATGCGCGGATGAATAAGGTTCGGAAACGTACGCGTAAATAAGTGTTGGCTGTATATTTACTGTATTGTGATCGAATATTATGACGTTTGTTAATAAAAAATACGAATTTGAAAAGTCACGATAGTTTAAAGTGTTGAAATGAATTGAATTATAATCTATACTCACTAAACACGCTTGATTTTCTTGAGTAATGAATAAGAAAAATGTTGGAAATAATTAAACCGCGCGTTCATATAAATTCATTCGAAAGTCAACGGCATGAGATTTCATTCAATTTAATACGAGTACCTGTCGACAACAATTCACAATTTCATCAAACGAGACGTCTGATTCATAGCGGCTATCCGTACTTGGAAAATTGTCTTGTCCGGTCCGAGAACCGAGCCTGATTAGAGAGTTTCGACATTATTTAAAATGAATAAAAAAAAAACACATAGACACATTTCGTAACAAGCACGCACGTAAACGGCTTCTGTGTTGAGAAACGACTCGTTATATTATTGTCCGTCGAAAAAAAAAATTGTGATCCGATAACATCACAATATCGTTTTATATAATGGCGCGACCGTAAGGTGGAAACAATTAAGATTCTCCTCCACAACAAAGTCGAAGAACCGACCGATGACCACTTTCTAAAAACCAGACACCATGGGAACATTCTGTACCGAGATCTCGCTTAGATCTCCGCGTATTATTAGTATTATAGTTATCGATCTTTTCACGTGTAATCGATCGAGTGGCGAATCTGGCGCCCGTGGCCCCCATAACAGTTGCCTCACGTTCGACGCCAATTAAATCGTTTCTTTCTGTGTTTTTTCTCTTGTCAGTTTTTTAATTTTTTTTCGTAATAATAAAGCAGCACACCCGTAATACACGTACGGTGAAAAATGGCCATAGATATTATTATCGTCTTGGGCAATCGGACGATCTTCGGATCTTGCGCAACGTGATCAGCATACGTGTGTACGGCCGTTGAAATAATCGACGTACGAACAATGAGAGCGGACGGCCTTTTATCTAATGCTCAATAGAAATCGAACAGAGAATACGAATAAAAACTCGTATTTGTTTGCTTTGAATCGTTTGCAATTATTTCGAATGCATTCGAGAGTAATTAGTCCGTTTTTTTTTTTTTTTTTTTTTTTTTTTTTTTTTTTTTATCTCGGCAGCGATGCGAATCGGTTTTCGATTAGACCATTTCGCAACTTGGATGAATTTTTTTTTATAAGAATGTGCTTCGTTTATTAATTGATTTTTAAATTCATACACCTCCGAATATCAATCTCACATTACAAAATATTATAAGAATGAACAGAGAAAACATAAAATCTTAGGCTATCCCGAAAGTCGTATCATATTTTGAATGTAAAATTAAATTTTCAATAAGAACTTTATTTATCTATCTATCTATCTATACTATTATAAAACTGAAAGTTTGTCTGTCTGTCTGTCTGTCTGAGACGCTTTTTTTTTAATTAAAGTTTGTCCTTTATACAAACTGTGACGAAACAACCTAAAACGTTTAAACCTTCTCAAATACCTTAAAAAAAATAATCCTTTAGTGACTGGCGTACTTTAGAATCTCGAAAAAAGGCCGAATTAAATTACGCAAAAAAATGAATTAATTGAAATTTTTTCGGAAATTAGTAGGCCCTTTTGATTTTTTTTCCGATATTTTTTTTTCACTATTGGGGTTATTTCAATGGCGGAATATCTTGCTATGGATCCCTAAAAGACGATCTATTTCGTATTTCGGACGGGAATGCGATATTCATCGAAATATTTGAGATTGAATGAAATGAAATACGCGAAATTTCGATTTTTTGTACGCCAAAATCGGTCTTTCGGCCAAATTGCCAAATAAGGCCCGACGCCATTTAATTTTGTTCAAATATAAATTAGTATGGAAAAATATGTTGAGCGAAAAACGTATCTATCGACATATAAATAAGTCATAGAATCCTAACCAATAATTTTTTCACATTAATTTATCGCGTCGATTTATCGATTTACCGAATCATACGAATGTCAAACTGTGTAGTTGATTTTTTTTTTTATTTTTTTTTCAATTTTTTCAAACTTTTTTTTATAAAGTTTTAATGATTTTTTTTTTTATTACCATATTTAAGCGTGCGGTTCTCAAACTTTTTTTAAAAGTTTTTTTATGATTTTTTTTTTATTTCAATATTTTCGCAATACGAAGTCAAATATCGATTTCTTTTTTTAGATTTCGATTAAATAAATAATATTAAAATAATAAATATTTTCAAATTACGTTTTTTTTCGATAAATAATTTTTTTCGTTTTAACAAAAGCCTGCGATCCTCAAACTTTTTTTTTTATGAAGTTTAGTGGATTTGGGTGTTTAGCCAGGGCGAGCCGGTACGCCCGAAGGGCTTACCCACTAGCGTTGAGGTATAATATAAAATCGTGCAATCCTCAAACTTTTTATAAAGTTATAATGATTTTTTTTCATTTCTATATTTAAGCGTGCGGTTCTCAAACTTTTTTATAAATTTTTAATGATTTTTTTTTATTTCAATATTTTCGCAATACGAAGTCAAATATCGATTTCTTTTTAGATTTCGATTAAATAAATAATATTAAAATAATAAATATTTTCAAATTACGTTTTTTTTTCGATAAATAATTTTTTTTTCGTTTTAACAAAAAAGCCTGCGATCCTCAAACTTTTTTTATGAAGTTTAGTGGATTTGGGTGTGTAGCCAGGGCGAGCCGGTACGCCCGAAGGGCTTACCCACTAGCGTTGAGGTATAATATAAAATCGTGCAATCCTCAAACTTTTTATAAAGTTATAATGATTTTTTTTCATTTCTATATTTAAGCGTGCGGTTCTCAAACTTTTTTATAAATTTTTATAATTTTTTTTTTAGATTTCGTTTCAATAAATGATAATAAAATAATAAAATTTTTCAAAAAAATTTTTTTTTCGATAAATCATTTTTTTCAAATTTTAAATCGATATTAATTTCTACAACTCAATATTAGTGGGTGTGGAGTGTAGCCAGGGGCGCCAAGGTCCTAGCGTGAGGACTGGCGCAGCCAGTCCGAATACGCTAGTACTATTATAAAACTGAAAGTCCCCCTGTCTGAGACGCTTTTTTTTTAATTAAAGTTTGTCCTTTATACAAACTGTGACGAAACCACCTAGAACGTTGAAACTTTCTCAAATACCTTAAAAAATAATCCTTTAGTGACTGGCGTACTTAAGAATCTCGAAAAAGGCCGAATTAAATTACGCAAAAAATTAATTAATTGAAAATTTTTAGGCGCCCCTTTTGATTTTTTCAGGGTTTTTTTCACAGTGGGGGGTTATTTTAGGGGCGGTTTATCTTGCTATGGATCCCTGTGTGACGATCTATTTCAAATTTCGGACGGGAGTGCGGTATTTATTGAAATATATGAAATTGAATGCGTAAAAACTTGAAATTTACGATTTTTTTGGACGCCGCCATCTTGATTTTTTTTCCATTGAGTCGCTGTCATTTCGAAGCCTTTCTCAAGGAAGACATTCAGGTGTTTCAATATGCCAAAACCGTATCTATTGTACATATTAATAAGTCATCGAATCCTTATCAATAGTTTTTTTACATTAATTTATCGATTTACCGAATCATACGAATGTCAAACTGTGTAGTTGATTTTTTTTATTTATTTTTTTTTCAATTTTTTTTTTTTTTTTTATAAAGTTTTAATGATTTTTTTATTACCATATTTAAGCGTCATGTCAATGTCAAACTGTGGGTTGATTTTTTTATTATTAATTTTTTTCAATTTTTTTTAAACTTTTTTTATGAAGTTTGAATGATTTTTTTTTATTTCTATAATTAAGCGTACGGTTCTCAAACTTTTTTATAAAGTTTTAATGATTTTTTTTTATTTCTATATTTTCGCAATACGAAGTCAAATATCGATTTCTTTTCAGATTTCGATTTAATAAATGATATTAAAATAATAAATATTTTCAAGATAAGTTTTTTTTTTCGATAAATAATTTTTTTTAATTTTAAATAGATATTTATTTCTACAATAGATATTTAATTAGTGGATTTGAGTGTGTAGCCAGGGCGAGCCGGTTCGCCCGAAGGGCTTACCCACTAGCGTTAAGGTATCATATAAAATCGTGCAATCCTCAAACTTTTTATAAAGTTATAATGATTTTTTTTCATTTCTATATTTAAGCGTGCGGTTCTCAAACTTTTTTATAAATTTTTATAATTTTTTTTTTAGATTTCGTTTCAATAAATGATAATAAAATAATGAATGTTTTCAAAATACGTTTTTTTCGATAAATCATTTTTTTCAAATTTTGAATCGATATTAATTTCTACAACTCAATATTAGTGGGTGTGGAGTGTAGCCAGGGGCATAAAGGTCCTAGCGTGAGGACTGGCGCAGCCAGTCCGAATACGCTAGTACTATTATAAAACTGAAAGTTTGTCTGTCTGTCTGTCTGAGACGCTTTTTTTTTAATTAAAGTTTGTCCTTTATACAAACTGTGACGAAACCACCTAGAACGTTGAAACTTTCTCAAATACCTTAAAAAATAATCCTTTAGTGACTGGCGTACTTTAGAATCTCGAAAAGGCCGAATTAAATTACGCAAAAAAATTAATTAATTGAAAATTTTTTAGGCGCCCCT
Organism: Hydropsyche tenuis; assembly: GCA_009617725.1. NCBI lineage: Eukaryota > Metazoa > Arthropoda > Insecta > Trichoptera > Hydropsychidae > Hydropsyche > Hydropsyche tenuis. The sequence goes on from VTON01000039.1 coordinate 297,689, forward strand.
TTGATTTTTTTCAGGGTTTTTTTTCACAGTGGGGGTTATTTTAGGGGCGGTTTATCTTGCTATGGATCCCTGTGTGACGATCTATTTCAAATTTCGGACGGGAGTGCGGTATTTATTGAAATATATGAAATTGAATGCGTAAAAACTCGAAATTTACGATTTTTTTTGGACGCCGCCATCTTGATTTTCCATTGAGTCGCTGTCATTTTTAATTTTGTTCAAAAAAACATTCAGGTGTTTCAATATGCCAAAACCGTATCTATTGTACATATTAATAAGTCATCGAATCCTTATCAATAATTTTTTACATAAATTTATCGATTTACCGAATCATACGAATGTCAAACTGTGTAGTTTTTTTTTTTATTTTTTTCAATTTTTTCAAACTTTTTTTATAAAGTTTTAATGATTTTTTTTTTATTACCATATTTAAGCGTCATGTCAATGTCAAATTTTTGATTTTTTTTTAATTAATTTTTTTCAATTTTTTTAAATTTTTTTTTATGAAGTTTGAATGATTTTTTTTTATTTCTATAATTAAGCGTGCGGTTCTCAAACTTTTTTTATAAAGTTTTAATGATTTTTTTTTATTTCTATATTTTCGCAATACGAAGTCAAATATCGATTTTTTTTCAGATTTCGATTTAATAAATGATATTAAAATAATAAATATTTTCAAGATAAGTTTTTTTTTTAAATAAATTTTTTTAAATTTTAAATAGATATTTATTTCTACAATAGATATTTAATCAGTGGATTTGGGTGTGTAGCCAGGGTGAGCCGGTACGCCCGAAGGGCTTACCCACTAGCGTTGAGGTATAATATAAAATCGTGCAATCCTCAAACTTTTTATAAAGTTATAATGATTTTTTTTCATTTCTATATTTTTTTCGATAAATAATTTTTTTAAATTTTAAATAGATATTTATTTCTACAATAGATATTTAATTAGTGGATTTGGGTGTGTAGCCAGGGCGAGCCGGTTCGCCCGAAGGGCTTATTAGCGTTAAGGTATCATATAAAATCGTGCAATCCTCAAACTTTTTATAAAGTTATAATGATTTTTTTTCATTTCTATATTTAAGCGTGCGGTTCTCAAACTTTTTTATTAATTTTTATAATTTTTTTTTTAGATTTCGTTTCAATAAATGATAATAAAATGATAAATGTTTTCAAAATACGTTTTTTTCGATAAATCATTTTTTTCAAATTTTAAATCGATATTAATTTCTACAACTCAATATTAGTGGGTGTGGAGTGTAGCCAGGGGCGCCAAGGTCCTAGCGTGAGGACTGGCGCAGCCAGTCCGAATACGCTAGTACTATTATAAAACTGAAAGTCCCTCTGTCCGTCTGTCCGTCTGTCCGTCTGAGACGCTTTTTTTTTAATTAAAGTTTGTCCTTTATACAAACTGTGACGAAACCACCTAGAACGTTGAAACTTTCTCAAATACCTTAAAAAATAATCCTTTAGTGACTGGCGTACTTTAGAATCTCGAAAAAGGCCGAATTAAATTACGCAAAAAATTAATTAATTGAAAATTTTTAGGCGCCCCTTTGATTTTTTTTCATTTTTTTTTTCACAGTGGGGGTTTATTTTAGGGGCGGTTTATCTTGCTATGGATCCCTGTGTGACGATCTATTTCAAATTTCGGACGGGAGTGCGGTATTTATTGAAATATATGAAATTGAATGCGTAAAAACTCGAAATTTACGATTTTTTGGACGCCGCCATCTTGATTTTTCCATTGAGTCGCTGTCATTTCATTTCAAGGAAGACATTCAAGTGTTTCAATATGCCAAAACCGTATCTATTGTACATATTAATAAGTCATCGAATCCTTATCAATAGTTTTTTTACATAAATTTATCGATTTACCGAATCATACGAATGTCAAACTGTGTAGTTGATTTTTTTTATTTATATTTTTTTCAAACTTTTTTTTATAAAGTTTTAATGATTTTTTTATTACCATATTTAAGCGTCATGTCAATGTCAAACTGTGGGTTGATTTTTTTTATTAATTTTTTTTCAATTTTTTTTCAAACTTTTTTTATGAAGTTTGAATGATTTTTTTTTTATTTCTATAATTAAGCGTGCGGTTCTCAAACTTTTTTATAAAGTTTTAATGATTTTTTTTTTATTTCTATATTTTCGCAATACGAAGTCAAATATCGATTTCTTTTCAGATTTCGATTTAATAAATGATATTAAAATAATAAATATTTTCAAGATAAGTTTTTTTTTTTCGATAAATAATTTTTTTAAATTTTAAATAGATATTTATTTCTACAATAGATATTTAATCAGTGGATTTGGGTGTGTAGCCAGGGCGAGCCGGTACGCCCGAAGGGCTTACCCACTAGCGTTGAGGTATAATATAAAATTGTGCAATCCTCAAACTTTTTATAAAGTTATAATGATTTTTTTTCATTTCTATATTTTTTTCGATAAATAATTTTTTTAAATTTTAAATAGATATTTATTTCTACAATAGATATTTAATTAGTGGATTTGGGTGTGTAGCCAGGGCGAGCCGGTTCGCCCGAAGGGCTTACCCACTAGCGTTGAGGTATAATATAAAATCGTGCAATCCTCAAACTTTTTATAAAGTTATAATGATTTTTTTTCATTTCTATATTTAAGCGTGCGGTTCTCAAACTTTTATTAATTTTATAATTTTTTTTTAGATTTCGTTTCAATAAATGATAATAAAATAATGAATGTTTTCAAAATACGTTTTTTTCGATAAATCATTTTTTTCAAATTTTAAATCGATATTAATTTCTACAACTCAATATTAGTGGGTGTGGAGTGTAGCCAGGGGGGCCAAGGTCCTAGCGTGAGGACTGGCGCAGCCAGTCCGAATACGCTAGTTAATTATAAATTTAAAATATGGTTTCTACCGTTATTTAAAACTTTTTTCCACCTTTCTATTGTTTCTTTATCACTTTTTTGTAAAATTGTGTCGTTTATGAATAAAAATATTCGGAAAGTCCCTTTTTCAACTCCTCTGCTTTAAAAAAAAAATTCCCATCTAAATAATTGCATGATGGCCTTAAAAGATAGTAATCTGATAGCGCAAGATCTGGAGAGTCAAAAAAGAGTGTAAAATTGTCTCCTAACTTTACAGCATATTTTATCGTTTATGATTTTCGAAATATGTAGATGCGCGTTCGTCCATATTGTCTTCGCTCGATGTATGCGGCGTCCATTTTTCTTCTTTTCACACCTTATCAATTTCTTCGTGTGTTCATGCACATTTGAGCTATAGTATCATAGATTGTTACAAATTTTTTGAACAGTTGCAGTTGGATTTGTTTCAACTTCGGCTCTTAAAATGTCTTCATCCATTTCTAGGGATATTTTTAAGGTTAAAACATCCTAATTGAAACTTTTGGAACCATCTCTAACACATCCAAACCTCCAAAACATCGTCTAGTAAATCGCATATATTGTTAATAGCGATAGTTTCACTTTTTCTTCAAGAAATGGTAGAGCATAAAAAAGCAAATAAATTCTTAAATAAACATCTCTATTCGCAAAATGGCTTGAAAAAAAAATTGATACAATAAAATACATTTTTGAGAATGCCTGTAAATAAATATAGCACAAAACATATTATGAGAAGTCGACGAACACGACACGAATGAGGATCGAAAAGGACCATCATAAATACGACAAAAGTACGAACGAACAGCGAAAACTTCAATATACATACGAGTACATACTCAAGCGGCGCAGGGATAATCAAGAAATTACCCACCCGAAATCCGTTTTAGATTCAACCATGAACACCCCCTGAATCAAGGACGAAATCATACGAACGAAACGACATGTCCTTTGTGGGGCAAAACCACCTGACGGTCCTGCGAGGGTTGCCACTTAGAGGAGCCCCGATCAACCCTGAGGGCCTTTCCAGCAACGAGAGCCGCATACCAAACAGTCATGTTCTTTTATTGCCACCAGTTTTATCCCCCTTCGTGATTGTCGTCAATTTTTCACGCGTCTCTGGACGATTTCGATTTTATATGGTGTTAATTATTCAGAGCTTCAGCGTCTCGTTTTTAAATGAAAATTATTCGAATCGAATTGTGTAATTTCAAAGCGGAGCAGAAATGTTTATTAATTGATAAAATTGTGTGGCGCGTTTCGTACGAATATGACAGTTTAATTGTTAAATAAATTTATGATTGAAGTTTGTGATTCTTGTTAATATTCAACGGAAACTCACTTGAAAAGCGAATTCCAAACGATCAATTTCGCCTTGTCTGCAAACACTAATTATTTACGCTCATTTAGTTACGCACAATGCTTCCGAGCTTATAAAACGACAACGCAAAGTTAGGGGTGCCTAGAATAGAAATCGCCGAATCATCCATCGCAGATATTTCATTTCATAACAAGGGAGGATGGCAAAAGGAACGAACGAGTGGTCTTGGCACAATTCGCCCTTTTTGCTAAATTGCAGCGGTAAGCAAGTTTCACGTTCGAAAATTCGATTTTTCTTCATCTGAAAATTTTCCATTCAAGTCACATTCGGAGTCGCATCTATTACGAATATATATGTGAATATTGTCTAGTACCGGTTGGTTAGAAGAACGCGTTCTGACTTCTAGTTCAGCAACAAAGTCGTAACAAATTGAAATATTGACATTTTCTTACGATGGCTTTGCTTCGTTGTTGTCTTCGCATTGTCCGTTCTTCAACAACGCATGGGCGTTACTTTAATGAAAATTTTCTTGTACGGTGCATATCGATGACATTTCAAATGACATAATACACAATTTATCTTACGAGATACGTATCGTTCATGTCATGATAATAATCAACGTTGAATTAGAATAGATATTGTACACTTGGGCCTCGTATTATATTATATACGGTTCCACAAAAACTTCATGTAATACGAATCCGTGTTATACAATGAAGTTCATGCAAAATTAGAGTTTTCTTTCCAAAAAAATATCGATGGTTGTTAATACTCTTTTTTTGAATAAAAAATACAGAAAATATAAATTTACGTATTTAGATGAAATTCATTATAGGTGATTATCAATTTAAACACTTATAATACATTTTTATTTATGTTAAAATGCAAATCTGTCAATAAATAATTTATGTACCTTACATTAGTAAAGCATTATCTAATTCATTTTTAATTGTGTTTTTTTTTCTAAAACAAAAATAAGTTTCAATTCATTAAACGTGTTATACTAAATACGAGGTCCGTGTGTAAATTATTTCTTTTCAAAAAATTTAAAATCGATAATTGGCAATAAAAAAAAACCTTGAAATCCCAAACAAACACAGCCCATCCACTCCACTTTTTTTATTGCGCAATCTCGCCGCGACACCATACGAAGAACAAACGGCCGATTGGTACGCAACAAAAGCGTCGTCAATCCGCGGAAATGGTTCGACGTCGTCCACTTCCACAGGCCATCGTCGTCTGGAAAGCACCTACCATCGTCGGCAATCGAATAGTGCAACGGGGCGTTCCGCCCTCTCATACAAACGCCCGTCTTTGCACGCCAAATACGGAGCCGCCCGAGGAGCGCTGTTAAATTAGTATTTGCAATTGTGTTTACAAGATGCGCGTTTATTTATATATTTGTGTGTTAAATAGCTTATTCGCTGGTGGGTGAGTGTGTGTGTAGCCACTTTCATGGGGTAAAGTGTCGCCGCATTAGCCGCAGCCTATTATCGATGCGCGATTATTGTGCCGCGAACTGAAAACGACACCCAATTAAGGCTATTACGGAATCGTTTATGGTTGCCTATATTAGACCTTCTGCGATTGTTTTAATTGTAAAAATGTGTGTGTACACTGATAAAATTCGAATCATCACCTTATAAACTACTACCGTGTTTTGGCAACTTTAAGACAGGTCTTATATTAATTTTGGTACAAAAAAATGCATTAGGACTTACTTTTGGATGTATTATAGTTATAATTTTTTCATACATAACTTTTTATACATATTTATTTAAGAAAACAAAATTTATGGTTTTATTGGGATAAAATTTCACATACATTTAAACACTTATGTATTATACTTGAATACAAATTTATTAAATTTATTCAAAATATTATGAAATTCAAATCATTATATTATAATATTATATTAGGAAATTTTAAATCGATGCGGCACCTATCTGATCGATTGTTCTTTGAGATTCATTACCCATAAACACAGCAGTTTCGTCCATTGCAAGTATGTTGCAAAGTTCATATGTAGAACGAAATATTTGAATAAGAGTGCAGTGCACGTTTGATTATGAAAATATTATCTAACTTGAATAATGAAGTCGATTTTCTTAGAGATAATTTCTGTCTTTGAAGAAATCCGTCTAACCAACGGTTTGACTTTGAATTCTTCTAGTCTTAAGTTTGTTGCCGTCGCAAAGTAAATTTTTGATTGATTGATAATGTGATTTTCTGATTGATTAAAAAAAAGACGCCTTACCTTTGATAAGATATTTGGGTAGTCAGTAGAACTTATTTTTAGAGTACAGCTAATACCTATTACATGAATCTAGCAAAATCGTGGTAGTGCTAATTTAGAGAGCGGTCTTGTAGTTGAAAAAACATGGTAGATTAAGTCTTTCCGATATCATTGATAATTTTTTACGCTTTTCTTAAAAAAACAATAAAGATAAAAACAAATATAACTTTTGAAATATTCAATTATATCCATCTACTGATTATGCCATACATCAACTTCTATAATTAATTGAAATTGTATAAACAAAACAATTTTGCAGATGTCTTGTTTTAGCGACAGCATTCCGTGGGTGAATTAAGCGTTCTTCCGCGTACACAATGCTCGCTGTACGTTTACTGTATGAAAGAAGTAGGTACATACCTAGCAGAGAAGAGGGGATTCCCCTAACAGAGAGCGCAATGTTCCCCATGGATCTACTGGCCCCCGGAGGGATCAAGTGAACAACTGGCGCAAATTGCCCGTTGTCATTTCCTCGCCATTGTTTAATAGAATGTGGGAATTTAGACGGGTGATTGGACGAAACATTGGGACAATGATGACGGGGGGGGTCGCGTTATTCCGTTCTCTATCTCTACACGAGTGTATTTTATTATTATTATTCAGTGAATAGTATGCGCAGTATTCACCTAAGTCTTAGGTGAATACCATCCCTCGCTGAATAGTCTTAGGTCCTAAGACTATTCAGCGAGGGATGGGTTTTACTGTCTAAACTCAGTAATATTAAATTATTAAGGTGTATTTTTATAATTAATTACACTTTATAGGGTCTAAACTAATAATTGTGATTGCTTCGACGATGCTAAAAATTCAACAGCTGAAATACAGAAACCCGATTGATATTGATATTGCCATGCCGTAGCATGGCAATCAATCGGAGCATATCAAGGTTCGTGGCTTGGAACATATTATTGTTACTTATTGATTTTGTTGTATTTTTTTTTAAATCAAATAAACACGTTTATGTTATTATTTGATACCTTTTTCTAATTTTTCGTTTTGTTTTTTTATTGTACTCTTTTTTATAGAAACAGTCAACGCTTAAAATAAAGCTAACCGTTAATTTAATATATTAAATTAACCTTTATTAATTTATTATAGTTCCTATATTAATTTAGTATAAGAATTAATTACTTATTTCAATATAAACTAACTAGAACTAATAACCTTTTTCCAAATTTAAAATTCGGAAATGTAAATAATTTAAATTAAATTAAATAACTCATATACAACATTTCCCACCTAAAAATTTAAATACAATTTATTGACATAATCATTAACAATTTTTTTATTTAAAAATAAAAACAGCATCAATAATATAATATAATATATTTCATTAGAAATTTTGTATTCAATCATCTAAATTATTCATATTTGTAATTAAAAGAAATTTTTCGACTACTCGTCCATTAGTGATAGTATACCATTGATGTAAACGTAAAGTGTCCCAAAATTCACGCAAGAAATAATTTTGATAGAAAACACGATACACGATAACATGGACTTGTGATACAATTTTTTGAATAAGGAGTCGGTAAATTATTTTTGTGAGGCGTCCCGTTTTGAGTTCTAGAAAATATATAGGCCCACTTTCTACTACAATTTTTTATAGAATTAAAAAAATCTTCGACCTGCAGAAGACGTTATGCACATACATTAACACTATTTCTACGAACGATCAAGAATATAATGATCAAGATTATTTTTTCAATATATATAATTAAAAAAAATTTATTGAATATATTTAAATAAAAAAAAAATATACTCAACGGCAATATTCACATAGAAGGAAGTAAAAGGTGACAATGCATTGATGAGGGGAAGTGAGCACTGCGATCGAACTCAACAACTTCGTCCCGTTCACCCTAACCGAAACCGAAACATTATGCAAATCACACGCAAATTTTTCAATTTTCCCTCAAATCGACCATAATGCGAATCATTTGTCAATCTTCGCGACAATACCAATTCCAACACGCCTCGAAATTTTCATATTCCAAACCGTTTTCGGGAGGGAAATTCCATATGCATGTATGTATGTACATTGTACACGTATAATTCGGTTCGATTACCGCGTGTGCACTCGCATAAAAGCGTAATACCGTTATAATAAAATGCTCGGACTCGTTTAGTATTATAGTTATAGGCACTTGTCCAGTTTGCCAACAAAACCGACTAATTCCATGAATACAAATGAACCGCGATTATTTGGATTGATCCACTTTATTTCATAACCGATCGGAATTCGAGGCAATTATGTGATTCCGATTCGAATGGACCGTTGCAACTGCAAGCATACATAATATATTATTTATAACTCGTTCTGAAATTTTATAAAAATTATCACGTAATTATTTGTAGAAATAACTGTTTCGCGATGATTTCTCATTGTTGATGGAATAATCGAAAATGTTGATTCGATAATTGAATTGATCAATCATTGCATGGCCTCATTTTAAAGTGAGAAATTTTTTTTATTTATCGTATACAATTTGGGATTGTTGTTAAAATATTATTCAATTCGTATGTAATCAAAAAGTTGTATTTTGATAATCAGTTTTGAGTTATTTAACCGCTAGTTAGAAAACATGGTGAACTATTACAAAATGTATTTATTCAATCGCATCCACTAAATATTATTTTGATAGACATCCGTTAAAACAATATTTGGTTATCGAAATCGATCAAACTAGTTTGTCGCAGAAAATTTGTTTTCTAATTGATTTGTAAAATTAGTTGACACATTATAAAAATCACATATGACCAAGTACCACAATACTAATTTGTGTATCATAATTTTAACCAAAATTTTTCATAGAATTCACATATTTCTTTTATGTTTTCAACTTTCAATAAGACCCTAGTTTATTTTGTACGATGTATATGATTTGCAACATGGAATATTCGTTCCTTTGCCTTTTCAAGTTGGATTTTTCTCGTTTAAATTTTGGACTTCTTTAAACTATCAAGTGTTGCGGTCTGGTTGGAAAAATTGCAGTTTCGCGGGCGTACACGTTTCTGCATCTCTTCGGATGTAGTATGAAGAATGAGCCGAAACATTAAAATGCGATTAGCGGTCGGTATGATTGCTTGGAAAGCTGAACAGTTTAAGACTCGAAATATTCCGTTAACCAACCTTTAAAGTATTTGATATCGACGAAGTTTTCACATTAAACCAACCGATAAACTTGATTTAAATGTTCAATAAGATTGCGTTGCAGCGATAAACATTGATTATTCATAAAACTGTAATTGAAAACGAAGATGTTGATTGAAATATATAGTGTTATAGTCATTTTGATGATATTGAAAATATTTTAATTATTTTTTAGTTATATTTTAAAGATTAAGACTGAATTCTTAGGGGACGTTATCGGTATCGGACATACTGTAGGTATGCAATCTCAGCGGTGAGAGGTGTCAGTGCGGTAATACTTCTTCACTATGCTTGAAAACCTTTAATTCAGTGTGTAATATACAATTATAATATAGAGATGAGGATTCTGAGGTTCATAGTCGTGCCGGATGAGTAAGTATCTCATAACAAGATAATTCAGAGACACTTGAACTTTAAAAGCGTGCGATGTTTGCGGCTCACTTTATTATATACGTGCGAGCTAAATAAATAGAGTCGTACTGTGTATGCAAAATACTCGAAGCATTCGCCCGATGACTTTTCAACTTGTTTTCATTGGGATCGTTTTGTTAAGATTTGTGTGTTCTGATCGAAACGATTGATTTCGCTTGATCTTTGCCATCTCGAAAATTCGAGTAGTACGTGCGTTTACGTACAGAAACGAAAATGCTAAATAAATACCCGACAGTTAGTCGTTTTTGATTGAAATAATAGTCAAATGTACTGTTTATGGTTTTAGTCTAATAAAATCCAGAGATGATTGAAATTTTAAGTACTTCAGATATTTTTGAACAAATATGATAGTAGAGCTTTCAAAAAAATTATTTTATTTTAATTAAAAAAGTTTGGTTAGTACAAACTCGCACGGCTCAAAACCGTTCAAAACACATTCCGCTGCTGAAAAAAAATCACGTCCTCCAATTAGTGACATTGTAACCACCTGAAAAAATGCGCGTTCACATTTTAGAAACAATACGAGCTTGTTTGATCTCGTAAAACGAAAGTTCATTAGCGTTTGTCGGCTGCTTGCGAATCTCATTTGATACGATTTGCGGTTAGGGCCGCGCTAACTGCCAGTTAACGAGACACGGCCACTTTAACCGTGTGAACAAAAACCGCGGCCACAGCAATAATAAGGCTCTAGGCTTCGGCTTTTGCTATTCTGTGTACTACCTTGACGATCTCTGGTCTCTGCGTAATGTAAAAACCATCATGATAATGCCGTATGATGCGAGTTATTCGATACTTTTCAGATGGTATTAAATTTATTTAGATTGACTTGTTGGGTCGGTGTTTGCAACATTGTTACGTTTGTATTATGAAATTAATCGAATGAAGGTTTTTTGTTAAATAATGTGTCTACGTGATTCAAATTGAATCTAAAACCTTTTAAAAACTATACAGCTATCTAAGATTAGTTTCTATTGAGTTTATTGTAAATGGAATTCAGTATATATGTGTAATTATTATTTCACGCAAATCAAATTAGCAATACTCAGGGACATTTTCACAGATACAATATTTAAGACCGGTGAACGTGCCACTCAATGTTTTGAAAACTTGTTCAATCGAGCAGTGGCATGCATGCGTGCAACTATTCTCAAGCAAAGATGCAGTTACATCATATAAAAATGCATTTATCTTCGAAAAATTATATCTAATCAAATATTTGTGTATTCCTATCATACAAATGTTTTTATAAAAATATTTAAAATTTCTTAATGTTTTAAATATATTAAAATTATAAAACATCACAATTTGATTAATACAATCTGTGTCGTATCTCATAGCCTTTTGAATTTTACATGTTATTTTTTTTAATTGACTTAAGATTTATTTGCATAGGCCCTTTAACATTCAGTTCGGCTGCAATCCTTACACGCAACAGACATTAACAGCAAAATATTACATATCTCAACCACAAAATAAAACACGGCGAAATGCAAATATGATAAAATAAAGCCTGAGACCGACCGTTGTGGATCAACTTGCACGCTCGCGATGCAATTAATGCACTCAGTGACATTCCCCTCGCACTTGCTAGAAGAACCACTTCAAAAGATTACCGCGATATTAAAGATAACAGAGCACAGAGTACCTATTAATGCGCGTATTTATATACTGAAAAGCCTTAAATCAAGCGAAACGAATCGAAATCTAGATACGGGAAAAATCGCGATGCGAAAAAAAAATAAACGTGCATAGGACGACGAGAAATCCCTTCGTCCGGTTCAACGTCTTTCACTTAAAAAAAAACAAAATGAAAAAAGTCAACAACACAACAAAGGATCGGGACTAATGAACACGTATCTCTTTCAGATAATGCCCTGGAACTACTGAACCGGTCTTTGCTTTTCAAATTTACCGATCTCTTATATATCTGAGCATGATAAATTTGAAAGGGAACGTTTAATTGTTAAATGCCCAATAATGGAAATTTTTATCTGAAGTGCTAAATTTATTATAGCCGAGTAAAGTAGCACGTTAGGAAACAACCAGCTTTTCAATAGGTTGACATTAAGTACTTACGTATTTCCACTATATTCTTAATACCTTCGAAATTTTGCGAAAAATCGTATACCAATTACATTGTTGCAAAATTTTCATGATGGTCGCATTATAATGCAATTACATATTATATTATTCCAGGAACTGGACGAGCAAATTTCTCAAATCGGGTCCAATTGCGGCAAAAATTACGTGACTCTAATTAAACGGTGTGCTTGTTAACATCAAAACGGCTACCGAACCTTTCGATCAAAATCGGCACACCATAAATTAAGCTACAATCAATTATAATAATAAAATCGTAAAATTTAACCGCTCGTACGATAATTTTATGATTTTTTTCTTACGATCGTACCCGTTCTTTACAGCGAGGAGAAAGCACATTGTTATTACGGTCATTATGTCAAAATTGCTTTAGGGTTGCGCTTTTTCGAATCAAAAGTACATTAATTTATGCTTTCACATTGTTAACTCATTTATGGTTTATATTATCATGCTATTACCACAACGATTGATTAGAATTTACATTTATTTACATATAAAACCACCGATCTATATCATTCTAATATGATTTTTTTTATTAAATAAACCAAAATATGGTGCATACTTTTAAATCCATAATCACCTGCATCCTTCCGAAAATATTTCATTATTCAGGTGATACATTGTGCATATTAAAACGTCATTAAGCACTGTTCATTGCCTGCAGTATTTTATTCGCGTCATTACCGAACGCTTCGATTTGCATTCGGTGCATCCATATGCAACAAAAGTGAACCGCATAAAATTGATTTTGCTCCTTTTTTGCGGCTCGTCCCGTTTTATTGTTATTCAAATTTAATTTATCGCCCTCTTACGCACGTGAAATATTTATACATGTATATTAGAGCGATGTCTTCGCGTTCTGACTAAATTACGATTTATTGTTGGGATAAGTGCGTCGCTATATGCAAAAGGGCGTACTGATTAAAGAATATTTATCGGTGCATATTTCGCGTAGACTGGTAGCAGGTTGCACTCTGGTGCATATTATTGAACACGTACAGTCGTCTAATATGGATGTTGTGGTTATTATAGTACAATTTTTTATAGGTTTATTAACATTTTACATTCAATTTCATCAAATATCAAAGTCATAAAATATTTTAATTATCATAAACTTTAAAACTGTTTTAAATAATTTATTATATCTACTAATAGAAAATATCTATTTTTTTCAAATGTAATATTTTTAAACATCTAAATGATGAATTTTCCATGTGATTCTTCTGCTGCCGAGCACTTTCGCATGCGTTCACCAATGCGTGGTTAAAAGCAACAACGGCAGTCCGAATGACAAGTCTGATGTCTTACTTTGTGCGGCTAATGTGGGAACATCGGCCTCACTGAATCACGCACGAGGGATATTCCTCCACTTGGTCGTCGTGATGGACAAAGTCACATCGATATCCTTCGCTAAAAGCCCTTCGGATGTGTCCTTGAAGCATCCGCATATCTTCACTTAACAGTGAAACTTTGAATTCTAATACACTTGAACTTTCAATATATACCCTTCGTTTAAATTTCGCAAAACCTATCAACTGTATAATTGTTTATTAAGATGCTTTATAATAAATTTTGTACACGAATGGACTGGGTTTTAACTGCGATGCGTTCATGTCTCCAATGATGCGGCCAGCTTTTAATCGATATATAAACTCCGTATGAATAATATGTTGAAAATTATATAAAATAGGTTCGAAGTGGTTGATACGAGTGCTGTTTTTAAAACAGCGACAAAGAAACCACTTGTCGGTGATTGTGATCGTCGCTAAAAGTACGTACTTCGATAAATCAAGCGCATGAAAAAAAGTTATTACGAAAATAATTGGCTGCTGTATATGAACGTGCATTGTGTGTCCCGTAAGGATGAAAAATTATTATAATTTCAGAAGCGAAATGAATTATAGGAATATATAATGTATTGGATGATATTTTAGTATATTTCGAAAATGTATTTTTAATATTTTATTAATTGTGAAATTGAGTTATTGGAAGTTAATATAGAAATAATTGGATGCTATATATGGCTCTGTATTGTATATATTACATGCTTGAATCACATTTATATAATTTCATATGAATAGCGTAGATAAAATTATGAACATGCATAATGCAATGCTATAATGAAATCGAAAAAAAATGCATAAAAAGTTATTCTAAAATATTCAAACTATCAAACTAATTAACATACTCATAATAAATAAATAAATAAATAAAATATTAAATTATTAAGAAATATAATCAATCGAACATTATTCTTTCAATAGAGAAAAAAGAAAAGCGCATAAAATGCATTCCGATAAAATAAAATCGCTTTCATATTTATGACTAGCGTTCATCGTCGACCATTATCGTAAGCACCTCAATATATAATATATAATAATAATAATAATAATATAGCGTTGCTTGTGTGTGCGTGAAACACAAAAGCCTTTTATTTAAAGAATGAGCGGTGCGCGGCAGGAAATTATTCCGAGAGTGGCCTTTATTGAGCCCTCGGGGAAAATTCGCGTGAGATTCAGAAAACTCGCGGTGAGTTGCTCCCATCTTATCTTGGCTCATTAATCTTCATCTTGTGATACAGTATCCAACTACTGGTGGTTGTTTCCCGCGTCCTGCTTCAAAATTGAGCAACCGACATCGTGGGTTCGATTAACGCCGTTTTATAATAGCGCAGTTTTGAACATCGATCGTTTTTCGATGGATCTCATTTTAAATGTTTGTGAAGGCTTAATAATTTAATTATGGCTTTTGGTATAAATAATGACAGTTGATAATATGGATTTGGAATATAACATTATTTCTCACTGAAAATGATTTAATGAACTTGAAATAGAAGCGTCAATTACTTTTTTTCGACCACCAATTCATTATCATAAACGATACAATGGTAAAACTTATAATTTTCCGATCTCGATTTTTTAAAAATATACGAATGTTCTAAAACCAACAAAAAATAACAATTCACAAAACATTGAATAAACAACCCATTCGCAAATCGACCGTAACAAAAACGATGAATATCTATCAATTTTTTCAAACATTTTTTTAATAATTTCAACAACAAAAAAATACGCACATATGTATATATGTTAGAGCGCGTTCCATCGAATACGACCGTCGGCGTCGAACTTATTATTATAGTAATTTTATTCATATACGGGAACATTATTAATTGAGCACCGCTCCGAACAATGGCTACTTGAAAAAGCCCGCGGCGATGCTCACCGGTCTGGCCTCGCGCCACCCGCCTGTCCCATATTGTTTGCTAATTCATCTTCACAACGATTTTTCGATCGCGCCCACGCTGGTATTTTTTCGGATTTTATATTTTTCAATACGTCGTTTTATTTTCGGTTTGCGGCTACTAATTTTTCCATACAAAGAAGCTCGCGGCGGTAATTGGGCGCGTAAACTTATCGGGCGATCGCGATGAAATGTTTCCGAGTATGTAAACGGTTTTGTTTTAAGTGAATAATGAAAAATTGTTTTTAGTTCAATTAAGTATAATGATTTATTCATTTTTTATGCACAGTTGAAGATTTTCACTGCTGATGGATCGTAATATCGAATCGATTATGACAAATGATTCGATCGATAGATTGCATCAAGTTGAGGGCAATACAATGTCGTATGTTGAGTTCAGCGAATTCGTCTATAAAATTATGCAAAACGGTGCACGTTACTCAGCCTTCGTCATCCAACAGTCTAGACTGCGATCTCGTTATTCATTCACGTGCGTGAAAATTTTCATATTTTGTAAATATTTCATGTATAATTGGCGTTGGTTTGATGTCTGATGGGCGGATAGGTGGCCGCTGAACTGGTTCTCGAAGACAGTTGCGCTGCAAAATCAAACGCATCACCTTTATTGCATTGTTTTTTGATTTCCATGCATCAGGTTTTATCCGCTAACAGCGACTGTCTCGACACTGGTATTATTAACCAGAACTTCTCAAACCACCACCTTTTTAGTGTAAATAAAAACGAATAAAAAAAAAACACTTCACTAGAAGAGCAGCCATCCTGAACTATAAACCCGATCAATCTATCACATTGATTTATAAATCGAAAAACACATTTTTTTCTAGAACATTCGAATTCAAAAACCATATGTAGTAGAACCTCTATTATCCGGATTGATCAAAAAGTTTTTTTTTTAACAGCAGATCTTACTATTTTTTACACAACTCGCGTCCAAAAAATTACGAGTACGTAACAAAATTATACTAACTCATGACAAACTGAACTACGAGGGTGACCAAACTAAAAACTGACAGGAATTATATTTGAAAAAAAATTTGGTGTTTCAAAACTTCTCACATATGGCATTAAAAATTATGATTTCATTAATTATTATCTTGGGAACCAATTAATACACTACCATGGCGATTTTATGTTATGTTCACAAATTTTGTCAACATCAAATAACCAAAAATAGCAAAAATACTTAAAGGTCGTGTAAATAATTATGTTCACCAATTTTTTTTTAATAAATAATTTCTAATAAATAAATGATTTTTTTTTCTCGTTTCGATTATCCGGATTTTTCGCTATTCGGACCATCGCAATCCCCATTTTGTCCGGATAATCAAGGTTCTACTGTATTTTATATCGAAAAATATTGAATAATTACAAAGCGATCCACGTTTACATTTGATACACTTATATAGTATGAGCGCATATCAATATGCGTTGCCAGTTGCATATCTAGTGCACTTTGGACACAATAATGCATAGTTGAAAGCGCCGCAGATGTTTATCATTAGGCACAGCCATATAAAGGAATGTCCTTTCGTTTGAATGGAATAAAAAAAAACGCGAATGCATTTATCGCATTGTCTTTCTAAGAAGAAATGCGTTTCCGGTGCATCTCTAAGGGGAGCCGCTTCCATGCATCATTCATATCGGCTGTATTGCGATACGCATTTTATCTACACAAATAAATAATAAATGTGTATACGCAATGTCTTTGACACTTTATAAAATGTGTCATTGCAACGTGGGATTGATCTCGGATTGTCGTTTTTTATCGGGAAGATTCTAATTTTTTAATTATTTGATTATTTGAATCGATGGTTTGCAGTCTTAAAAATATGATTTTCATTTGAATAATTTTATGCAATTCACAACTGCAAATACAAGCTGCATTTGAAGCGTTTGCTCATTTTTACATTCGAAACGCATACACGCGATGCACTTGCAGTATGCACTCGTACAGGATATGAAACTTCTCATGTCAATTATTTTAATAGTAAACCATCGACGTTGGGTTTATCTGCGTCTCGTCCGGGCAGATTTTATCCGCTGATTAACATTGTCGTTTTGTGTATACACGTATATGCGTCAACAGATTTAAAGAATCGAATAACATTATTTTTTCATAAATCATCAAGTCAAATTCAATGAAAATCATATTACATACACTATGCCATTATTTATCAATGAGTGGTTTTTCCGTGTGTGAATCTTTAATTCCTCAAGCTTGGGATTGTTCGAATATTTTTCTAGTTTGTAAACGTTCTGATTGTATAATCTGCATATATTCAAATGGCTGTATTTATAACACATATATCGAAAGCAAGGTGTTAAAGTCACAGATAAATTGATCGAGGAACGCACTGGCTATAAATTTATGGTGTGTGTCGCAAGGATAACGGGCTCGGTTCGCCATATATTGTATATTGTATATATATAAAAAAATGGAAATTTATTCGTTATTATTGTCTATCTGAGATTCGACAGATGAAATTCTGCGATATAAATTTTAGATGAATCGATATTTATAACGAATGACATCGTATATCATTGAAACGTTTACCACTTGTGCGTATGATACATTGTGGATGAAAATGTGTGAGAAATTCTATTAAGTCATATATTATGAAATAAAAGTATAATAAATAACTATTAAAGTGATCTTGATGTTGCAATATAAAAATCATTTCGCAATAAATAATTCATTTTTATATTTTTTCAAAACTTATCTTATTAGGAAAGTTATACAGATAAATCATGTCCATTCAATAGATTATATATTAATAATAGACCACAGTTTTATTATACGAATTTTCATTCAAAAATTTCTCTTGTAGATAGTGTAAAGAAGCATTTCACAATTTCGTCGTAATAACGAGAGCTTCGTTCTTATTGCACCTCAGGGGCAAAATTTTAGATTATGGTTACCTATTCTGAAACGTTCGATTGTGTGAATGCGAACGGGTGCCCCATTATATGTCGCATCAATCATATAAATGAGACCGTAATTTTACAAAGCGCACTTACTAATCGTCTACCGATAATTCATTCAATTGTAACTATCGCCTTCAGCTAAAAATACGTATGAGTACACGTCGCTTTTTTGTTCTAGAAAACTTTCTAGACATAAAAGTGCACGTAAGATGACCATTTAAATGGAAAAACTTGATTTCGATTTTATGCGGTGATCGCCTCAATTTTATCAATCTAATTTCCTGTCATACTTAATAAACGAGTTAATTATTTTACATAAATTTGAAAAGTTTATGGTTTTAAGTGTCCATTGGAAGAATGATTCAATAAATAACTGAAGGGTTGTCTCCTCCCCTTAACTGTAGATAAAAACTCGATATCTTCCGACGGAATCAAACAATTCACCCACGTGGCCGATCTTGTAGGTATAATAAATACGCCGAACGAGATGTGATTTAATCGATCGCTGCCTTATTGTATCGAAAGTAATCAATGGTTTTCATACTATAATACATAGTAAGAGTCTTATCGATGTATTTTTTCATTCGTTTTATAGATCGTCGATAAAATTGGCATTTAACAAACGGGTGCACGATACAGATAACATTCGATACATGTTTTATATGCTTTCTCTTATTTTGAGATACGATATTTATGCATTAAAAGCAATGTGAGTTTGATAACAAATTTTATGTGTTTAAAAATGCGCCTTTGTTCGTTCCACACCGGTGACCGAGTTTTTTTCGAACGGCTCCAAATAAAAATTAACCGATTCAATTAATCGGGTATACTAACGAAACCATACTATGAGACACTTTTTTTTCGACCAGTGCCAAAGTTGACCAGTTGCCCAACAACAACAACAACAACAACAGCCAAAACAATAGATTCAGAAATCCGCGGACGTGGGCGCGCACTTACGCCGCGCCGAGTCCATTGCACAACTTTGGCTGAGAACGGTCCGATTTGGAGATTATACTGTAAAGTATGAGCTACACTACTGTAGGTGAATAATGAGAAGGAAATAACACACTTGTACACCTCGGGCGACAAGCGCGGCTCCGCCGATGATTGCTCTCGCTCGGACAACACAATACTTCAAAGTCGTCGAGTGTCTAGCCGCGTAAGAGTATAAAGCGAATTGTGTTATATTGCAATCTAGCAACTGGATATTAAAGAGATTTCCTAATTTGAAAATTAAGTACCCTTCTTCATTTTATTTTTTGAAAATTATATGATCAAGTTTCAATTAAATTTTAAACCAAAGTCTAATCTAAGACCCCCACGTTTTTGCAATAAAAAACTATTTACAATGACATTGATAGTTGCCCATAATTTTTTAGAGATCTCACTAATGAATATCTTTTTTGGGACGATTATTTCAACAAACGATTTCCTCGCTGATTCTATCTCAGGTAACTGTCACTTTAATATCTTAACACTTACAACAACATCAGTCATTTTATAACGCCCACACTAAATTTTTTGAGTGGACAACCGCGGCTTGGATTCTACAATAGATTTTTTCTCAATCGATTTTAGACAGGAATATCGCTTTATTTATTCAAATGATCTTTCATTTTACACAACATAAAAAGAGCAGATTATTATCGTATCGAAATAACGTTTTATCAGCGTTTGACTCGTTCCGAATCGTAACAAGTCGGTGACTAACGATTGCATTACATTACTACATTATTTGTCAGGAAAAAAAGGTGTTAAAAAACGAAACGACAATGACGACAGGTGCTTGAAACAGCCTCGAATCGTGTCGATGAATGGAACAATTGAAAATGGCGATTTATTACAAGGGCGATCTATTGTCGGCTGCTACTGACGCCATTCTTTGCTTCTTATAATATTGTATAAGTCGTGACTGCGATGATGATGATGATGATCATCATCATCGTATTATAGTTGTGCATTGTGTTCTTCTTGGACGTAATCAAGTCGCACTAGAGCCGAAGGCGTCTTGGACCAAACAATAGCGTCACGTATGAGGACGTTGAAGTTACTTGACGATCAAAATATTATATTGTTAACAAGAAAATTTTGATTATTATATATGGCCGGAGAGCCTTTACATTAATTTTAAAAACCTTCTATTTTCATTATAATAATAAGCTACTTGATAGGTCAAAGTCGATTGCAATTTTTTTCACTAATGAAATTATGATTGAATTCAACTCAACTTGACATATTCATCAATCTCTATGCATTAGTTGTGAAAATATATTATTTAGAAATAGCAGTCATTCAACAATCGTAAAATTTAACTGAACATCTACAAATCCATGTAATTGAAACATGTTTAAAATAAACCTATTTAAAATGTACAAAGCACCGCGATAACGTTCAAAACTAACCAACAATTTGGAAAATGCAATAGCCGTCTATCAATTACGGTTCGGCCATTTGCGTAATTTTATTTACAAAAAATACAACATTGCGTCGTTTAATCAGACTGATGTCGAATTGCGTGTAATATCGTAACGAATTTGATAAAAGTAGATCTATGGCGTATTTCAATTTGGAACAACGCAAACAACCTTCAATTACGTCTGTACGAAGAAAAATTCCATACAAAAGTCACATCGAGGTCGCATAGAATTAGCATTTGTTCGTTGACATCAATTTTTATATAATTGTTTTTGTTGTCAGATCACAGCTTAATCGATTGTGTTTCGGAATTAATATTCAAAAAAATTCTAATGTAATCGGCTTATGACAAAAAACTGCGTTTACTTTTATATGCCCGATGGATAAGTAATAGTCGAGTTAGTCAAATTAATAACGGAACTTAATTCGCTATAATAATAGTTTTGTCGACACTTAAACATATACTTTTTTCAAATTGTTCAATTTTAATTTTTTGCTTATTGTGTACATGTTACAATTTTTATTAAATTAAATATATAAATATGGAAAATTATAGGGGAAAAACAAACCTAATATTTTTATCAAAAGTAGATCAAAGGGTTTTTAATCATCACAATAAAATTTTACAACGATATATACCTATATTTTTAAATAATATATGAAAAAGGAAAAAGCTGCGTCCGCGCATATAACAAGTTTTAATAATAGTCGAGTTCGCCTCCGTCAGTGTAGGCGGTCATTTTTCACCTCGATTGTTGTACGAAACGACGACTACGACGGCAGCAACTACACACCAACAAGAACAACAAGAACAACAACAACAACAATATAAAGACGGTTTTAAAGTCGGCGATCAGCTACACGTAATAAAAGGGGAACGCCGTTAGTCCCCGGGCGACACGCGATAGCTACTCGCGTCTGCTACTTGCTTGTTCGCTACCACTTTTCGAAATATCCTATGCATATCTTTATTTTTATATAGATATTAATCATTGCTCGTTTTTTTACGATAGTTTTATCCAGCTGATGGTTTTTTCGGTGGTTTTTTATCGCGTTCCGAGTGGGACACTTGCGAAAAAACGTGTGAATATGTGCTGAAACTATTATATATCAATTTCACCCTTAATATTTATTTATGAATGAAAGGTTTTTTTTAATGATTATCATATTCGTATTGGAATGTTATTTTATTCAAATTAATACGATAATTTAAACAACATCCATTCTGAAGACGAAATTATCTCAAAGCAAAATCTAATCATAGATCCGATACATAAAAGTCTCTGCATCGCCCGTTGGAATTATAACATAGAGCCGATCAGAGAGATAAAATTTTCATGAATATTATAAAACTAGTTTCATTTAAACGAAGTCACCGTTCTTGTGTGTACGACATACAGATAATATACGTCAAAGTGAGCAATAATACGAAATTGTCTCGTCGAACGTGGAATACGTGATCGGAAATTATAATGCGGCCGCCATTATATTGTATAGATAATTTTTCGAAGGACTTGTATAATTTGATTAAATAGCTTAATTATCAATTATGAGCGTATAATTGAAAAACCAACATCGTAATTTAGGTATCTGGTCATAGGATCTATCTCGGAGGCAATTTCTCGTCTCTAACGCCCACTCGTTAAAAAGTAGCTTCGAATTGGTTTCTGTGAAAATTATATCATTTTATAATTATATACTTACATATTGTGATTTTATAATACAATTGAGCAGTTCAGTATTTTCTTATAGTTTATATGGTAAAGTTTCACCGGTAGCTTAAAGATCGTTCGGGTCATCGATTGTCGTTGTAAATAATAAGTTTTAGTATCCTGTAAACGTCATCCGCAAATTATGTTACTTATGGCAAATCTAACATATGATATATATTTATGATCTTTTTGTTTTAAATTATATAAATTTTATGATAATTTAATATGATTATTATATTATTATTAAATAAACAAACTTTGTATTATTCTGAGGGCATTGCACAATTTTCGAAATTAAAAATTTGTAATTACCAAAGCTCAAATTGATCATGCATCTATAATTCGAGTCGACGATAATTCCGAAGCAATCACGATTACTGTTATCTTTTGTACGAAAGTCGTGTAGTAAAAAATGCACACACGAAACACCAATCGACAAAAGCCAACGAATAAAAAACGCATCCGAGAGAAACAATTATTAATATAAAATTTATTATTTTTTCTTGCGTGCTTCTCTATCAATAGAAAAATAATGTCTTGATCGTGGTAGATGATCATTAATAATAAAAGGTGACGTATAAATTATGCTTGATTCGGGACATTGTTCTGAGTCGATACATAAAAAAAAAACACCTTGTTAGGTTTTCGAGCGATTTTGATTACTGAGTGCCCTGCGAATCAATACAAGAATCTCCATTGTTGAATCGTCAATTTTTTTTTTTAACGCTTTGTATGAAAAAATCGGCAATTCGCGCCTTGCGATCAATCTTAGTTCGACGGTATCTTTATACGCACATTACGGATACATAATTAATATTGAATATATTACTCGCTTTGATCTAGAGCTTTGCGCCGATGTTCGATATAAAATGAAAGTTGTACGACGAGAAAAATCTACATATATTTGAATAAAAATGTGATTAAAACGTCGTCCGGAACAAAACGGGCATTTTCGCGGGAAAAAAATCGCTCCTTTCACGCATCGGATTTATTTCGAATGCGAGGTTGTTCGATGATTTTATCAGGTTCAATAGGTTATTTTGCACTGATTTATTTGTAGAGTCTTACTATAATTGCATTTATTGAGTTCATATAGATTTAGAAACTTTATTTTGAAAAGCACAAGCGATAACCCAAATTAGTAACATTGTGAATTAATTCACTTTTTTGACGCGTAACAACATTTACATTTATTTTCACAACAACCTTTTTTATCGATTCATAAAAATCTATATATAGAGGAAAATAAATATTTGTGTAATTAAATTTTTCAATAAACCACGTACATAAATGCGAAGCTCGCCATAATTGCAACGAAAATCTGCAGCTACGAACCGCAAGTGCAATCTGCACTTTTCTTCGACTGGCTTCCATCGTGTAATCTAGAAAATGTGTACGAGTATAGTAATTGTGTGAGAATACCCCCACGAACTTCCATTTTATTATAATCATGTAAATTTAAATCAATACGAGTGGCGTTTACGTATCGCGAATCACCACTGTACGCGGGATCGTCCTCCATAATAAGTCATCGTACATTAAAAACCCACTCGATCGGATCGCGATATAAATAAAATATAATCGTACAAAATTATAAATACTTTGATAAAACAATATCATAGGGGAGGTTCAGTAGATTTCTAGGTGCGAAAAGTTATTTTCAATGTAGTAAAATTAACAATGATCGCTTATATTTAAAAATGTTTTGATATGGAAATTAGCCGAGTTTCCCTTAGTTGGAGAAAGTGGTCAACTGTTTACATACATACATACATACAAAAAGTGGCCTATCATTGTGAACAACACGTCACTCTGGAGTAATTGCGCACTTCGACAACGGCCGATAATTGTTGTATATGACGACGTTTAACATTCGATGCTAAACTACATATGTAGGTCGTCAACGGGAGCGTTTCGCTACTCTTTATTTTACCACACGTGTTCGTATTCCGTATAAAATTACCACATTTATCTTCGAACAGTGAGATAAGCTTTCATAATCTTTATTATAAGAGGTATTTTCATTTTTGAAAATGTCTGTAATAATACCGACTCGGCAACACTTCGCAGCACCGTCTATTTTAACCGGGCCGCAATATTCCATAAAGTTCCATCATCCATTAGCGCATCAGTCGACTAAAAATGATTGATGTGGGATTGTGCGGAAGTTTTTTCTTATATTTCAAACAGTCGGTTCGCGTTTTAGGGGGCGTCAGCCACCGCCCATCTTAATTATCCAACGAGTCAAAAATCGTTTTACCAATTTTTCAATTAACGGTGACCTTCCGTTTGGCCTAACCATCTAACTGTTGTTACACCGGTTAATGCGCAACGGCATCGTTAACCACAAACAACAATGCACCAAACTTAGTCAAAAGGTCAATCGGGGGTCGTTCCGATGTGAGAGTCGTTAATATTCAATCTAGGCGTATGTTAATCGCGAATAGTTTGCAAACGATTGCGATTTTTCATACAAACTAATTTGAATCACGATAATAAGTTCGTCCCAAATAACACACAATACGAATAACAAATCGTTTCTTTTATTAAAATACAATCACAAAACCCACAACTATTTCGCAATATCTAACGATTCGAAAAAAGACGCCTCATCATTTATACGACGACACGTAACTTTCGAAAATAAAAAAGGACGGCGTCATCGTTATGAGGTGTTATAAAGAGACACACATTTGTCGTGACGTTTTATTTTGTTTTCCACCTGTAATACTTGTATCTTGCGTCAACGTCATCCACGTATGTATGCGATGAGAAAAAAAGCGGACATCTCACTTTTGGACCCGGACCCTAATGACACGAGACATTTTTCACGGGCGGCGAAGAAATGATGTCTCTATCGGACAAAGCCCGAGAGCAATATAAATTATGCTAGATAAGTGCCATTATTAAAAGCTTTTAACGTGCGACTCGAACGATCGCGTGTTACGATAAAATAATTCAAAATAAGGCGATCGAACGTAACGAACGTTGACTAATACAATCAATACTGTGCTCTGCATACATATGTCATTTGATCATTTTTTAATGTATGTATATAAAATACATAGTTTGTTTATTTAGAAATCAAATCTTACATATATTTAAAATTTATATGAATTTTTTTAATACGTTTCAAATATAATATATAGGGTGGTTCAAAGGTCTCCGTAAAGTCTTAAAAAGTGATAGGTTATGTTATTTAGAACATTTTAAACCATACATATCTTATTGTTAGTCCAAAGTATCATATTTTTTGAGTTATTAATCTAAAATTTCACACTTGCACAGTAATAATTCCCAAATGAAAGATAATATGGTAGACAAACAAAGTTTTAAGAATCGGGTAGATATCTGCATGTTTGATACATGAATCAAAATTATTAGTGCGCAAGCGCAAGATTTCAGATTTTTTCTTTAAAATAAAAAAAATGATATTTTGGACTAAGGTGGTATGTATGGTTTAAAATATTCCAAATAACATGACTCGTCACCTCTTTAAAATTTATCCTAGATCTTTGGACCACTCTGTATATAATACATATCATTCATATTTTTCTTATTTAGAAATAAAATCTTACAATTTACATGCAATTTTTAAATACGTTTCACATATAAAAATTTGAGTTACATATACAGACGATTGTATAGACCAGTGGTTCTCACGTGAAATTTCACTGTGGCCGCATTATAAAAATCACCGGTCCTATGAAAATGTCTCGTGGCCGCACCAAATCTGATAAAAATAGCAGTTGTATTTATTAAAAAAATGGATTAACTTATAAGTTTATATTCAATAAAATACATTATTTAAACATTTATTTATTTATTTATTTATCTATAAGAAAACAAAGAGTGCTTATAACTAGAGATAACATAAAAAGAAATTAGAAAGAGAACAAAACAAAAAACACCAATTACGTGTTTTCGCAAATAAACAGAATTATAGCTAGTTAAAAAATAAAAAGGTTGAATAAGTAAAAATGGAAATACATATAGAAAATATAAAAAATGAGAAACCTCAAAGAATATGTAAAATGAGAAAATTAAAATGAAATGAAAATCAGAAAAAAAAGAACCTATGCTGACATATACATATATGTATAACATATTGGTATTTATTTATTTATTTAAAAGTAATACAAATGGACATTGTTCAACAGTTCTCTCTTCCAATGCAAGTCGCATCGCCGCTTCTAAGTTTACATCTGTCAGCTGCTTTGGATATTTATTTTTTATAAAGTGCATCACACTGAATGATCTTTCACAGTATACAGTTGTAGGAAAAATCGTCAAAAATTAATAAAGCAATTGTTGCTAATTCTTTATATGTATTGACTTGATTCATGATCAACGTATAACTCCGACCAAAATTTTTGAACAGTATTATTATTAAAACGGTCTTTAATTACTTGATCATGACTGATTTCTAATAATGCATATTTTACGTTAGCCCAGTTAATTAATTTGAATAATGAAAATGATATTAATCTTTTTTGTAGTGCTATAAAATTTTCATTTTTCATCATCTGAAAAGGGGAAGATATAAAAGTGACATTTTTAAAAATTCAATTCTTCGAACCTTTTATCAAGTTCCAGATTTAAGGATTGAAGACACTGTATTATTTTATGCTTTAATTTTAATTTAGAATTAGTGTCTGCCAAGTTATCTAGGAAATCACTAACAGAAGATAGAATGGAAAAATTGACATTTTCAATTTCTGTCATAAGGCTTTTTACGGTGTTTTTTAATTTATCTACGATTAACACTGTTTCTACTATCGTCAAGTTGCTTTTTTGTAGTTGTTTATTGAATGAACTAATACGTGGCAAAAAATCCTTCAGGAATAAAATTGACCCTTTTACATAATTACTTTGAAGTTTCTCACTTAAATCTTTATGTTTTAAATTATTTTATGTTTTTAATTATTTTAAATTATTTTATTTTATTGTTTTATCGGTCAAAGCAGATATAACGTAATCATTCAATTCATAAAGGCGTTGAACACTACTATCAAAACTTAGTCATCTAACGTTGTTGTGATTGAGTAATACATTGTGTTTTTCGTTGTTGATTTCACAAATAGATCTAAACATGTTCGACAATTTACTACTGGTATTAATTGCATTTAATACTTTTCTCACTGTTAATTCCACATCTTCCATGCATTTAATAACAGCTTTGCTAACTAACACTTCTTGATGCACAATACAATGCATACGAAATATTTCATTTTCAGAGTCTTCGTTGAACAAATTCAATACGCCCTTTCTTTCGCTCTTCATAACCGCAGCTCCATCAGCAGTTACAGCACACAAGTTGTGCGTTGATACGTTTAACTTTATCATGTCCGCTTTGATAGCATTATAAATATTAATTGCATTCGGACGGTCTGTCAATGAAGTCTGGCACAATAATTTTTCAACAAATTCACTTTTGTCAACGTCGAAATATCTTGCAAATACTAAAATTTGGTTAGTTTTTGTCACATAATTACTTTAGTCGAAAAATAAACTATAAAATGGGCTTTTATTGAGTGATCTGCTTATTTCAAGTCCTATGAAATTTCCTATTTCGTTAATTCATTTGTAAAAATACATTTTTTTTTAATTTCAACTGTTGGTGGCCGCAGCAAAATCCTCTGGTGGCCGCATGCGGCCACCGTGGCCGCATTTGAGAACCACTGGTATAGACTCTGTATTTTCATATCATAATAGAAAGTGTCGCTTTTTTCGTTATCAAAACGCTTTTTTATCCGTTGATAAAACGTTCAACACTTTGCGATGTATCAATCATTCGCAGATTGACGGGTGAGTTTTAAAACACATTAATCTCTTAGACGTTGTTCCCTTTGAGTATTGCTTTATGTATGTAAACACTCTAATATCTTTCATTTTAATAGGTATAAGGGTAGTGTGAATATTCGAATTCTATAGAACCGGAGATGAATTATAAAAAAATTGGGTTTTTCTAGCGCGAACCGTTATTATTCGAGTTTGTTCGTTGTAAGCGCGTAATTGAATTCTTCCGTTCAGTGCTCATGTAATATATGCACAATCATAATAATAAATAAATAATTCGAAAGAACTATTGCGCGAGTTCGAATCTAATGATGCTTAGATTATCAATTCGTGAACATTGAGCAATTACAAAAACGTTTAACAGATGTTGCGCGGCCGATTTTTTATATTGGAAAAAAAGTATCCGATTAATACTCGATTTAATATTTTTTCAAACAATGTCTCCTCGCATACATTTATCGTATGAAAAACGTGTAAGATCGTTGTATTATGTGGAAGCGGGGTGTAATGGTTGTAATTTCATTGGACGTCGTTCAACACTAACGCCTATATAATTGCAAGTGGCCACGAACAATGAGCAATTAACTCGCATTTTGCAATTATCCCTGCTTGTCTTACTTAAAAGGTATAGCGACCGAACGGGTATGTATGTATCTGGCACCGACTGTAAATCTTTTCATATTTTTTCATGTCGGTTTTTTTTTTGTAACGCATTCGTTTTCGATGCGCGAGTATGCCACACTATGCGGCATATAATTAGTTTCGATCAAATGGAACAGTTTTATAAATAAATAATAAGAAAAAAAATACTCGATGTATTATAAACACTTTATCTACTTAATAAAGTGACATTGTAATAATATGTATTTTCTGAAAATTTGGAAAAATCACATTTGGTTATAAAATATATGATTGAAATTTGAGAGGTTTTTGTAGTAATAGTGCGCATAAACACATTTATTATATGTACACTATCGTTACAATTACAAAGATAAGTTTTGAAAATCAGAGACGCTTATGTATATGAAAAGTAAGTATGTATATGTATATTATATGAGTGAAATTATTAAAATCATCACATACACAGTTATTCACTATTCACTTGTGAATCAAGACCTCTCAAACCATTTTTCAGTTTTATCTATCTTTAGAATTTCTCATTCAATTCACCCTGCTAAACTTTCCGATTTCATCCGATAATTATCCACACAATTTCCTATACAGCCTCTCGGATACCATTCCAGTGCTTTTCGCGTCCAACTTTCATTCAAAAAGATTCATTTAGCATTTTGAGTTATAATTTAACTCTCGATTATTTTCATGTATTTTCGCATTTACACTCAATCCTCTTTTTACATGGTTCCGAAATAACACGGTTCAAGGAAGAAGAACCGATTTTTTTTTACACGTATAAAAATAAAAGAAAACACGTATTTTTATTATGCTACAGTGGTAAGATTGGCGCAGGCCAGTATACTGTTTTAATTATATGAATGTAATTATAGTTATTAAATAAAAAAATTTGATGTTTTTTGATGATTTTTACATGACAAAATTTTTTCACATTACACATTTTTTATAAAGTGCATTTGGATGGAAGTTCTATCTTAGTATACTGATGGAACTTATCTCCAATTTTCATATGATCACCATATATTATTTTACACGGTAGTCTTTGGAACGTATCACCCGTGTAAAAAGAGAATTGAGTGTATTTTTCAACACAGATGAAAATCCTTTTTAAAAACTCAACCGCAGAAGCTTTTCTTTGATAATTTATAACAAAACGTCCTCTGGGGCATCAGTATACACTTGGGTCTGTTTTTATGCGGATATTTTTATGCGATTTTGAAGTTATGCGGTTTTTAAAAATAATGAAACCTATCCCTCATTTTTCTATAGAGGAAAAAGCTTTTTTTATGCGAATGCGCATAAAAAAAAATCTAAAATTATCACTAGCGCAAGTTACATTCGTTAAAATGTGAGTGTGTGTAGGGCGATGGGCGAACGGAATTGTTTTTAAATCTAATTTTAAATCATTACTTTGGCGAACCAACTTGGTGGTACCAACCAGCTTTGATACATTTTCTCAAAATGATGTCGATGAGTTGCTTGAGGGTAGT
This sequence comes from Hydropsyche tenuis, assembly GCA_009617725.1. Taxonomy (NCBI): domain Eukaryota; kingdom Metazoa; phylum Arthropoda; class Insecta; order Trichoptera; family Hydropsychidae; genus Hydropsyche; species Hydropsyche tenuis. Next base: position 328,125 of record VTON01000039.1, read on the forward strand.
CCCTTGAAAGACGATGATATTATTGGTTTGATTTTACTTGGCAGCGAAGAAACAGAAGACGATATTGAAGTGAAAGAAACTCCTGCCCCCCCCCCCCTTACTACTAGTATAAAGATTATACAAGAAGTTAGTAAACTTTGCAATAAATTAGAAAATCTATTTATTGTACATGACTCAAATTCTGTCAAATTCAAATTTAATAAAGCAATTCTAAGATATATACGTATTTTTTTTATTAATATGAATTTTTTATAAACTTTTTTATGTGATTTTTGGTACATTATATCACAATGATTTGAAGTTATGCGGTTTTTAAAAATAATGGAACCGAACCTTCAGTTTTCTATGTAGTTCAAGTCTTTTATCGTATCTGTCGTATAAAAACAGACCCAAGTGTACTCGTATATGATCGCATACAAAAACAAATTTCATTAATCGGAAGCTCATCGCACGAACCGATGTCGCGACACGAAACATCTTTGCATATTCAAATGTGGCGTGCGAACGGCGAGCTTTCCTACGGCCACGCGAGCGACCACCGTCGACAACTACAACCACCACACGACACGGAGGGTTGTCTTCGCCATTGCCACTTTCCCATTGGCCAACTCGGCTCCCGGAACGGGTCCGAGTTGAGTTATTCGCGGCGCGGATAAGCAACATCGGCGGGGTGCTTAATTGGACCTCGCGCGGTCAACGCGCGAGTAATGATCGTATGGTAATGAGACGTAATGTACGCTGGTATTAGGCACAGGGGACTTTTTCGATGTGCTAGTGCTCGAAAGATACGACCGTCGCTTATTTGCATGTTAATTGTTACGTGTTACACGGTACGATTGCCGCTGTTCTAAGGCGGAGGTGGTGTTGGTTGGTTTTGATGGATGAAAGTTGTATAGAATGATTTTCGGTATTGAAACAGATTGTTTGTTGATTAAAAAGTCATTAATATCTTATTTATATGTGGCAAGATAATATATGTATATCTGATATTCATTAAAAAATATGCATTTCAAAACTAAAATCATACATCGTAACACAATACGCAAATCCATGGAATAGTTTATATAATAGGCATAGGCAAATCAGACAAATTCTGAAGGGTGGCAAAATAAATTTAGTAATAAATATTTTTCTTTATAAAAACATATTTGACAAAAAAATTAAAAAAACAATTGACAATGTTTCGGAGTAAATTTAAGACGTAAAAATGTTATTTAAAATACCTGTGTATAATATAATGTTAGAATTATTATTAAAAATAATTGTTTGAACTTTGAACTATATTTCTAGAGAAGGCGACATTTCGAATTTTGTCTAACGGTGGCACATTGTCTCGGGACGTTACTGACTAATCCATTTAAAACATTACAAACAAAGCTAAATGATTGATTTGCTTGAGAGATACGAAGCGTGTATTATAATATGTTTTAAAACTTCAAAACCGAGCTTTTTAATAAGCTTTTCATATTTTTTCAAATTTATATTGAAAATAAATCATTTAATGTATTTTTGACCTTGGAATATAATATATATTTGAACCTGATACTTGTACGGGTCGGTAGCGAACTTGTTAAGTATAATATACAGTCAATGTAACATAATATAACATTTGGTTCGAATAAATTAAATCGACATTGTGAATTACTGCACCGTTGTTCGACTTCGTACTAAGCGGGCATAACTTTTCCTTGATTGAAAAATACCTTATATGAAAATAATTATTGATTGTATCAATAATTCGAATTTGTTTCAATGAAAAACTTGTCAAAATATATACGAGTATTATATTGGATAAATAAATAAAAATATTTTTATCATATTTTACTGCTTGGCTGATGCAATATTATGAATATATCTGCTTTCCTTTTAACTATTATGCATTCGATGTTATTATATTTAAATAATTTATGAATATAACTAATTAACAATTCATATTATGCATAATTTGAACACTTAAATCATATTTGCCCCAGATTTTAGGAATTATCAATGAACCAAATAAATCCTATTAAGATTTGCATAGTAAACGTTTCCTTAAAGAAAAATCTTATCATAAAATGAATAATTAATTAAAATCTATACACAGTAAATTCAGAAAGTATATTGATTAATTTAATGACCATTTCATCACTAATCTTACGAAATTATATTAAGATATCATCGTTAAAAATTTTTTTTAATCATATTCAATATAATCACCACCAATAAATTTTATGGAATCAACAAAACGATACATCAAAGCCATCTTTCTCGATTCGAAACAAACCAACGGTGGGCGACCATCGTACTCGGCAAGAATGATAATCATCGATAGCCGATTGACAGTTCGCATTTTTAGTTGACAATGTTGTGGGCCTCGTTTCGCAACACTTCTGCCGACACACGGCGGATTTTCTTTTGAACGCGATTGCTACTTTGCGATTATATATAATAACGTTGCGCAAAACGCACTCGATCTCATACAGTAGCGCATATATACTGATATAGACAAACGGACAGACGCTCGTTCGTTTTTAAAAGTTTTATTTGTGCATGTTGTTGTGAATCGATGAAATCGAATCTATGTATATGATCATTTGCTGTAGAATTAGGGCTTTAAGATGTTTATAAACTTTAAGTATTAAAAATTATATTATATTTTACCGAATAGTTTTAGATTGTTGATATTCAAATTGTAATAGTTTATTGATCATAATACAAGTCGTTCAAATTTAGTGATCGAGAATAAACGATTAACTGAGATTATATGCGTGGCCTGAATTTTTCGATATCTCAATCATTTTAAGAAAATTTTCATACAATAATAAAAAAATTAGCTTTAAAAGATTTCAATATTCAAAAATAATAGACCAAAACCTCAATTATAATAAATCCTCAATTCAAAACAATACTGATAATTCGGAGAATAAAAACAAAATAAAGCTCTATTAAGAAAAAAACTGGAGTAAAACGGAATTTTGGAATAAAACATGATATTGTAGTTCTAAACAAAATGACAAAATTTCATGTCGATTTATATTGATATTTCACAGCACATGAATCATCGACAATCGACATAGACTCTACGCCGATTTTGTATCACTTTCGTGCAATTCACGTCAACGCAACCGAGCCAAAACTATTCTCAAAGATGTATGGGAGTGCCACCTAAGAAATATCGGTTTTTTATTGTTAATTAACACAATTTACGCGTACATGGAAAAAACGAGCGCCATTGCCCAACCCGCATACTGGCGCATATATCGACACTTCGCTCGCTCCCTATGAGGCGCACAAGTGGCCGCGCTAATTGATAGATTGCATTGTGCAGTTCTATTTTTTTTTTATGTCAGATTCCCTATATTTCTTGTCCGTGTCGATATGTCGCGTGGTGTTGCGCAATCGCGGGCATTCACTAATGCGCGTTTGTCAAGTATAAAGATCGTCTATTGAGAACTGGGCCTCGCCGATCTGATACGCGTAATGAAAATGGTTACTTAATGCGTCTGTTTGATATTCAATGTTGTATTATGATGCTTTTGATTGATACGATGTTTATTTCGGTGGAAAAGTTTGCAATTTTTTTCGGTGTGAAATGTTTGTTTTGTGTACAATTGGAGATTTTCGTTTGATGCATCAAAAGAGATTAGTCATATACAGTGTGATTTTTATATCAATAAACATTTAAGATCTAAAGAATTTTCGTAGATGTGAAAACAATATTTGTTCCAATTAAATATACATTTCATATTGGTAAATAGTTTTTGATTAATTTCGAACTGCCGATGTATTAATCTGATTAATTGGAAAATCTCGTTTTTTCAATTAAAGAATTGAAATCGATTAGCTTTCTCTTGTATAAATGTAAAGTTGAGTAAAACGAAATGTTTAGGATAAATTAAGCTTAATTGATGACTTTCATTAAAATTATATTACTTGGAAATGTCGTTCTACATACTAGATATATTGTATGCAGAATGTAAGAACGATAGGCATTTCCGTTCGAGCACGCATAGACGAAAGACTTCATTAAAACTTACATGCGCCAATCTTATTCAATAAAAAAATATTTAAATTAATTCTCAGTAGTATATGTGATATTACAAAAGTTGAAGATTCCTAGAAATACTTAAAATTGTGAATTTTTCGATTAATTAGTACTTTGGCAGTATGATAATATTTTATTTAAAAAGATTTACGTATAAAAATAATTACATCGTTTTTATAAAAAATATATACTATTGTATTAATTAATAAACATATCAAAAAAAATCTATACAAAAAATTGCGGAAGCATAGACATTCCTTGAAAATAAACAACTCAAACACCGAGCGCATTCAAAGCACCATAGAGGCGCCATCGCGGCCGAATTTTGATCATACCTCGTCTATTATTTTCTCGATGATGATCATTTATTTATTTTTTCTTTAGCGAATGTACAAAAGAATGGTCATTGCGTCAACAAAGAGCCCTCCAAGGCGGCTTACGGTTCCGAATAAATAGTAATTAGAGGCATTCGGCTCCGTCGGAGATTACCATGTCGGATGCCCCGGCGAGAGATCAAATTGTTGATACGCTCTCCCATCATCGGAGATAATCTGTACGAGTATTTACACGTACGTATGTATTTTTAATACACATTTCTCTATATGGATATGTGTGCTTGTGTGTGTTGTTCGTGCACAATATTATTTCTTATGTTTCCGTGGACGCGTTCACACTCAACGTTTCGGGATCATTGATTTGTTTAACAAATTCAAGATTTTTTTTACATAATTTCGGAAGTTATAGAAAGGTTTAAAATTTAATTTTTATATTCAATTATTAAATTTAGATACATATCGCTTAGTTTTAGAATGAATCAATGATACACAATCTGATGTAATATTCAGTTTGAGTTTCAATTAGAATGTTATACGAAAATTTAATCCTTATATTCAGTAGATTAAACTTATCGAATCCCCATTAATTATCAATATTAAGGATCAAATGGCATAGTCTTCATATGAACTTGATATATGTATGACATACAAAATCAATTTTCAAAATAAACTCAATCCTCTTTATACACGGTTCCGAAATAACACGGTTCAAAGAAAAATAATCGATTATTTTTTAAACGGTTTTTCCACCTTAACGTATCCCCCGCGTAAAAAGAGGATTGGGCGTATTATCAAATACAATATCAAAAGATAAACCCGATATATCGAATGTCCGCTCTACCCAAAATAACTACCGCACTTAAACCATAATTCATGCATATTTTTATTATTCTCCGAGCAAATCAATGATTCCGAAGCGTCGAGAAAAAAGTGTAGTGTAGACGCACTTACTGTTGAACCTGTTTGTCTGGTGTCTTGTTGTTGGGATAGGAATTACGTAGTATTTACGGCGAGATAATACACACGTTCACCTGTGTGTCCCCCGCGGGGCAGGTGTAGCCACCGGAGGCTCTGCCCTCGGGACGTACTTCTCGCATCTGAAGGTATTTGCCAAAGATCAGCGTGTCATTGGTTTCAGATTCTTCGGGAATGTCAGATTTACATAGACGTTAGTTCTGAAGGATTTTTTTATTGTTGTTATTTGTATTACGGTCGTCGTGTGGACCCTAATGAAATTTGATCAACTGATTTCGCATATTTTATTGTCAATTTGATTTTCATTATTGTCGTATTGTATTCGAAATTATTACGAATGATTTAATTAGAAAATAAATGGAATATTATCTAGTACATTTTCGAATGGGGACGAAATAAAATTATCCCGGTATGCAATCGACTTCCAATTGCGCACTCGATTGGACACATTAAATATGTGAATGTCTGGTTAAAAATGCGGTCCGATTCAGCATTCTTCGTTCGGATGGCGCAAAAGCCATTACATTGAAAGCTCGACATGGACTACAACAAATGATAGGCCATTCTTTTAATAACCCACACTTCCTTCTAGAGCTTCCCTAGACGTTATAGCCTTAGCAAATCAAAGATTCGAATCGATCTATGGTCGTTGGTGACGGCAAGTATTGTGGGAAAACTTTTTCAATTCATATTTATTTATTCAATGGAATCGGTCATGTAACATGACATTGGTTGTAGATGTAAAACAGTTATAGGAAATTTAAAAATCTTTGTAATATTTTTAAATTTTCAAACAATTAGTGTTTTCTATCTAATGAATATAACACTTGAATATAAATGATTGAAATCGCAGGAAAAAATATCAATTCTTTATTGTATACAGGAAAGACATCGCTTGAATGGTGGTATTGTATTGACGAATGAATAATTCTAAAGCCGATAATTATTTTTATATTTGAATTAGCATATAATGTATACTATAGAACTATTCATCATTCATTTTATCTCTATCGCAAATCGTCAACAATAAATTGCAACATCTTACAACAGAAGCGGTCTTTTCTAAAACGCACTAAGAATGCAATAACTATGGATCGTTGCAGCATCCTGTTTTCACAACATCAAAATAACTTGAAACTCATCTATCAAATATTTTCGATATAAAGAAAAAAAAGAAATTGCATATTGCGCGTATAATATATTGCATAATTTGAACCGCTAACGAGATCCGTCCGAACCGATAAATTATTCAAATTCGTTTATTATAAGATCCGATAAAGGTAAATGATGGGGCTATATCGATAAACAGGGATAATGAACGATTAAAGGTTAAATTGACATGAATAATTAGGTCCGAGAACATACTCGTTAACTCAAAGCGTTTACCTCTTTTAATAGGCCCGTACAGATTTTCTTACGTTCGTTGAACTCTCGATGTGATTTTCATATTTTAATGAATAATTTTATAAGTAAGTATGTATTCATTAATTGTTTAAGAATATGTTTTTCTTATAAATAACCATCAAAATATTTATCAGAATTGTATAGGTAGAATCTAAATCAAAACAATACTGCAACATCTTGGGAAAAGCTTGTATTTCCTAAGGCCATCATAAAGGGTTAAGGACCTCTGACGTAAACGATCGATCTGTATTGGAAGCTTGTCTCGTCCTGATAAGGTCTCATCGGGAAGTGCCGTTCTTCTCGTTCTGTTTCCAGGGAATAAAAGGAAACAATGCACCGGGACTTGGTGCATCATTGCACCGACACAAGAGGACGACCGCGTCGCCATCATTACCGAGAAATCTTTAATAAGCCCTCTAACCGGAATTTCTAGTGTTTCCATACACACACGAAACACGGTAGATTTGTATCTGTGTGCTCGGTAATAATTATTTATTTTTATGGCAGAGTTGACCAATAAAATTGCAGCACAGACCACGCGCCTCGTACATTGTTTAAGTCGATGCGAATTGATGCACGGTTCTGCATTATCGTCGCGACTCGTTCCGTGGCCGTTGATTATTCCAGTTTTTCACTTGGCGAATTAGTATTTTTCGCATAATCCGAGTGTTCACTGCATTTAATTTCTTCGCGCGTTGCGTAAACGCTTCGCGGTGACTTCTGCCGTTTGATCGATCATAGATCCCGAAATGGCATAGGAAGCCGCGCCAGCTTCTTAGACAATCGAGTTTTACAGCTCGATCGATCGCTATTGTGATCTATATATGGTATGGCCGCCAAAGAAGGCCTAGAAATAGCATTTTTTTCTCAGCGTCGGCTCAAAAGAAAAATTCATCGCATTTTTCGCGTTCGCACTCACTGAAATTTGCACGATCTTATTACAATTGCAAATCGATTTAAAAAATTGATATTTAACCTACATAATGTATTTGCTGCAGGCAAGTAGAGTCTGTTAATACGTACATTCTCTCGCAAATGCATGCTTTGTCCAAATCACTCAGGGAAAGCATATATGGGAGTATGAATGAACATGTTAACTAGATAATGCATGAACCATCTATACTGACCTAGATAATGTACTAACGGAATAAATAAATCGCAAGTAGGGAATATAGTAGGGTACATTTTATTTTAGGGAAATACGAAAAACCTTAAATATTCAATTTGTGCTAATTTATTTTTGGTTTACGTATTAAAAACTGTGACAGATAAGTATTGCTTATTACAAGAACTAAAAAAGGATAGGAACACGTAAATGACCCCATACATGGTTTATAAAATACAGTTCTCATATGCTACTTTCACAATATGTAACGAAATAAAACGTGATTTTTGTATTGTTTAGATATTTAGACACAGAGAATTATAAGACATAATGAATTGAAAATAGAGGAGAATTGTCCGTGATAAAATTATTTTAATTTATCTGAAAATAAAATCACTATTCAAAACTTACAGTTGTTAACTTAATATAATAATGCTCCGATTCTTAAGGTTATCTGTCGTATCTTTTTGCAATAAATGACGATCACAGATGACAGCTGCATTATAAAATACCAAACGTGTATTGGTGTTTTATGTGTTGCCAACTATCAATAACGAAACTAACTTATCTGTCAAATCGCTTAAATTTTGTTCATTATGTGGTTTAGCTGATCGATGTTGGCGGGTCAATGCATTCGTTCGTTTTAATATATACTTTCTCTAGTGATAATGTATGCAAAATCTAGTATTGTGCGCTTTCCCCAAAACATGAAGTGTACCTATACATTATCTATGTATATGTACTAGACAATGTATGTATTCGCGACAATGAACATATTGAATAAAAATGTTATGAAATTAAATTGAAAAAATATGTTAAGATCGTTTCAACACCTCAGTCTCGTGAAAATATCGGAGGAAATTAGAGCCGCGGTGATTTCAATGGACCGGCGATGAAAAAAAAAATTATTAAATACTAAATAAATGAATGAAAATAAAATGAAAATCGACGTCACATAAGTGAAACGGCGCCCCGTAACGAAGAAACGAAATCGTCTTCGGGTCGTAAAACCGCGTGATTTAATTTTATAGGTTTCAACGCACAAAGGTCCCTCCGCCTTATTGTTAATGTCATCCCCGAAGTGCCGTAACTATAAATCCGACGAAATAATTATCCGACCGGCTTCAGAAAGCTCGGACCTCAAGCTCGAATGCAGATAGATGGACATTTTCGGATTTTCGTAATGGATTTTTACGCTTTTTTTTCAATTAGGTGCCGTCAAGAAAATACTACAATTCGATACGTGTAGATCGATTTTATCAAAAAGTGATAAGATTTTTATTATTGTGGAAAGTTTATTTAACTTTTTTTTATTTCGGTAAATAAATATAATATGTTAGATTTGCATATCTCCTTCTTGTAGTTTCGAAACGGTAAATTTTGTAACGCGAATCCGCCAAACAAATTTACTCAAACTCAGTACATCGATCATTTGCCAATAATACGTCTTTGTGCAAAGAGAGTCATGCTGGGAAAGAAGCCAAAAAAATACCCAACTCAAAAATCAAACCAAAAAAATAAAATAAAATCTAGAAATACGTGCGCACACTATACACATCAATTATGTTCTGTACACGGTGTTTCACGAATAATATGTGCTATTTTTTTTTATCCCAGAGTGAATTTAAGCGCCGATTTACTTTCTAAATCGTTTAATTTTCACACCGACACTTATGCACATCAATCAACAAGCATGTAATCATCGAGCGCTTTGAATATCCCAGAAGAGACGGACCAGTGTTTGATCCACCTGAAACGCAATTTTTTTCCAATTTCCGGCCCGAACAGTGTCAAATGGATCTTCGAATAGAAATTTCGAATCCGAATCGTCGTCCTGTCGAAAAAATGTGGATCGCTACGGTCCCACAACACGGGCCACTTACAAAGAACGAGGTTTCATTGGCACGTCTACGTGGACGCGTCGTCTTGCATATTAATGAGCCATCTTCAGTTTCACACACGACTAGAGCGTCCCGTAGACGTGCACCACATTAAACACACAGACAAGGGTCACTTTTCTCCAATTTCTAAACTGTGGGACGCGTTTGAGCCCCTAATCTTATGAGACGACCTGTTCGTTTTTAAAGCCCATTTTTATTCGTTAAACATCATAGAATTTGATGGGATGAAGGTTGAAATGTAATTAGGGTATATCAGGGAATATGTGAGGATGTTCTGCGCGCCATAGTTTGGCAACAACACGTCATAATCAATCCGTAAAACCGTTCGCGGGCCTTTTTGTTTGGTGCGCGTTCACGTTTTCCTTTTACCGCGGGGTCGCCGGGTTCACAGGCGGCCGTTCGGTAACTGGCTTCGAAAACACACAGTCATGCTTTGTTAGCATTTCAATTGAAAGCTCGCTGTAATTGATGCGCCCGATCGCCAATGTGATGGTTGTTCGATAGCAAAAAAAAAATCGTCGGATAAAACAAATAATCGGAAAAAATCGCGAACGGCATGTGAATTTGCGAGCAAGATATGTGTAGTAGGGCGTCCGTTATTTCAACTTTTTTTTATTTTTTTAAATGGTTCATCGGAAGATGTCAAAACGAACGTTTTTTTAGGTACGCGTGCCGCTTTCTTTTTTTTTTGTTTTATATTGAAGAAATTAAACTGGTTTCTTTTTTAATTTATTTTTTTATTAGACGGATGTTACTCTGCTCTTCTAAACCAAACTGACATTCATTTACCGACTAAAATTGCATCGGAATGTTTGTCAAAACGAACGTTCGTTTTTAGAAGGAAACAGGATGTATTTAAATTTGCTCGCTGACATCTTGCGTTGTTTTATGTTTTTTAAATAAAATTTTTTTTTGATTACGAAAATGTTTCCAGGAGGCACCGCGCGGGGTTATAATTAAACTCTTCATACTGAGTTCAAAGCGGAAATGTTCTCAAAACTAGAATGCAGCTCGTTCAATCATGAATTTCGTTCAAACCCGAAGATCTTGCGTCATTATGCAGCTCGTTCGGGCGTCATTTTTTTTTATTGTTTTATGTTAAAATGTTGAGAATGAAAAGGATTTTAAATTTCGCATTTATTTGGACTGATGAGTTTACTTGTTCCGAGATGTATTGAAAGACCATTTTTTCTTATCAAAACTTTTTTTTTGTCGTAGCGCAGTTATGTCGTAATAAAGTAAAATTAAATGTAAAAACCATAAATGCTAGCTGAACTTCTTTAAGGCTGTTTATGATATAGTTTTGTTGATTTTTTTTAAATAAAATTACTTTTTTTTTCGTTAATCTGGTTTTTGTTTTGTGGTTCATATTATGTTTAATTTCATTTATTTTGATCCTTAATTTGTGATCCAAAGTATTTATTTTTCTCATCTTCCAGTAAACTTTGTTTAAATGTAAAATGCTAAATTCATGATTTAAATACATTATAATTTAAATACATCCTGGGTTTTCTAAAATTGATAGGTCACCATGAAATATGAATATTTTAGTCGGTAAATTGGAATATTTTAAACAAAACTTTCAATACATCTCGACACCGGTTCACAGTCAAACACAGTCCCTTAAGTGTTTTAACATAAAACAATAAAAAAAAATAAAACGCCCGCTAAAAAAAAAATCGTTTTTAAAGAAAAATACTAGCGGAGCAAACCTAAAAGAACGTTCGTTTTTCTACCGATGCAATTCGGCACCAGTAAACACAGTCCAAATTGAAACTTCGTTTCTGAGGTGTTTCAATATAAAAAAAAAAAAAATGAAAGGGTGCCATTTGAAATAAAATAAAAAAGTCGAAATAAGGGACGGTCTAATGTGTAGTGCTTCACTTGTATGGTCGACTCTAATTGGAATCGAAATGTTTGTTTTTTTATTTAGTGAAATTCAGAATACTATATATTGCTGTATAGTTTTGTTGATTTTTTTTATAAAATTATTTTCATATTTTTGATGGTTCATATTATACAGGTGATCCAAAGGTCTCCGTAAAGCTTTATAGAGGTGATAGGTCATGTTATTTGGAATATTTTAAACAAAATATACCTTAGTCCAAAGTATCATAGTTTTTGAGCCATTATTATTATTATTATTATTTATTATTATTATTATTATTATTATTATTATTATTATTATTATTATTATTATTATTATTATTATTATTATATTTTTATTAAATCCAAAATCTCGCACTTTCATACTAATAATATCCAAATGAAAGATAATATGGCAGACAAAACGTTTTTTTTTTTAATTTTTTACCATGTATTTAATCCTTAAACAGGAATACAAAAATCTATATCAGCTAAAAACTGTTAGAAATACATGATTAATTATCAAAAAATTACTGAAGTAAAGGAAACTAGAGTTTTTTGATATTTCTTTTTTAAAAAATCCGAAGTCCAAAGTGTTCAAATATTTTAAAAAAAATCTGTTTTAAGATCTTTCGATTAATATATCAAACATGCTGATATCTAACAGATTTTCAAAATTAGGGTATACAAACGGAAACAAGCGATACGTGGAATTGTCCAAAATGAAGCGACAAGTGGCGCTTTTCAACTTTAATATGGAATGTTTTTTAGTATTCAAATTACTTATTTGACACTTTGAATATTATCGAAAAGGTTCAATTTTGTGCATGTTATTTAAGATACATATGATAATGAATTCGACAAAATAATCTCTACATAATGATCCATACCGATCCGATAATTAGGCGCCATCATTACCATAAATTGTCGCGCACGCGCAGCATTTCGAAGCGGGCCGCGAAATAATTAATATCACAAAAGGCGATAAGCATCCGAAAGTGGCAATATACGGAATGAAATATAGCTTTCGAGCCGCGGCGGCCATAATTTTTTACAATTTGCCAAGCAATTTGTTAAGCTCTAGCGGGAGGCAAAAGTTCATTTGGCCGCGAGTAATTGCCGCAAGTCCGCCACGTACGACGCTCAATCACGTCCACACAAACATACGACCGTTCGCCAAACATCGGAGAGAAGCTTTTAAAAACATGATCCCGATTTTTTTCGATTTAAATATTATATATTATTAGTGTATAGCGTAATGTGTGCGCTCGGCAAACACGGCTTGTTGGGAAAGTCGACGTGCGCTGGATGCTTCGGATTCGTATCGCTCTATAGAAATCAATAATATTCTTCGGAACTTCTGTATGAGAGATTAAACATCTTCTGTTTTGTTTTTGTTTCCCAGTTTAAACATCGGATATAATGGCAGAGACGCTTGATATCGTAAAAGATTCAGATCAATTACGTTTAAAGGGGGTGAATTATGAAGATTTTTTTCTACGAGTATAACCACCTGTATCAATATTAACTTAATTTTTAAAAATTCATCTCTTGCGCCATTAGGGGTCGCTCGTAGAACGCACTTTTCGAATTTCAATTTATCTCAACAGAGGAGCCTTCACGTATGAGCTCTCGGTATTACCACAATGTACTTACATAACGTATGTGCAGGTCGTGGAGTGCAATTTGTTCGGTTGTCTCGAATCAATCATCGAGAGCCACTGAACATGTTCCATTGCATCTCGGTCTCACGTACGAATCGGTTCCTCCGAACCGATTAATTGCCCCTCACGAACCGATACGTGTCCATAAGCGTGGCCAGAATGTTTAAGTAGTGTTCGCCTCGGAAACTAGGGAAAGAATAGTGGAAATTGATATTTGGGTATTTGGTGTGTTTTGTAAAAAGTGAATAATTTTGAATTTGTGTGAGAGAATATATTGATTTTCTTGACCCAGTTTGAGCGAGGTTTCCGTTATATGGAACAGTAATCTTTCAATAAATTTGATTAGAATATTGATATTGGATTTATTAATGTAATTCGATATTTAAACGTTCTTTTTTTTCATGATTATTACAACGGATTGCTATTTACTAATATAAAATCCGTAGTGGTAAAAATAATGTGTTTTCACATTTCTATTTGTATAAAACAACTATGATTGAAAAAAATATGTTCACATTATTGAATCAATCACTTTAGAATGGTGAAAAACCAAATTAACAGTCTTATTTTAACCCACTTTACTAAAATGTATTTATAATTTTCAGTTTATTGATATAAATATTTTTAATGAAAACACATTAAGCATAATGTGATCTTTTGTTCTAAAATCTATATTTTTTTATTATATTTATTCATTTTCTAAATATGTAATTTTGCTCATATAAATATTCATGATCTGAATTTTTTTTAATTTGAAATTATTAAAAATACGAAACGTTAAATATGCAAACATTCATATATTTTCATCATCCGAGGCACTTTTCATTTGAATTTATTCACAAAGAAAAAACGAAACATAGTCAAAAATAAACCTAAAATATCACACAGTCAACATTTACATGTTAAATCCATTTTTCAAAATACAACAATTCAACCATACGCACCTATTCAACGCTGTAGCAGTTCTTCCACTACCCCACATCCACCGTTCAATCAAAATTAACACACAGCACTCACATGACACCCCCCCCCAAGAGTATTCCATTGTTCGTTCGATCGACTTCGATAGTTCATCAACGTGCTTATTGTGTATCAAGATTAATTTCGTGCACGAAACATAGGATTTCCATCAAAGCACCTTCGAGCTTTTGTCGAACGAACGACCCACCATGGAAATGAGCGGAAAATCGAGGCGTTTCGATTTATATTTTTGTTTCGTAGGATTTAATATACAAAAATTGCTTTCAAGAGCTCCCTCTTTCTAATAGCTTGTTTACTTTTGTCTCCTTTGTGAGAGACGAAGTAATGCCGAGCAAATAGTTACTCGGCGAGAATTGAAAACGCGAAACACAAGCGGAAAATTTCCATCTCCAGTTTTTCTTTATGGCTTTTCTCTCTCTGGCTTTATCGCTTTCTCTTACCCTCTCCCTCCCTCTCATCCAGACGTATAAGTAATTTCTTTTTTATTTTACCGAAAACGCTTTTGCCGCACTCGCCTCTCTGTACATATTTGCACAAATTGGCTCTACGGAGCGACAGCGTGGTACAGTGGTCCGCTTTTGAGGTTTTGCTTCTGATTCTGAACATTTTTTATAAGAAAATATTCAAAATGCTTAATTTTTCAATGGATTGATCGATTAATCATCTTATCAACATTTAATTTATTGTTTAATTTTTCTATATTCAAAATTGATTTTTGAGTTTCAATAATTGAAATTATATAAGTAATAAAAAATTAATAAATATTGAATTATTTTATTCGATTTTGAAATGTAAACGATTCATTTATTTGATTATTTTGTATAAATTTGGATTGATTAGAGTTTCAATATAAAAGTAATAAGTTCGTTGTAAGAAAACGGGCGTGTCGATTCGAATAAACGTTTATTCTGAAAGTCTTATCAAAGAAAATTTCCATGGAGTCGAAACACATTATTTATTATTTATCACAAACGCTATGAAGTGATTTCTTTTGACCTTTAATTTCTCGCTTACGTATGCCGTTTTTACGCACACACACCATCTTTATGCGCGAATTATTATTTCCGAACGAGTCTCACACCACGGGACGACATCAGAAAAGCACGAACGAACATAATGCGAGCTCACATATAATAAATATAATAAAAATGGGGCGCACATTAGTTATTTATACACACACACACACGTGCGCGCCCGTCTCTGTCGGGGAAAGAGTGTTTGCGACAACGTAATTACATCGTTCAAACCCCATGGCTTCGGTGGAAGCTACTTCCAATTTCATTTCCAGCCCCGTAAACTAATAGTCTTCACTTGTAGATGGGCCAAAAGCGTTGGAAACTGTTGGAAGCGTCGGAGGATATGAATAGGAAGAGGTGAGGGCTTCTTTCCAAACGCGAAGAATATGGTCGGGTTGAAATAAATTGTGAGGTTTTTTCGAATGTGTGTTATTCGGTTCTTGTTATAAGTGAATGGTATGTTTTTGAAAATAGTGAAATTTTAAAGCCAATAACAATAGATATATTGAAAATAATAGTGATTTTTGGCATATAAATGAACAATTGAAATTTTAAATGCAAAATATTTAAATAAATATAATTTTGAATCCAAACAAAGTATAAAACCGTTGAATATGAAAACATGTACAAATTCTGCAATAAAAATAGAAAAATTTTCTGAGATTATTCAATAAAGAAACCCGAGTTCTTCCGAGTTCAAGAAATATATTTATAGAAGTAGGCAAAGCATTTCGATTGGTTCAAATGAAAAAATTCTCTTACCAAACAGAATAATATAAAATTTGAAAACTTATATTGCACCACGAAAGATTGATGCGAATCAATTTCAAACAAAATTGAAACCGATTGAAATATTTTAATTGGCAGCATTAAAATCAATTTCCGCCATCTATACGACATTAGCGAGCAGCTTAATTTCGACATTAATTGTGGCGACACAAAATAATTTAAAGGCTCGTACTTTTAAACGGTGCCATTTATTCATACGGGGTGGGTAGAGGAGCTATTTGAATAATCGGCGCCAGTTTGCCCGAGCTTAAATTGTTTCCATTAAGGACATATGCGGGGAAATTTTTTTTTAATATTAATGTCCTGCCATTTGTAGCCGGCGACATAACTTTTTCGCTTACCGAAATAAACGCGAAAAATTCGCGCGTTTCCAAGCGAAATTGTGTATGAAACATATCCATTTTTTGTAGTAATTGTATTTTTTTTTATATAAAATATATTAATTAAATAAATAATTTGAAACATTATTTTTTTTATTTTCTTAAGAAATAAAAAAAAACTGAAGATCTATAATAAAAAATAATATTTATATCTCATCTTAAATTAATTATTATATTCCGAAATTGATTATTAATGAAAAGTGATATATAATTTTATTGATTCGGTAGCTATTCGTAATATAATAGAATCCAAGTTGTTAACGTAGATACAAGTCTTCGCAAAAGAAGCTTGCTAACAAATCGGCGACAATCCGCCGGTGACAGAAGATATCAATCGCGCCTGGGACAAAATCGACTTTTTATTTATTTTATATAACATATATTTTTTGTGCGATTCGCTTTAGGAATTTCAGCTTCGAGAAACGACAGATAACCGCTGAAATGTTTCTAGAAACTCAGATATGTGTCGCATGAAAAATGGATCGATTTAACGGTTTTCTTGAGGTACAGTAGATTGGGAATTTGTGCAGATCTGCTTTACGCTTATTGAGTTTTCATATAAATAATTCGAACTTTATTTTATTGTCAGGCAGAAAACGGGCATGCAGGTTCATATAAACAGTGCTGATTTCAATCAATGGATCCCTCGAACAATAAAATCCGATAATCCCAAATAATAATAAAAAAATGCAGAACGAACTTCGCATACTCGCAATAATCGCATTCCGGATTCCCGACCCGCAACAACCCAACGCGAGAAATTAATCACACCACGATAATGATCACGAGAGATGATTTTCACTGAATACAAAACCAAAATTAACCCTTATGATTATTATTAGAAGTTAAAATCGGTTGAACAAATCAATTCCAGAGATTTAGAGATAGCGTTAAGTCTTCGTAGTTTTGATTGAGGAGTATTGTTTTTCAACTGTTTGGAATTATTATATTTAAAATTATTATTCAAATATTATTAATCTTAATACATATAATTTTCATTTCCAAATGGAAAATAACTTTATTGTACGCCCACACAAAAATTTTTCGATGTTCATCGTTCAAAAAAATAAATTTTGACTCATTAACGAAAACACATCTTACACACGTACGTATATCTTAAATAAAGCTCGTTAAATTGATTAATTATCGCGAATCGGGAGCGCGCTTGTATCGAGGCTTACCATCGTCCCATAAGAGTTCCCTTTGTGCTCCACTGTAGGGGTTAACCACATACATTGTAAGGGTTAAGTGTACCTTAATGACCGGAGCCTGTAGTCTTATTGTTTCGACAGCGGGCTTCCGCCGAGAGGCTTTCGTGGACACATTTCTCTCTTTGTACATTTCGTTTTTTGCATTAGTGGCTCGTATGCATAGACATAATTTGAGATTCATTTGGTTCAATAAGATTTTTCAAATCAAAATGAAAAATGAAAATTATTGATCTGTTTATATTAAATAAACTATATTATCTTAATAAATACCGAATATACATAACATCACTAGCCTAGAATATTTATAATATTTTGTATAACTTATTTAAAAAAAAATTTGATACTTTTCAATACAAATAATTCTTGAAAATGATTTTTTTAATTTTTATAATAAACAATGAAACGCCACTGATAAAACAAATAAAATATTCTTTCTGTATCTCAACAACAAAGACCATCCTCTTCTTTAGATATAGGATATGCACGCAATTAACACGCCCGGCCAAAATAAAAGAAAAAAAAATTGTTCTTTGTGAGCAAAAAGTACACTCGATAAGATACAGATCGTTAATGATTTTTAATTATTTTTATTTTTTTATAGAAATTTTGCGCTTCCGTACTTGAAAATTTAATTACGAATGTTTAAAAACGAATATATTCTTTTTTTCATGGTTGAGAAAAATCTTAGTTTTCGATTTTCACGATTCGCTATATATGTAGGTATGAGTAAGCGCATGTCACAACAAATCGGAAAACTCCACCCATTCATCCCGAAGAACCAATAAAGGCGTTTTCAGAAGGAAATAACTTTTATCTGTTGGAAAACAAATAGGAGACTGGCTGGTTATTATGTTACCGGAGAAGGCGCGTCTTCGCAGGAAATTGGAAAATATCTGAAAACCTCGTTCATTGTCCCAATAAAACGTTCATTTTTTACTCGATTTAATTTTTTCTATCTATCTATCTATCTCTACTATTATAAAACTGAAAGTCCCTCTTCTCTATCTATCTGTCTGTCTGTCTATCTGTCTGTCTGAGACGCTTTTTTGGAGGCCATACTTTGTACCTTATTCAAAATGTGACGAAACGTCCTAGGACGTTGAAACTTTCTCAAATATCTTAAAAAATATTCCTGTAGCGACGCGCGTACTTTAGAATCTCGAAAAAGGCCGAATAAAATTACGCAAAAAATTAATTGATTGAAAATTATTAGGCGCCCCTTTTGATTTTTTTTTACGTTCGGGGGTTATTTTAGTGGCGGAATATCTTGCTATGGATCCCTATGTGACGATCTGTTTCATATTTCGGACGGGAATGCGATCTTTATTGAAATATATGAAATTGAATGCGTAAAGACTCGAAATTTACGATGATTTGCCCGCCGCCATTTTGGTTTTCCGAACGATCGCTGTCATGCAAAATCTGTCACGGAAAGCATTTAGGTATTTCAATTTTATGCCTAAACGGTATCTATTCACATATCAATAAGTCCTACATTCGATCGCGCAAATATAATAAAACCGATATGGCCGTGTTGAGCGAAATACGTATCTATTGGCTACATTCCTACGGAAATTATAGGGGACGCAGACAGATGGCTGAAGGTGAGCACTTCAAAATCGGCCTCATCTCTACATAGTGCGCTGACGGGAAAGGCTATTAGGGCCTTAGAGTTGTCTGCAATTAACGAAGGAAAGTTAAGCGCATTAGAAGGTAAATGAGAGGGATCGGTCGAGAAGATCCTGCAGGCGGTCCAAACGCAAGTTCCTGCTTTCCCCGCCCCATCATATGCTTCGGCAACGAAGCCACCAATCGTATTAGCCCGTGAAACTACGGAAAAAGCGCTGCCTCCCCGACCGGCCGTTCGGATTTATCCGATTGAGCCATCCACACATAAATCCTCTGCAGAGACCATGGAAGCTGTCCGCCAAATGGTCAAAACAGATCCCGCAAAGATCCGCATTACTGCTACCGCACCAATCGCCAATTGTGGCGCTTTAATCCGCCCAAGGACAAAAGAAGAGGCTGTGGCCTTCACCAAAAACCCCTTACTGGCCCAAAAGGGTCTCCGCGCTGTAATCGAAGGAGAGAAGCTCCCGCGAGTTTCTCTTCGCTACGTTCCTGAAGAGTATTCTGATCAGGAGATAGTTTCCCTAACATATAAACATAACTAAACGTAAATTTAAACTTTCGCACGTACATTCGCTTGCGGACGGCCACAAGCATTTTATTTTTAGCGCCACTGCGGAAATCCGCAAGCTGCTCGCCGACGAGGGCAGAGTCTATCTCGACCTTACGTCGGTTAAGGTAATGGATTACTTCAACGTCACCAAGTGCCGCCGATGCCATCAGTTTGGTCATCCGTCCAAGTATTGCCACCGCAAAGCTGAGGCGACAATATGTGGTTTTTGTGGAAACACTGACCACCCGGTTGAAGAGTGCACTAATCGCACAAACACAAACATTTTCTGTGCTTCCTGTAACAAATACAAGAAAGCCGGCGGTCAATCCCACCGAACAGGGGATCCGAACTGTCCCGCAAGAATGGCAGCTATAAATCGCGAGCTCGCTTCTATTAATTATGCATTGTAAAAACTTAAAAGTTGGTCAGCTGAATTGTGGACGCTCAAAAGCCGTAACGCTCGAACTTGGTGCGATTAGAGAACGTCTAAAATTAAACATTCTGCTCATTCAGGAGCCTTATTCTCAAAATTGCATAGTTTCTGGGTTTGGCGGTGATTGCTCAGTTTTCTTCTTCCATAATCCTAATCCATGACAAAATAATCTGCATCCAATTCCTCCCATGACTGCGATAGTGGTCTTCCCAAAGTCAATTAGATGTACACTTCTGGCGAACATTTCATCTACCCACATCACATGCGTTGCTCTGGACCTCCCTGCCACAATTTCTAAATTTCAGCACATCACGTTTTTTTCGCAGTATTATCAATTTTCTGATAATATTAGTATTCACTTGGATTCATTGCAGCACGCTCTGGATTTTATTCCTGATGGTCCGCTTGTGATCGGTGCCGACATCAATGCCCGTTCGACATACTGGGGGCCAGGCCCCTCGAATGCTTGAGGTCAGACGGCCGTAAACTTTATAGAGTCGAACGAACTTTTTGTCCTCAACGAACCTGATTCCCCAGCATCCTTCAATGGTCCTATGGGCTCGTCGCATATTGATATATGTAACTATGGCAAGTGACGTAGTTGATTCTTGCTCCGGGTGGACAGTGCAGGAAAGCATCTCTTGCGGCGATCACAGGCTGATCACATTGGATGTCAACTGCGAAGTAAAGACTCCGGCAGTCCTCTCAGCTCTTGATCGACCATTTCGAAGATTTGTTGTCATATGATAAATTTTAAAATGATCTTCTGACTAACTTAGACCATATTGCCGGTGCATTTGATCCACAGGTGGACCCTAACAGTTCCGCTTGTCTTCTACAGGAGGCTGTTGTCGGGGCAGCGGAGACCAGCATCGGTCGTGTATCCGCTTCTCCCAGTGACAATCGTCGACCGGTCACCTGGTGGAACTCCAACCTCAATAGGTTAAAAAGACTTTCGAGGGCTGCCCGTGCCGCCCTCCGGATCGCTAGAAGGGGGAATTGTGATGAAAATCGTAAAATCATTCTTCGGAATAGATTCCGTTCGGCCGATCAGGAGTATAAACGCGCAATTGTCAAGGCGAAACGAGATAGCTGGCGACAGTTTATCTCGTCACAATCGTCAGGTGGTCCCTGGGGTCCGGCGTATAAAGCCATCACCCTAAGCGCAAGGGGTTCAAAGGTCGTTTGCGGAATTAAAAACCCCGAAACAGCTAGATTCTCCTCATCACTGAAGGAGAATGGAAAATTCTTCATGGATCACCTAATTAGGAGAGACCGTCCCGACCAGGATACACCAACGCATGAAATTATTCGTCGTGAGTTGCATTCAGTGTATGATAGTGATAGCAATTCAAGTCCTCTATCTCTGTAAGAGCTGGAGGATATTTTCAAACACCTGTTTCTATGGAAAGCGCCTGGTCCAGATCGAATTACGTCACTTCTGGCTCGCCATTCTTGGAAGGTGGCCAAGCACGAAATTTTTCAACTTTTTAAAGCGTGCTTGGAGGGTGGGATTTTTCCGAACTGCTGGAAGATTGGTCTGTTAATTGTTATTCCAAAATCGGGCTCAAACAAGTCTCAAACGCATTCCAATGCTTACCGCCCTATAACTCTTCTCCCAATATTGGGCAAATGCTTAGAAAGGATAATCGCGTCTCGTTTTCAAAGGGTTTTAGAGTTTTCTCGCTCTACGGAAGACAATATCCACTTGATTGTGAGTGCAACAAAGAATTCTGTTCATAAGTACGTCGTCGCAATCTTCCTGGACATAACGGGGGCATTTGATAATGCATGGTGGCCGCTGATTCTTCAGTGCCTTCGCGAACGCAATTTTCCCAAAAATTTGTATGATATAATCCGTAATTATTTTGAAAATAGAGAAATCTATTTTGACTGCGGCTCCACGCTTCTGTCTAGACCAGCTTCCATAGGTTGTCCCCAGGGATCTGTTTTAGGTCCACTTTTGTGGAATGTGGTGATGGATACATTACTATGTCTGAATCTGCTGGAGGGGTGTTGTCTGCTTGCCTATGCGGTCGATTCTACCTTGATTGTGGAGGGTGACACTCAGAGTGAGCTGCTGCAGAGAGCAAATTCTGCGCTTCGGCGCATTAACGACTGGGGTCTATCCTCCCGTTTATCCTTCTCTCCTCAAAAAACCGAGGCAATTTTCCTCAAAGGAAAATTGAAACGTCCTCCACGCCTACGATTTAATGATATTACTTAAACTTACTTATTACTTACTTTTACTTCCTTACCGTTCCAGAATCCTCCATCTGGGCGTCCTCTTGGATGGTAAATTTAAATTAATGATCATGTTAAGTATATCCTGGACAGAGCACGAGTGTCTTTCTACAGGATCAGCCGCTTGGCGGGCAGACAGACATTGGGGCCTTAAATTCGGCCATATTAAGTGCATGTATGTGGCCATATTTGTATCAATTGTTTCATATGCCGCGTTTGTCTGAAATTGTGAATTCAGCGGAGTTGTTCGCCTCGCGCTTCTCCGGGGTCAACGTGCTCCGTTGCTTTTGTTAACGAGATCCTATCGAACCGCGTCTAACTCAGCGTTACCGGTGGTGGCTGGTGTCCTTCCGCTGGATCTTCAGGTTCAGGTGAGGGCTGCCGGTTACTGTTATCGTAAAAACCTAGACTTAATAGTGGGTAACGTCTCTATCCGAAAAAGAGAAGACGAAACCTTTGAAGTATTTAAAAACGCGCGCTTGAAAAAGCCCTAGACGTCTGGCAGGAGGGATGGGATGTGGCTGTGACTGATCATCATACCTACTCCTTCTTTCCGGATATCAGGCGGCGTCTGGGTTACACGTGGGTCGTGCCCGATCACTTTGTCTCGCAATATTTGACGGGTCACGGCGCGTTCGCGGCCAAGCTCACGAAGTTTGGTTTGCGAAATGACCCTCACTGTCCCTGCGGAGAGATTCAGGACCCGGATCATATCCTGTGGTCTTGTTCTCTGGCAGAAAATGAAAGAAAAGACATGTTTTCCGGGTTTCCCGACCGACTGCCAACTTCCAATATAGACCTCGTTCCCTCAAAATTCGCCTTTCGTGCGTTCAGTACCTTCGCCAAGAGGGTTGGCTCGCGGGAAGACATATTTCGTTAATTTTTCTCACCCCGGCATTCCGTATGCCCCCCGGAAAGCAGTCTTTCGCGATTGCTTAGTTAAATTAAATGTAGAGTTCTCAGTAAATGTAAATGTGGCGCCCGTAGTTTCGCCTAGTGTTGCTGGTACCCAGCTAAGCCGGCTTAGGAAGCTGGCATAGAGTGGGGTGCATGTAACAGGCGGGATGGTGGGCTTCCCAAAAAATAAAAAGTCCTACATTCCATACAATAAAAATATTATGGTACGATTAATAAAAAGGGTGCGGTTCTCAAATTTTTAATGATTTTTTTTATTTCTATATTTTAGGGTGCGGTTCTCACACTTTTTTATAAAATTTTAATTATCTTTTTTTATTTCAATATTTTGGCAATACGAAGTCAAATATCGATTTAATTTTAGATTTTGATTCAATAAATGATATTAAAATAATAAATATTTTCAAAATACGTTTTTTTCGATAAATAATTATTTTCGAATTTTAAAAAGTTATTTATTTCTACAACTCAATATTAGTGGATTTGGGTGTGTAGCCAGGGGCAGGGGGGGGTGGGCCCGAAGGGCCCACAACGCGCGAAACCCGTAGGGCGAGTCGTGTCCTAGCGTAAAGGACTGGCGAAGCCAGTCCGCATACGCTAGTACTATTATAAAACTGAAAATTCCCCTGTCTGTCTGTCTGTCTGTCTGAGACGCTTTTTTGGAGGCCATACTTTGTACCTTATACCAGTGGCGGATCCAGGAAATTTGTAGGGTGGTGGCACTTTCTAATTTTCAATACACTTTTCTTTTAAAAAATAAGACATATTCAGTGCTTTTTTAAAAAAAAAAGGTATCTATATACATGTCCTATCATGATTTTTAGGAATGTTGATACATGCTCGTATATAGGTGTGTATTATAAAAATACATTAAAAAATGAAAATATTATAGTAATATGATTACAGGATGAATATGATTAAGAATATCTAGGAACAAAAATTGAATTTGAATCATAGCGCCAGATTTAGACCATGAGAGTAGGGTTTCTGAAAACCCGGGTTTTCAAAACCCATCGGGTCCAGGTCCAATATTTTAGATACCCGACGAGTCCGGGTCGGGTCCGGATCCAAATTAAAATGTTTTAAAATTTGAAAAATCAAAATACATATTGCAGACAGAAGATCGCAACTGTGAACCTTCTGTGAAACGAAAGCACTTAGGCAGGTATTTCTCAAATTGAAATACATCTAGGGATTCCAAAAATACTGACTTTCGGTGAAACCGGTATTACCGAAAAAATATTTCCAAGTTTCGGTATTACCAGTCACTACCGGTATTTTTTAATTTTTTAATTTTTTTTTTAAATTTATTCGTGTAGACACAAATAACCGGTAATACCGGTATTGGAATCCTTATACATAACGCATTGTATTTCGGAAGACGGACGTGCATCCATACATATTATATGTATATGCCCCATTGAATTTCTTATTCCATTTTTGTTTTTCGCCTATATTTTGTTAAAAAATTAAATTTTATAATGCATTTTGATTTAAAAAAAATATTTTTAATTAAAAAAATATTATTTCTTGTTACCCGGACCCGATGGTTTTTAGTCCCGGGTCTCGGGTCCGGGTTTTAGGTCCATTACCCGACGGGTTCGGGTCCGGGTCGGGTCGAGTTTAGAAACCCTACATGAGAGGCCATAGGCTATTAAACTTTTGAGGTCTCCCCCCATTTTCACGAATAGAGAAAAATCTAATAGAGGCATTAATATAAATAACATAAGGATATAAGAAATATAAAAATAATAAATTGCACCGCAGGCGAAAATTTTTTCACTTTTTCATAGATTTCATAAGATCTAAACCAGTTGTGTATAGCTCAGGGTCTACTACGAGATTTAATCCAGCCCACCGTCTAATTGTAATTACTAAATTTTCTTATTGTAAGACTAATTCTCATTATATGTAAAATTAAACAAATGTAAACAGTATATTTTTTACGAATTTCGATGATAACTTATGAAAGTTTTAAATTAATTAGTAACACAAACAAGCGCCACAGGCGAAATTTTTTTTTCGTTGATATATCATGAGACTTATACTCGTAAAAACAGTGTAAAATTTCCGAAAACAACGTTGATTATTATTATTTAATTTATAATAAATACTGAGAAATTGCAAACCTAGTTTAACCCTAGAAAATCAACATAACAAGTTATGTTCCGAAGATTGATTCAAATCTTGTATTAAAAAATATTTAAAAAAAACCAACAAACCTGTGCATCAGAGCAAGCTAATAAAAAGGTTGAAATATCTGTAAATACTTATTAAATGTATAAAAGTCTAATGGTATTTCTCAAGTATAATATTATGATGCTGATATATAAATTAATAATATATCGATCGATTTTCGGATTTATATTATATTAGGAGGCCACTTGATTTTGGAGACCATAGGCCTATATTGCTTTTAGACAAATCCGGGTATGCCTGAAGTAAAACAGTTATACTTTTTGACAGTTGACAAAGCAATATTCGTTTTATGTACCTATATATACAGGGTCTTCCCCGGGACTTTGATAACTTATAATCGGATTTAAAGTGACATAGAGTAATGATAGAGAAGCGAGAGTGATACCATTCCGAATGAAATCGGCTACAATTTATTTTTCATTTTTTACCCCCCCTCCTCAAATTTTACCTCTCCCCCCCCTCTTCCATCGTCAAATGGGTAAAAAAAAATTATTTGAACTGTACGAGTTAGTGAACGGAAGTACGCTAACAATAAATAATATTAATAATATTAAAATAATAAATGTTTTCAAAATTCGTTTTTTTCGATAAATATTTTTTTTTTAATTTTAAATAGATATTTATGTCTACAACCCAATATTATGGACTTGGTTGTGTAGCCAGGGACAGGGGGGGTGGGCCTGAAGGGCTCACAACGCAAGGCCCGTAGGGCCGAGTCGGTATATAATATAAAAGCGTGCAGTTCTCCAACTTTTTTATAAGGTTTTAATGATTTTTTTTTATTTCTATATTTAAGCGTGCGGTTCTCAAACTTTTTTATAAAGTTTTAATGATTTTTTTTATTTCTATATTTTCGCAATACGAAGTCAAATATCGATATTTTTTTTTTAGATTTCGTTTCAGTGAATGATAATAAAATAATAAATGTTTTCAATATACGTTTTTTTCGATAAAAATTTTTTTTTAATTTTAAATATGTAGATATTAATTTCTACAACTCAATATTAGTGGGTGTGGAGTGTAGCCAGGGGGGCCAAGGTCCTAGCGTGAGGACTGGCGCAGCCAGTCCGAATACGCTAGTATAATTATAAAAAAAAAGTTTGATGCGGAATTTAATTGATTTTTATTGGTATCTTACATTACTTAGCTCACAACTGGATGTATTATACAATTTGTGTGTACGCATTTCAAACTCGTTGATGTTTAATTACACGATGATGGAACAGAAGCTGTAATTGTTTAAAATTAAATTAAATATAATTATGTATTATTTGCTTAGTACAAAAATTAATATAATACTTACGCTATTAATTTATGAAGCTGGTGCTTTTGGTGTTGTTGCTTCTGGTACTATTGAACCTGGCAATGCTAGTGGCTTAGTTAAACTACTAACTAAATTTGCTAATCCTCCAAGAATATCCGTTTGAGCCTGAAATTTATATTTAATTATGGCTACAAATTCAAAAAAATGTAATACAATTTAAAACTACAAGAAAATTTCAAAACAAAATAAGTTCCGAATATGTAATCTATCAATCTATCTATACTATTATAAAACTGAAAGTCCTCCTGTCTATCTGTCTGTCTGTCTGTCTGTCTGTCTGTCCGTCCGTCTGAGACGCTTTTTTGGGGCTCAAACTTTGTACCTTATACAAACTGTGACGAAACGACCTAGGACGTTGAAACTTTCTCAGACATCTTAAAAAATATTAGAATAGCGACGCGCGTACTTTTCAAGCTCGAAAAGTGCCGAATAAAATTACGCAAAAAATTAATTAATTGAAAAATTTTCGGAAATTAGTAGGCGCCCCTTTTGATTTTTTTCGACATTTTTTCACTATTGGGGGTTATTTAAATGGCCGAATATCTTGCTATGGATCCCTAAGCGACAATCTATTTCGTATTTCGGACGGGAATGCGATATTCATCGAAATATTTGAGATCCAATGAAATGAAATACGCGAAAAATTAGTTTTGGACGCCAAAAACGACCTTTCAGCCAATTCTGTCACATACGGCCCGACGCCATTTAATTTCGTTCGTAATATAAATTTGTATGGAAAAATTTGTTGAGCGAAAAACGTATCTATCGACATATAAATAAGTCATAGAATCCTTATCAATAATTTTTTAACATTAATTTATCGCGTCGATTTATCGATTTACCGAATCATACGAATGTCAAACTGTGTAGTTGATTTTTTTTATTTATTTTTTTTCAATTTTTTTCAAACTTTTTTTTATAAAGTTTTTATGATTTTTTTTCTATTACTATATTTAAGCGTGCGGTTCTCAAACTTTTTTATAAAGTTTTAATGATTTTTTTTTTATTTCTATATTTTCGCAATACGAAGTCAAATATCGATTTCTTCTTAGATTTCGATTCAATAAATGATAATAAAATAGTAAATGTTTTCAAAATACGTTTTTTTTTTTCGATAAATCATTTTTTTAAATTTTAAATAGATATTTATTTCTACAACTCAATATTAGTGGATTTGGGTGTGTAGCCAGGGCCGAGCCGGTACGCCCGAAGGGCTTACCACTAGCGTTGAGGTATAATATAAAATCGTGCAATCCTCAAACTTTTTATAAAGTTATAATGATTTTTTTTCATTTCTATATTTAAGCGTGCGGTTCTCAAACTTTTTTATAAATTTTATAATTTTTTTTTTCTATATTTTCGCAATACGAAGTCAAATATCGATATTTTTTTTTTAGATTTCGTTCCAATAAATGATAATAAAATAATAAATGTTTTCAAAATACGTTTTTTTCGATAAATAATTTATTTCAAATTTTAAATCGATATTAATTTCTACAACTCAATATTAGAGGTTGTGGAGTGTAGCCAGGGGGGCAAAGGTCCTAGCGTTGAGGACTGGCGCAGCCAGTCCGAATACGCTAGTACTATTATAAGTATGAAAGTTTCTTTGTCATAATAAGTCACTTTTAAAATAATTAAACTTTGTCCTTAATAGAAAAAGTGGCTAGGGCTCCAAAAAATCCCAAATACTTATCAGACATCTTAAAAAAAATTAGAATAGAGACAGCTCATCGCTCAAAAATGCCGATTAAAGAAAAAAAATAAGCCACAAAATCGCCAATTTCTATGTATATTTGAATTAGTATGGACGGCCATTTTTCGTGGTCGTTCATTTTTTTTTGAAACGTTGTCATTCGCCATCGTTTTCGAACGATTATCATCGTCGTGAAGTGATCTTACGCGTGTTTACAGGGCGTCAGGTTTTGTTTCTCGAATTCAAAATATTTTCTCGAACGATTTATATTGAACGTTTGAATGGCGCTTCCTCGATGTCAAACACGAGAAGTTAATGGAAAAAAATGTACGTATTTTAATACGTTTCAACATTATCCAATACGTTATTGATAGTTTTCAAAACAATTATTGATCATGTCATTGCGCTTACGGTATGAATACGATTTTCTATAGTAAAAATACGAATTAAAATATCGATTTTTTAGATTTCGTTCAAATAAATGATATTAAAATAATAAATATTTTCAAAATGCGTTTTTTTGATAAATTCTTTTTTTTTAAAATAGATTACAATGTTTATTTCTAGATCTCAATATTAGTGAGCTTGTACGTTAGGTGGAGCGATGGGGGGTGGGCTTTTCAGAAAAAAAAACAACTATAAAAACCCAAAAAACCCGGGCGAATGCCGGGTACTACCGCTAGTGTTATATACTACAAAAAAGTCATCTAAATTTTCACTAATTTTATCAAGTAATAATATTCGAGTGATAGAAAACCAAATTAGTGATTATAAAAACAAATCTATACATAAATAAAATGCCCTAACAATAAGAATAGATATGAATTATCATAATACAAAAAATAATAATAGTAAATTGTCACTTACTTGTGCAACAGCAACAACCAAGACGAGGACGAAGAGGAAGATCAAGAATTTCATTTTGCTTGATTTTTTGAAGTTCGCTCCGACTGTAAAAAGAAAGAATGATGTGTTGCGAAGGCGTCTCGTTTATATATTGGTTTGTAGCCCGCATGTCGGATCGTAAAAATTCAAAATAGATTGTTCAGGTGTTTTCTTTTTTCAGATGTTTGATTTCGCTATGGTCATCTGTCAACTTTGTTACTCACTTCTCGAACGCGTTTCGCTTATTGATATGGTAATTTTTCAACGTTTGTCATATTTAAATGTTATATCGTCTTGTAATTTAATTATAACAATGGATTCAAAGTCATAAAGTTATAATTAAATAATATAATTAAAAAACAGTCTATTAAAATAAATAAAATATAACCAATCTGAATAATAAAATAATACAAATACAATGCTGCATTAAATTTTATTGCACTTTTTTTCAATTAAAAAAAAATATATTTTAATATACACACAAAATAATCAAAATGAAAAATATAAAAATTCATAATAATTTGCTTCTAAAATCTATAACTTGAATACAAACAAATAAAACAAAAACTGCACACAAAAAATTACAAAAAATCTGACCGTAGAATATTAGCATCTTCTTCTGCAACCGCCACCTCCACCTCCTCCTTTTTTTTTACTAAAGAGTTTGTTGAAAAATCTAGCCTGAAATTACATTCAAACGTGACAATTTTACTAATTATTCAATGGAAACATTAAATTGCTTACTTAAATAATTTTAATATACTCACTTGAGTCGTCGGAACCGTTAACAAGAAAAGAGCCAGAATCAAAAAAAATATATTGTAGAACTTCATTTTTCGTTATTAGAAACGTTTTAGTTCTTCTCTCAATACATGCAAAATCAATCAATTGCGCTATAATGTGAGTGAAGTCCTTTTATACATTCCTATATTTCTTCACATATTATTGTGTATGACAAAATCAATCAAAAATTCAAGTGTTTTCCACTTGTCTCTACAACGAATGTCACCCTGTGATCATGTTGTGATCAAATGTAACTTTATAAATATTCTAAATAGTTTATTTACTTTTCTGAATATTTTTCTTATAACTCTAGTAGACCAAAGTGCGTATTTCAAATATCGAATCTAAGTAAAATTATTTATTTTAAACGTTATAAAAAATTTTATAGCAGAAACATTTCATTACGAGGAAATTTTTCAATCATTCACTCAATTACACATCAAAATCAATGTCACGCCAATTGTCAATCGTATTGAATTCAACCCCTCTACAACGGAAATAAACCACTTTTGTATTTGTCGATTACAAACGAGATTTGTGAAGCGGTAATTGTTTGATTTCCTTCAATTGATGCGAAAATTTCGATGTGAAAATTGATGTTGATTGACATTTTGTCAGGAGTATGTAAAATTTTTTTTTTTTTTCAAAAAATATTGTATTACAGATTTTCGATGTGTGCAAAGAAATGTTTTCACAAATATTCTGAATGTTTTTGAATTTATGAAAATGCCATTTTTTATGTATTATGCAACTGCGTACATTTCAATAAAATTTATATGTGTAATCAGATGTTGTATGTCGTAATTTGAATATTAACTCGAGCGATATATAATATTTCCACTCAAACAAAAATGATATTGATTAATTCAAAGTATCAACAAAAAATGCACCTAAGAATTAATTTAATAAAAAAATACACATGTATGCGAAACATGTATTTCTCAACCATATTTTTCCAAAATATAATATACATAATTTAGACCGTCCCTTATTTCGACTTTTTTTTATTTTTTTAAATGGCACCCTTTCATTTTTTTCGTTTTATATTGAAACACTCAGAAACGAAGTTTCTTTTCATTTGGACTGTGTTTACTGGTGCCGAATTGCATCGGAAGATGTCAAAACGAACGTTCTTTTAGGTACGCGTGCCCGCTAGTTGTACTTTATTTTTCTAAATTATTTTTTTTTAGCGGGCGTTATTTATTTTTTATTGTTTTATGTTAAAACACTTAGAAATTAAATTTCGCATTATTTGGACTGTTTTTACTTGTGCCGAGATGTATTGAAAGTTATCAAAACGTGCGCAGCGCTTGTCGTTCGGGCGTTCTTTTAGGTATGGAGTAGAGCGGAGGTTACTCTGCTCTTCTAAACCCCCAAATGACATTCATTTACCGAATAAAATATTCTATATTTCATGGTGAGAGCAAAATCATATTTTATGTTTAAAATAATGGAAATTAGTATGGAGTGGATAAGGTAAAATTTCGTGTAATTTTAGAAAAACGAAACCAGGATGTATTTAAATTATGATATGTATTTAAATCATGAATTTAGCATTTTACATTTAAACAAAGTACAATTTTATTTATCTGTCTAATGTCTAAGATGAGAAAATAAATACAATACATTAACAAATAACAAATTAAGGATAAAAATAAATGAAATTAAACATAATACAAAAGTAAAATCCGACAAAACATTACAAAACCAGATTAACGAAAAAGTAAATAAATATTATTTATTATTTCTATAGTCGATAAAGGCATATGAAAATGTTGTCTAATTTATCTCATAAACAGCCTTAAAGAAGTTCAGCTAGCATTTATGGTTTTTACATTTAATTTTACTTTATTACGACATAACTGTCATGTCACTATTTGACAAAAAGATTGATCAAGAAACAGAAGAAAAAATGGTCATCAATTTGCATAAAGAAAATATTTTCTAGTTTTGAGAATCGATACGTTCCGTCAAATGAACTCATCGTATGGTGAGTTTATTTATTAATTATAACCCCGCGCGGTGCCTCCTGAAAACATTTTCAAAATCCTTTCATTCTCATAAATTCATACTTTATGAATTTATTCTCTCGTTTCAAACTCAATGATGGCTTTCTCCACGAGTGTCCGTCTTCGTGGGAAACTAATGCTATATTTTTGGAAGCTAAAACTACTGTATCCCTGATTAAAGCAGTGAACGATACAGCTGAACGAGCTGTATAATTGACGCAAGACTTTCGGGCTTTGATTACAGTAGAAGAGGAACAAAAACAATACTTGCTTCGTTGTGTACAAGAACACCGAGAGATGTATCCCGATTGCAAAAAAGAAACCTTAACACGAAAATATCCCCTATAATAATTGTACTTTGTTTCTCCTTGAGAACGAAAGGATTTTGAAAATGTTTTCAGGAGGCACCGCGCGGGGTTATAATTAATAAATAAACTCACCATACGATGAGTTCATTTGACGGAACGTATCGATTCTCAAAACTAGAAAATATTTTCTTTATGCAAATTGATGACCATTTTTTCTTCTGTTTCTTGATCAATCTTTTTGTCAAATAGTGACATGACAGTTATGTCGTAATAAAGTAAAATTAAATGTAAAAACCATAAATGCTAGCTGAACTTCTTTAAGGCTGTTTATGAGATAAATTAGACAACATTTTCATATGCCTTTATCGACTATAGAAATAATAAATAATATTTATTTACTTTTTCGTTAATCTGGTTTTGTAATGTTTTGTCGGATTTTACTTTTGTATTATGTTTAATTTCATTTATTTTTATCCTTAATTTGTTATTTGTTAATGTATTGTATTTATTTTCTCATCTTAGACATTAGACAGATAAATAAAATTGTACTTTGTTTAAATGTAAAATGCTAAATTCATGATTTAAATACATATCATAATTTAAATACATCCTGGTTTCGTTTTTCTAAAATTACACGAAATTTTACCTTATCCACTCCATACTAATTTCCATTATTTTAAACATAAAATATGATTTTGCTCTCACCATGAAATATAGAATATTTTATTCGGTAAATGAATGTCATTTGGGGGTTTAGAAGAGCAGAGTAACCTCCGCTCTACTCCATACCTAAAAGAACGCCCGAACGACAAGCGCTGCGCACGTTTTGATAACTTTCAATACATCTCGGCACAAGTAAAAACAGTCCAAATAATGCGAAATTTAATTTCTAAGTGTTTTAACATAAAACAATAAAAAATAAATAACGCCCGCTAAAAAAAAATAATTTAGAAAAATAAAGTACAACTAGCGGGCACGCGTACCTAAAAGAACGTTCGTTTTGATATCTTCCGATGCAATTCGGCACCAGTAAACACAGTCCAAATGAAAAGAAACTTCGTTTCTGAGTGTTTCAATATAAAATGAAAAAAATGAAAGGGTGCCATTTAAAAAAATAAAAAAAAGTCGAAATAACGGACGCCCTAAATTACATATACCTATACTAAAAAATGTAATTTTTTCAATTGAAAAAAATCATGAGATAATACGCAACTTCCGAATATGTTCATAATTTCGTTTCCGAACTATTCACATGGGATAAATAAATAAAAAAATACAAGCAAATAAATAAATCCAACATATTCGAATCGATTTTGAACTGCGAGCGTTCCGTGCGAGTTTGCTTCGTTAATTGGTCAAATATTGACAGTGGTCTCTGTGTTCCGGCCATCGTGTCCGAAAACCGGCACAATTGGACAATAATTCAACGTTGGCCAGGTAACTACACTAAGGCAAACAATAGACGGGTCGTAAAACACAATTCATGGTTCATAGAAATTAAAAAAAAATCGTAAATTGAAGGAAAAACGACGGAAAAAACCTGGAAAATGCTTGCACGTATGGTGAGACAATTGTACGTGCGCGAAGATTTTTTTTTCATTCTCGAGCTGTACATGTTTAGAAATTCCAAAAAAATCTAACTATACATGAGTACAACGAGAAAGACAAATATAATTATAAAATTGAACATGATTCTATTACAAGAGGAAAGTTCTCAAATTTGTTTGTTTCCGATAGAAAATCATTTAAATTTGTTATATTATATTTTTTAAGATTTCATTTCGTTTCGTAGATGAGTTTAAAGACGTGTGAATTTCTATTATAATATATGTTTAAGAACAATCGTGCTGAAAGCAATTGTTTTTAAAATATTACCGGCGACGAATATACATATATTTTCTACCTCGCAATCATTATTATGCTAATTATGATTGTTTATCGTGTGTCTTATCATTGTTGAAAAATGTTTTTGAATAATTTGACATTGTCAATTTGAGAAATGTCTGTTTTCTTATTAATTTACATATTGCGAATTTATTATTTTTTCGATGCTTGCTGATAAACAATGAATTATATTTTAAAAACTTCAAGTTAGAGTGCAGGCTCTATAAATTAGTCTACGTTGGAGTTTGTGAAATAATATGGTTTTCATTTGTAATTTATATAGTAATGTAAAAATGAATTGTTTTAACAGCGCTCTATGAACAAACGTTTTTTTTTAATATTTATTTACAATAAACGTCATTTATATACAATTTGTCAATTCAACTGCACCAATTCATTTGAATTTCATCAAGTTTAAATAAAAAAAATAAATTACCGACTCGTTTTGAAACATTATCATGACATATGTTTCGTTGTTTTTTCTGAGGACAATGACCTACAATTGGTCCAAAAAATGACTAAGATGCATCACAAGTCTTGTATTGTATTCTTCAAATTTACCATTTTTTAACACCAAAATAAAAATTCGATGTTCAAACAATCGATGAGTGCCGAGCAACAAGTGTCTCCTCCTCTAACGGTCTCTATGCAAACAGTATGCTATGAAAACACGAGCCGATTTACAATAGAAATAACTTTATCATAAAACAGACACTGGCACTGAACACTTGTATCATTACGGACAATACAATAAACACGTTTATTGAAATTTAATGAGAATTTGAAGTTCAAAAATCTTACATCAAATGGTGAAAATTGTTCTATTCATGATGAAATTGTCAGAAAATGAATTTTGACTAGCTCTTGTACAATGTGCTACTAATCCGTGAAATTAAAATTTTCTTCTCATTTAAACACTCGCGAATTTCTGTGAAAACAAACTTTGAATGACAATAAGTACTCATTCGATTTTTTTGTACATTTACTCGAGTGTTTTCGTGAAAAAATAACGTGATCTCGTGGCACGCGCATGATTATTTGCCGTTTCTATGTATGTAAAACATTTTTTTAAATTGGGTCACGAAATGTATCAAACATGAAAACATCACAAACAATTCAGCCAAACGTATATCGTCAGCATTGCTTAATATTGAAATCATTTATACAAATAAAATATCATACTCACTTCATCATTTTTCCGATGAATCGAACAGTTTCAATAGTTGAAATCATTCCTATAAAGTGGGTATTAATGGTATGAAAATTCTCGCTTAAAAATTGGCATTATTTGAATTATAGTCTTTGAAAATCATCTATCTATGTACGCAAATATATGTACTTATATTTCGAATATTATGTGACAAAAAGAGCATCGAAATTGTGGTGTGAAGCACGAGTCGAAGACGTGCGGGGGCATGAACCGTACAAATATTTGTACTGCCATCAAACTGTTACTGAAGCCATTGTGCGACACCAGGTGAGGACACATCGCTAACTTGACCGCAAACAAAACACGGTAATTGTGAAATTGTAACAAGAAACCATAAATGAACACTACGACAAAAATCAAATTTCAATTTGTCTCCAAAATTTTTTTCTTTTATCAAATTTATTCACATAACTATATCTAATCTTCACAATATATCAACCAAAATCGAATCTAAACAATTTAATAAAATATTTAATTTTATTTAAATATAAATCTGGTCCCGTTTTAGAAGCTTTTATTCGATTTTCATATGCCATTTCATTTCATTCGCACAATTTTCGCGGATCGGATTGCGATCGATCGATTTAGTGTTTGATTGAGTTTGCCATAATTTTCCATTTCAATTTGTTTGTTTTGTGCCGGGGAGAAAAAAATCGGCTTTTATGTGCGTCAGATCAAAGCTTCGAATATATGCGTCGAAGCACGTTTATTATACACAGAACGCTTTGGAAATCATTCGAAAAAAATAAAATACGCTTATTCTGATGTTTCAGTCGAGTGTTTGTATTCGCGCAAAATAAACGTGAATTTCAATAATACTACAGTCGGCCTATGAAAATACTCGAAACCTTCTCGTGAAAAGCTTTTATAATATTTTTAGTAGACGTTACGTTCGAAATTGAATGAAAAAAGTCGCTCGAGTGTATTTCGATCGCGGTCAAATTTTACGAAATTGTTCAGGAAAAGACGCTAATTATTTTATTTAGTAATACATTATTTTTTATGAAAAATCAATTTTGTTGATTGAAAACAATATATTGTAATAAACATACAATTACACAACACGCAATTTAGATATTGATACTTTCTGTTTGATCAAATATCATCCGATAACATCTTTATACATCAATAATTAACGAAGTTTTAAAACTCGGAATACTCTTCAACCGGATAATCTCGTTCTAAAATATTGTATAATATATCAAACGAAACACACATTTCTCTATAATTAATAATGCGTAATCCGATATTCTCTGATTAGAACACGAAATCTCGTAGATAGCAAACGCATTCGGGTTGCGAAACTAGGATAAGCGCACGTTCGTATCTCCACGGTACATCGCGATCGTGAGCTCACGCGCGACCGCTTTTCCTGAAAATCCTCGACAACCTAATCCCTCAACACTCCAGAAGTGGCAAAAATGCGACAATCGACATGCGAGGGAGCCCACCCGTGTCGAATCGCAGCGGACAACCGCATTTGTCTCTCTAATTTAACGTCAACGCGCCGCAACGAGGCCGTCCCTTTAATCCCTAAAGGATCGCGTGACCCTTTCTTTATTTTATATTTTGTACATTCTTATATTTTAATACGCGTCCACAATGCGATTTGTTCCGAGTCCCCGAAGGATACGGGCATTTGTCGGCGAATAAATTTATTTCGTCCGTTGTTTATGTCCCGCGTCAACGTTGGCAAATTGACCCTGCCAATTCGGCGTCGGGCGGATTTATATGCGCTCACGACAATTATAATAATACGCAATAAAATAATTTGACAGTTAACACGTTATGATCGCATTTCGTTTGGGCCGTGTTGTAAACCGGAGTTTCTTGTAAAGAACATTTCTTAATTTTTCCATTCGATCTAATAAACATTTCGTAATGAACAGTTAAAAAATTATTAACGTTCAAATCGACAATTTCTCATTAGCGATTCGATGAAATTCTTGCGTCTCAAAAATCAGCTGAAAATCATATGGATTAACAATTACCATAGCATTTAGAAATGCACGTTAACATTCGTCTCGCATGATTACCGCTCGCGAGAAAAATAGTTTTAATAACGGGCGAGGCGTGCAAGTATCACACGGAGCCCCAATAATTTATGGGGCCCCGGCTGGGGGGTCCGAGGAGCCCTTCGCGGGGGCCCCAAAGATGAATGGCGGTCGAGACGCCTCTTATAAATAACGAAACAACCGAAAATATTTCAATAAACCGACTCGTTATAGTCAACGGCCTCGAAAAACGGCGATTGTTTCGCGATTTCGAATCATTCCAATCACATGTTTCAGTATCCAGTTATTGTCTTCTGGTATCGGTTATTAAGATTTTTTTACAATTACTGATTTATTTGTACGTTGAAGATTTAAATCTTGTTTTACTGATGTTTTATCGGCGCTGAAAGCTCTACAACATGTCTTCAGTGTTCCAATACCCATTGGAACTGTCAGTTCTGTAGTTTTTAGCATTATTGGCTAGCTGTTACGGAAACTCGTTAAAAACACATAAAACTCTCCGTGTTACGATTCATATAATTGTAAAACATGGCCAATATGCAATTATAGTTTGCCGGATGTGCGAGTGAACCTTTTATACGTGTGTAATAAGTATGGACCGTTCGTTTCTATTAATAAATAATTAATACTTGCTCGTCTTCTGAACATTAAGAACATAATTAAAATAGATTTTTTGCGCTTAAGTTTGGATTTTATGTGTTTTGTTCGAGTAAAAATCGTGTTTAATTTACTCATACATTTTCTGAAGAAATTATGTACTAAGCGGATGTTGTGCACTTGTTCGTGTCGGATAAACCGCGCCGATAAAGTTTCGATTTAATGGAAAGTTTAACGTTTGACGATATAAAACAAATATATTGAATAGAAACTGGATTATATAAAATATTTAACGCCATGCACATAATTATCGTCACATGTGTGAACCGTTTCAACATCAACTCTCGTAAAGTTTTCTTAAATCGACAAAGTTTTGCAAGTTATATTGTACCTTGCTTATTATTATTATATTTATAATATTTTTATATATTGAATATCATTACAACGATATTTTAGTTTTCATTTAAAAAAAATTACTTATTCAAAAAATTGTAATGCAAAATGCCTTTAGCTCTTTAGATACTCTTGCAATGCATTAACTTTTTATAAATAACATATTATATAATATAAAATAGAAAATAAGAACACATTATATATCCGTATTACTGATGATATTAAATAATCAGGTTTTTCTGGTGTCGCTAATTGCGTGTCTCTTAAACAAGTCTATTCTTTCGACCAACATTTCGATTCGCTATCACTCGTGAAGTAAATTCGCTACTATTTTTTTTGATATCATTCCTTACTCAATTTAATTATTTCATTACAATAATTAACTTTATATAAAAATATTATACATCTAGAATTTGATTTTATCTCAAAGTACCCGAAAAAAAAATCGACCTAGTCGTTCAATGATACATAAAAATCATTTACACACGATACCATACACCGTAGATGTTTCTAGATCATCTCGATAGATGAATTTTGTAACATTTCGTGTGCATTGCGATTGATTTACATATATTAAAAAGTGCATACTTACATGTGCGCCGATGCACGACAAAGCGAAGTGCACGCACGACCTCCGATTTGCGTCGGGTTAAATATCAATTACTAATGGGCAAGCGTGTCGCTCAATTATAATATAATGCCCGTATTGTAATTAGTCTCACCGTGTACGAATATTATAATTATCATGCCGCCAACTATGCGTTTTTATACTAAAATTCGATGGGGCGACGCGCAAAGCTCGAGGCGTATGTACTCGTACATACATACATACATATGTTTGAAATTAACGAAACGCAAATCCGCCGGGGACAATTGTCAAGCCGAGCTCGTTAAAGAAACACACGGTAAGAACAGGTGAGCTTCGCGAGTTATTCTAACGAGTTTTCCCCTGGTTTGTTATTGAGACAATATTGTACGTGCGTTGTATGTGCGGCCCCGCTATGCGAACGGTAATTTATCGCGCGCGTTACCGATACCTGTTCGAACACACTTCGCGAATAATGGTATAATTCCGCAAGTGCTGAATATCGCTTTATGTAGTCTTACTATCTTAAACTGTGTACTCTTACTATCTTTGAAAATCTATTCTTGTTTTGTTATCATCATCGTATGCAGTCCGTACAACGTCCGTTGCAGGATGAGACCTTTCCGATTAACCATTGAAATTTCTAACATTTTATGAAGGAAAATAAATTTTTAGTCATTATAAATTCTAAATTTTATCTTTTATCAAATAAACAATAGATGAATCTATGTTTTGACTCAATTAATCAATCTATGTTATGTAATCAATAAATTACACAATTATTGTTTCAACTTCAACAAATTATTTTATATGAATCATCAAAGTCAATCAATATCACCAATACTAAAATAATCATGTACCATCGATTTTAAAAAAATTGGAAAATAATAATCAAAATATTTAACTTTAACTTATTTACTTACTATCCAAACTTAAAGTACTAAAAAGGTCTCGTGTATATCGGTTAAATATAATTGAACAAAAAATGAAGCTTCATCAACTTGTAAAATTTCAAACGTTAGTCTAATAGTATACCACTGTTTCACTGAATATTTTATAGAATCTGTATAATCTTGGATCCGTGGTGTATATGGCATAGTGTGGAAGATAGGGCCGGTTTGCAGTGCGCGTTTTATTGTGCTTTGTCGCC
This sequence comes from Hydropsyche tenuis, assembly GCA_009617725.1. Lineage (NCBI taxonomy): Eukaryota > Metazoa > Arthropoda > Insecta > Trichoptera > Hydropsychidae > Hydropsyche > Hydropsyche tenuis. The sequence continues at coordinate 368,592 of VTON01000039.1, forward strand.
GCAGATTGCTATCTATGATCGTCCTAAGCTGGAAAACGCATGCTAAAGTGTGAGAAATTATTTTAGATACGGTGACTGCGTATCCTTTTACACGTACAGGTTGATTCTGTATAGAAGAAGACCCGTTTGTGTATTCGTTTTAAGTGCAGTTATAAGAATTTCTGGAATAATTGTAGATATGTGTAGAGACAAATCCGTTTATGATAATGCCAAAACGATAGACCGGTATTGAAATGAAAGGTTTGATAGACTTTATATAAAACAATTATATCTATATTATTTTCCAATTTTATTTTTATTCGATTACGGTTATCGTGTGTCGATGTTAATTTATTTCTTACGGTCGTTGCCGCATTTCATAAACAATAAATTATTTGCGGTTCACGTACATCATTAGTACTAATAGTACACGAGTATAATACTGGTTTAATACTGCATTTAATTTTATAAAAACCATTACGAATCAATGACCTCAACCATGAAAATTCTTCACGAATTTCGAATCAAATTTTTTAAAATTATTTTAACCGATTAGACTATAATTTATCCTCTATTTGCTATATAAAAGCGATCATTTAACGAAGGCGTGTATAGGATTTTGCGTCGATCTCGAAAGATCGTCTAAATCGACAACGTCCGGTAGCAAGAGGAGTGCATTGCGCGGCCATTGTAATAGATAGCCGGCTTCAGGTCCAGGATAATGGACTCGAACATATTATCGGACGATCGTCATTAGACATGCCCACACTCTTCTACGGTAATTTTTGCAGCGGTCATTATAATGGCAGGATGCTGATGATGATCACGGCGCCTCGACTCCGCGTACAAAGGTGTTTCTTTCGTTGTACGATAGCTTTTTGTTTTGTATGAATACTGTTAGTTTTGTAAGTACTTCGCTCGTTTTTTATTAACCTATTGCTCCCGATAAGTTTTCCCATCGAATCTATCGCTGGTTTCGAATTATGAATTGGCGCATTGATGTTGCTTTTCCTGCTTTCCGCACATGCGATGTCCTCGTCTAATAACAACATGTCGACGTCCGTTGACGTTTTTCATTCGCCGATTATCGTCTTGATGTGTTGTGGACTGTTCTCACAGCCTCCATACGTGTTAAGATAATGACAATCATTAATTGGAATGATAGCGAAATTGTGAGAAAGCCACGCCACTGTCGTACGTGTACATTATGTAAACAAAATACGCTACCGACTCGGGATGATTTCGAATTTTACTTTATAATATGCGAACATTAGGTATTGAAACAATAATTACATCAGTTTATTTTTAAATCGATTATGATCTTGATAATATACAGAAGTACTGTATTGCACAAATCGAATGTTTTTCCATTTGATTTTATCTGTAGGATGACGATGCGAATTTGTTGATAAAAAAATATATCATAGAATATTTGAACAACATAAAATTATAATTAATCAATTAATTAAAATTAATTTATTTTAGTGTTTTCAATAATATAATAATATATTTCGCATCTTATAAAGAAAAGATAATACAGCTTCCGCGTATAACACAACTATGCAACTATGCATCCGCTCTCAAGCGACACACACAACGAAATATTCGATCAGATAAACATTCAGATCAGATAAAGATCTGGCGGTCGCCAACAACGACAACCACCGCAACAACACAACCACACAACAGCCCAAAGATACCGCTTGTACGCAATATATTATTGTGGCACGAAATGTAGGTCTCTCGTTCTCATTGTTCGAAAGCGCCGGCTCTGTGTCATTTGTTTGTGACTGGATTCGGAAAAAAAAGGAATGGACATCGAAGGTATATTAAAACGTAAAAAATAAGACAGATACACGTTTAAAAAAGTGGTGTGTAGAATGCTGCACTTTCGACGTTCGAACGCATACTGTGTCGAGGACGATGCGTTTGCTGGATAAGAAATGTTGCGTTGTAACAGGTGAATTCTATTGTTTTGATTTTTTTTGGTATTATAATTTTTTTTTCTGGTCGAAAATTTAATGTATTGGTTTTGGATAGTGTTTTTGACAATGAATGTTGTATTTCGGCATGTTCGACCTGATTTCTTTTTTTTGATAAATATTTGCGATGTAAAACTAAAATGATTTGACTTGTTCATTTAGAATATATTCATATATCTTTTTTTATAATTATTATTAATATTATATTGTTATTGGTCTAATCTTGTTGAACGCAATCTCTCGGTGATCATCGAATTTCGGCAACACATGATGTGATTATAGTCCAGCCTATAAATATATTTGCTTCCAAAAAACCACAAGAAAGCTAGATTTTGGAAAAAAGCTTGATATTTTGGTTCTTAAACAAAACGAAAAAATTTATATCGATTTCAGATTTGCATAAAATCTATCGCGATGTTAAAGGGCGTCGAAAACGTTTTTTTTTTAATGAATATCTCGTTAACTGTCACGTTCACAGAAATATAATGTAAAATATGTAGCTTAAAAAAATTCCTACAGAAAAAATAAAGTAACTTATATTCGTAAGAGTAACCGTTTTGGAGATAATTCGGTTTGAAGAGCCGTTGAAAACAGTATGAAGTTCTCGACGAACTGACGTACAGATGTACGTGAGGAGTTCAAAAAAAATGTCAGAAAATGTTGTTAGCTCGTTATCAAAATAACTTATTGAAAAGTGATTAATTTAATTATATACTTCTTAAGATTTATTTTATGTGGTATTAACAACAATGCTGTGAGATATTTACATATGATTTTATGTCAATTATAAATTACTCCTATATTTGCGAATCCCTATACATATTTTAAAATGATAAGACCTGTGTTTCGGAAAATGTAATTACAAATTATAGCTAAAAAATAATTAAAGTCATGGCTTAGACTTTGGATGTATATTTCAAAAGAAAAAAAATCTGGAAGATAAGCTAGCCTAAGCAAAATTTCAAAGTAATGAGTATCATATACATTTTCGCAATGTTGATATGATTTGAAATTTCATCCAATTTGTAGAACGAAATATCGAAATTTCTCCACTTCGAAATTTTTTTAAATATTTCCACTACATTACACATTTATAATAATCAATTTGTGACAAAATATTCAAATCATTAGTGTACCGTTAAAAACTAAAAGCTCGTGTTAGTTGTTGCACTTGACGGAGCTATGCACCGGTCGAACAATGCGCATAGTTGCACTCGCGAACCTTGCACAACAATCATTGTAATTTAACATGATAAATATCGAACATTAAGAAAACGTACCTCGAGTACCTAGATAAGTACGAAACTCCCTTGTCACCCTCAACAAAGATATATCGGACCAGATAAAACGCAGAATCCATTCGATGTTTAATTTAACGTATTCACGAGTGGAACAATAGGATAAAATATACATTATTTCAATGCAGACCATCATCGTCAGGTTGCACAAAACTGTTGTTTCATTGCCTTTGTTCGCCGACTTCCGCGTGTATTGTGGAACGATCTAGATTTACTCACTGCGCTTGAATGATTCGTAAATTTTGCAAGCGCAAATCCAGTCTCAATCATATGTTGAATTAAAATATTTGCATTCGTGTCGGCAAAAAAAGCATCATTGTGTATTACGTCTCAATTATGTGTGCGTACGAAAACGGGAATGTTGAACTCGTGTATAAATAGAGAATTGCCGCTTCTATGTATTGTATTACAATGTAATAAAAAAGACGGCAGCAAGGTTATTTGGTTCACAATGGACCTTATCACTAATATAAATGACAGCTGCGTTAGCGTTTTATTGTTGTGACCATCGACTTGTGTCGAACATGCTGCGATTCTAAAATTTCAATTAATTTGTTATGTTAATTATATGAAAATTTGCAGATTAATATTCAATATTGCATTAATATTTTTTTGTGTCAACTTTTAAAACGGCGATAATCAAAATGATAATGATCGTATTCTTATTGTGTCGGTCACAAATGCTGTTAATTATTTTTTTGATACAGCTACATATTTTTATTTTATTATTATTATCATTGGTATTGGCAACATTCTTATGGATAGTTTTAAGAAACACTGGTTCGGCTAGGTCGTTCAGTGTCCTTTCTAAAACAGGTCTTCGATCCTAGAATGCCGGTATTATGAACCGACGCGAGCATTAGTCAAAACGCACTATCTTATCATCCGAATATTAAAAAGCAATCGAAAATTTACATTTTCATCATTTCAGGATCGTATATTTTGATAATTTATTATATAAACGATTTAATAGCAGTCTAGAATGTTTAACGACACGATAAAATTTATAAGTAATCAGAAATAGTCAAGAAACTTCATGAGGCAGATTGGCATATTGATACATCAATCATTTTTTGAAATTTTGAATTATAGAAAATTACCAAAGATGGATATATTTATTCATAATGAATTTTTCAATAAATCAAATACAATTACATATAAAATTCGCAGTTTAATCAATTGCGCGTGTACATAAGTAACTGCATTCGCATAAGATCATCAATAATGATGCATATCTAATCATTGCCTCGCATTGCTTGCTGTTTTTTATTCTTTTCGGTAAATTCAGCGGAAAATGCGTAAACGATCGCGTACATGCGTATTCAATTATCGAAACGTATTCGCAATGATTTAATGTAACGGTCACGAATCAATAATGCGCGGCCTGACTAACGTTCAACACCTGCCTTCGTTACGAAATTCGTTTTAATCAATTATAATGATTCGTGCAAAATTGCAGTATTGATAAAATTCGTTTTCGAATCAATGCTCGAAAAATAATATTCCAATTCCGTGAAACGGAGCTGAAAGATGAGTTTTTTTATGTCGGACTCGATTGTCTGTGATGGAATTCGTTGCAATGATTTTTCCTATGAGTTATGCGCGCGAGTGTAATAAAATTTATATTATATTATTGTATACGAGCTGTTCTCAAATGGCCGAAAGAACTTTCGTTAATTTATGAGACGCTAGTGAGAAAGCTCAGGTGTTATTGTCCAAAGCTTGCGGGTCTTGCACAGTAGGTGTTCCGCGAGCTTACGGTTTCTCAACTTTTGTTATGATTTTTTGTTTATTTATTAATGAATATGCTCAAATTTGTAGCAAAGCTTGTTTAATACATTCGAATAAAAATTGCAATTATCACTGTAAAAAATAATTTAAAAAATATTATTATTCAAAATCTGGTTCTTCGAATGGATATTCAGACAATAGTTTACGTAGTTTATCTACAAGTAACGACCGACATTTCCCACGCAATTGTCTCGAACACAACAAAAACAGTTCAACAATCACTGAATCTTTGTTCGAAACGTGAAAGACGACCTGTCGATACATAATGGTGAGAGGACTCAACACGTGTCCGATATATCGAAGTCTTCTGCATTATTTGCAATCTGCGAAACTTTTAACTCGTGCGAAAGTCTTATTTTTTTTCACTTACCATAAAAGAAAATTTATCACAACGAAAAGAAAAACTCGTCCAATTAAAACTGCACACTAGGCGAAACTCAAATATTTTTAAACCTATGCAAGACATCAACCGTATTCGCGAATAAATTCTTCATTTAATTAATATTTCCAATCTACTTCAACCAATATATCATTCGAACGTTCATTTTGTACGTTTTTCCGGCAAAGATCGCTTACCGCTGCGCCCGTAATGGACCGCTTCCGCAATAAAGACGCGTAACAATTTGATTATCGTTCCGAAAAACCGGAGTCTATTATATTGTGTTGCATTCACAATGCTCGTGTGTATAATAATAATGGCGTACATGCTCAGTTCTTCAATAGACTTTAATTATTAACTATTGATTAAATGGAGATTCGCACACGAGAACCGGTCGGTCACCGGCCAACCTTTCGACCCGCCGTATAATTAAATCCGCCTCTCGCGCGATACGATATTTCACAAATAAATATATTAATATATTAATCGATCGATATGTTTGTTTTTAAGTTTTAATTATTGCTAGGATTTGTTGGATTCGAACGAGATTTTGCACGTTGAAAAACATTGACGTATTGCATAAACGTTCACTCTTTACTGTTAAAAAATCAATATCGTTATTGATTTATTTGAAAATATAATATAAAACCGTTATATAAACTTCACAATATTTTAACATAACAAAAAAGGTACTCGTTTCACGATATAAACCATTCGAAGCCGTCAATTTGCAACAACTCGCTCGTCAAAGCGCGCCGAGACAATCAACATAATTCACATTTCATTACAGTTACACTTGAAAATCGCTGGCTGCATTTTATTTTAAAATACACACGATTGTAAATGCATCGACTTTTGAAGGCGTAGGATGAAAGTTGCTCGAAACTCAGTAGGCGGAGCTTTTACAATTTGTCGCTGAAGACTGTTGAAGCTTTGTGATGCAATGTGCTGAAAATAGAACGAGTCTACTAAAATTTCATTGCACATTCCAATGAATTAGGATAGCATTATGTCGTGAGCTTATGTTTGTTTATATGCTATTTCGCGGAGAGGTTTATAAGGTGATTCTATATGAGTATTCATACATTTTCAAAATGGAAACAATAATTTTTCGTTATTTATGCAAATAGATTTCATTATAGAATAAAACATGGAAAATTTAAATATTATTTATAAAGTGATTTTCAGTGAAATAAATGTCGAAACGATTCTTTGATAATAATTATCAAAGCAATCATTAATATTATATGCACAAATTGTATCCAGGTGATCCAAAAAAATATATACACATATTGAATAATTATAACTTTGATATTTATTGAAATATGATTAATTTTAAAAATTTCTATAAATCTATATATAATGTTAAGGGTTGTAGAATTTGTAATTTTATTGTAATTTTTTAAATTAATAAGAATTCTAGGTCAGAAATTGCTTGAATTGCTGGAATTTTATATAATAGGTCTAAACTAGGTCCAAATTTTTATCATGAAGGAAATAACAATTGATTTTTCTAACATAATGGAAGGAAAAAGGTTTGCCGTTTTGTCTTAAATAAAAGATTTTTCTTTTTTGTAGTCCAATATATAATACATATGTGCTTAAATGCCATTGGGTTCTCAATTATTGAATTTTTACGTCACAAACTATACACTGAATAAATGTCTATGAAATAAAGTTTCGGTTCATGAAGTACTGTTTCTTTTCCGTAGCTTGTAGAAATGTCGCTTAACTTCAGTTTTTCCAAAGCTGAATATTATAATTAGGGTGACCATACGTCCCGTTTTCGCCGGGACAGTCCCGTTTTTGTCGTGTCTTGCGTTCGTCTCGTCGTTTTCGTAAAATTGTTTGATTTATCCCGTTTTGCCGGTTCACATATTTTGATAGACATGAGATGACTGAATTTCTTTTTATATTCATCAAAACAATATTTTTTTAATGCGTTCTCATTGGATCTTTTTTGCCCAATAATTTAATTGAAGTCTTATTTTTATGTTTTAATTTGTATCATTCCTTGAAACATTACAATAGGGTTGAAATCAAAACTCTTGTTGAGCTCTCCAATGTTCAAATACAGAGTTTCCTAAAAAATTGTTTTACCTCTTACAATAAAATTTTTTTTCGAATAATTTTTTCACTTATTTTAAGTCTACGTTATTGTTACTGTTTAAAATATGTATCACAAAGCTCAAAACCATCCTGAAAAATGTGGTAATTGCAGTAAAAACACACTTTTCTAAAAATTATAAAAAAACTTTTCAATATTTTTAGTTTTCATTATTTTATCAACAAACTTAAGGTAATTAATATCATGATATAAAAAAATCCCCAGATTATACAGTTTTCAGAAGTCTTAACTGTTTCATATACGCTTTGTTTTCTGCGTCTTTTGATAGTTTGCCATCGCATACCCGTGTTCTTTTATTGGGTTAAAAAATATAAAATTGATGTTATCAGAAAAATAATATCTATATTAATTTAAAAAAAATTTGATTTTAATTTTTTCCAACTCATTTTGTCTATCTGGACCTTATATACCAAAAGTGGTGTTTCGTTGATGTTGTTCCTTGAAATCGGCTTTTTTAAGGCTTTATATGTAGCATTTGAACATTAATTGCTATTTTAATTTACTTATCATACTTTTTTTTATTTATTTAATAAAAAAAAAAATTATTTATTCTGTGAGTATTTTCGGGGTAATTATCCGTCTCGTCGCATCATAGTACTTTTTGCTGGTCTAAATCACTTACGAGGTTCTCCATTACTAGATTTTTTCGATTTTTTAAAGAATCGCTCAAAAATTCAACGGAAATAACTAATATTTTCAAAAACGTCATTTGAAGATAGCCTATATTTTTTTTAAACTGAAAAATGCGTTATTTTTTTCACTATTAATATCGTGTAATTAATAAAATCACTGTTTTTCGCCGAAAACTTTTCCAAAAATAAAAATTATAGATAAAGACATGATGCAAAAAGTGCGAAACTCAAATGCTGTTTTTTTATGAAGACTAAAAGCAAAATAAAAATCCAATGCATTTTTGAAAGCATTATTGTGTCAATAGAAAATTATATGAAAGAACGATTCATTAAACGAGAATTCGATTAACTGAAATGAAAAACATAGCATGAAAATAAAAGATGGTCTTTTTCCATATTTTTATTCTTATTAAAAAAAAATATAAAAATATGTTTTGTCACTTTTGATCTTGTTTATTTGTCTAAATATGTAAATTTAAGATTATATTATCCATTATTTAAAAGTTGTTTTGAGTGATAAATTCTTTAATAAATGTATGATATTGGAAAAAATATGGGTGTGAAAATATATTTTATCGGCAGTGTATTTCCATAACTATATTAATCGAGGGAAAATTTTTGAACGTGCAACAATTTTTTTTATATAGGGGGGGGCATTTTTTTCGGAGCGTCCCGTTTTGGGTTCTGGGAAATATGGTCACCCTAATTATAATACTTAAATCGTATTGAAACCCCCATCCAATAGATTATATCTAAGTACGCACATAAAACCAACTCTGATGTCTGGCGCAAAGTAGAACACCTACATCGCACACATAATAATTATAATATGTGGGAATCGACGCGGCAGGTGTGGCAGTTCGATCTTTGAACATAAATCGCGCACCGGATCCGTAAATCTCGAGACAATTTCGCAAGTGTTGCACACGGGCAAACTATATAATGCCCGGCTCGTTACAGAGCAGTTACAGGGTGTTTATGTGTGCATTCGAGCGCACATACACACGGCGCACTTAGAACAAAGTGCGCTCGAAGAAGAAGACGCCGCTGCTTTACAATGGCCATCGCGTTGTAAATACGGTCGCAATCGGCCAATCTGAACAATGAATTGGATCCGACGAGATTTACTCGTCGTTTCGACGCAGGGATCTTCAATTTTGTCGAAAACCGAATAGTCCAGGGAATAAAGACAAAATAATATCTAGGAAAAAACTGTGTACAACAGGATTTTGGTATGATGCTCGATGTTGTGGCTCTTAGCAAAATGACAAAATTCTATGTTAATATGAGAATAGTATAAGATTTTACGGGGGTGAAAAGTTACCGAAAACGGATTTTCGTGAATATCTCAGTATCTATCTCTTTTATAGAATAATATTGAAAAACAAATTTACAGCTTAGAAAATTTCCTACAAAAAAGATATCGTAAGAGTAACTGTTTTGGAGATAATATTTTTAATTTATAAACAAAATCAGTGTTGTGAAATATTTACTTGTGATTTTATAACAATTTGAAAATTCATGGAATTCACTCAATTCAAAATTTCAAATTGTTATAAAATTACAAGTAAATATTTCACAGTACTGATAATTATACCACATAAATTACATAAGTATCAAAAGGTTTATAACCGCATTAATTGTTTTACAATAGTTGTTTTGTTTTCGAATTAAAAACATTTTCTTAGAATTTTTTGAGCTCTACGTACAATGTACGTAGTACGTCGTACATGTTGAGGGATGCATACAAAATAGTAACATACTGTTAATCAAATTATCTCCGAAACAGTTACTTTTACGAAGACATATTACTGTCTTTTTTGTAGGAAATTTTCTAGGCTACAAATTTCAATTTAAATATTATTCTGTAAAAGTGATATTTAATGAAATATTTTCGAAAAAAAGTTTTTGGTAACCTTTGACTCCCGTAAAATCTTATACTATTCGACATGGAATTTTGTCATTTTGAAGAACCACAATATCAGACTTCATACCAAAATCCCGTTGTACATGAAATTTCGTAAAGCAAATATCTTTATTCCCTGGACTAGAACCAAATTCCTGTTCTGAGCGCGAAAAAAGCATTGCAGACCTTCGAAACGTTTCGCGCGTTAATGATGATGACTCGCATCCAGAGCGCAATTAGCGACCGCATCCCCGTTCTCCATAACACTGCGGTGTCACGTCAACATTTGACGTCGAATAATCATTCCATGTATGTGATTATACGGATTGATTTATGTGCTACCGGGACGACTTCTTCAGTGCTCGTCTTCTTCTTCTTCTTCTTCTTCTTCTTCTTCCGCGATCGATTTATTTCACTTACCGTAATGCGCTTTTAATTGGTCGCCGGCAATGAGAGAGAAATCTAAAAACGTGCGATTTCATTAAATTGAAACGGGGTTTGAGGCTTGATTTATGTCCGATGGGGTATCGTTAGATGATTTCGTGTTCGGTGAACGATTTGCATTCGAAAATGGAAAGAATCCGGTCGAAGACGGGGTTGATGCGAGCGGTTTGATCCGACGATGATTAGGTCTTAATTGGTCGCTTGCTTTGTTTTTGTAGGACGTATTTGTTTATTGGATTGGTTATAAGAGGTTGACGTTTTTATAAAGGTTGATCGTTGGCTTTTATCCGAAGTCGAAAAAAATATATTTTTTGATTTTTTTTAATGAATATTTCATCTCAGTCTATAAAATATCAAAGAATTTTATTATAAATAAAATATTATCAATAAATATTAAAATGTCTATTGATAAAAGGGAAAATTATTATTTTCCTCACCGTCCAACTATGAACAATCTCCGACATCACATAATATTTGAAAACGCAACAACTTCTCATAGTTCGAATGCAATATAACAAAATTTATCATAATGTAAATTTCAAAAGCACACCGTTGTATCTTGCGTTTATAGTTTGGAATTCGAGATAGCTTCCCCGGATTCCCTTCAAACACAACATCGCTATCTAAACAATCAACGGACATATTTTCTCATAGATTGAAATACCGAAACCTGAATATGGACGTGCGTACATGACTCGCTTTGTATCTAACGTTTCCCATTTATATACAATATAAAATAACGTATGCACATTCGAACTGAACGCATCGTGACCCCGTTTGACCCCCTCATACACCCCAGCCTGTGAGCTTAAACTTTCAAAAAAATACGACAAAAATCAACGTTTAGATACCGCAGAAGTGGCCATCGTGAGTTGGCAGGGTCATCCGCGAGGGTCGCGGAGTATTCGAGCCTTGGCGAAATATCCATTACGAAAGGACGTGATATCCTTTAGCCCGTTCGAAGCTCGTTCTAGTGAAGATGTTGGCGGCAAAACGCTCCAGACGATGATGGATGACGTGAGAGATTGTTGAATTGTTATATTATATGTTAGGCATTGCCGTGAGCGTCGTGCCGCATACTCGTGTGAAATATTGCGCTGAAAATCGTATGAGTTGTGCGATGAAACATCTAAATTTGTCTGTTCAACTGATGATTATAATTCAGATCTAATTCGCATCAATTATTTAAATGGGCCTCGTATAACACGGTTGTACGAGGTCTAAAGTTCATACAACATTAGGGTCTTCGGTTCGAAAAAATATCGAAATTTGTTAATAATAACCTTTTTTTAATAAATAATATAGAAGATATACATTAAGGTGTGTTTATACGTTACGTTTAACAGATTTTACAACTCATTTTCTTTTAGATCGTCTAAATTTGCTCATGTTAACAGTTCGGATGACAAAAGGTGCTATTGGACAACATATACACTCAAAACTCGTTAAGATATGGTTAAATATTGATAAATTTAACTTCCAAACTACAAGCGAAATTTGTTAAAAATAACAATTTATGCACTTATAATACACGAATTACACATGAGTATCAGAATCTCAATTTAAATTATTATAATAAATTTTTATTCATATTAAAACGTGAATTAGCTAATAAATACCATATGTAACTAATTGTAAGTAAAGCATTACTTAATTTTTTTTTTCTAAAACCGTGTTATATAAAACGTATTGAACAAAAATAGGTCACGATTAATTAACCGTGTTATATCAAAATCGTATTATATAAAACCGTGTTATACGAGGCCCGCATATTTTCAATTGAACCAATCCTCAAACGTAGCTATTTAATCTCCTAACAAGTCTTTCGAATTAACAGTTGTGCACACCAACACCAATTAACAGTTAATCTCGAGCGTACACATCAATCGCCCTCGCATACCACAATCTAGTTTTTACAATTTTAAAAATTATGACACACATAAGGCGGAAAAGTGACAGACTTCGCGCGCCCAGCCATCCACATGGAAACTCGTTCGAAATCTCATTGCACAATACCAGTATTGATTGATTAGTCGACGAAATAATTTATGGGCCTCGCCGGAATCGCGATTAGACTTCGACTTGTCTGACCATACGTCGGCCGTTGTTTCGGTTCGAGTTTATTAGGTTCGAAACTCGAAAGTGCGGTAATTTCAGAGCATGCAAACGAGGTGGATCCTGTTTGCGCGGATCCATTGTCGTCGTCGTCGAACCTGTCGATAAGCCAACACTTCCACAGTACCGCCGATGCAATAACTCAGAGACAAGTGTATGTGCAGGGCCGAATTTGTGACGATTCTTAACGAAAGTTTTCATTAATAGTCTGAAAATAAAGATATATCTTTAGCGATATATTGCTTCGTGATAATTGGTGGAAAGCTGAATTTTGATAGCTGATAAAAATATCACTTAAACTAGGTATTAAAAGGTTTATAATTGCATTGATTTTTTCAATAACTTATTTTGTTTACGAATCAAAAATATTTTCTTTGAATTTTTTGAGCTCTTTACGTACATTTCGCTGAGGGTTGCATACAGAATAGTACCAATTTTGTTTATCGAATTATCTCCAAAACAGGTAACGAGATATTTACGAAAAACTGTTTTCAAACCTTTGACCTTCCTTAATTTTTTTTACTGATTTCTAATCAACAGGGAGGTTATGCCATTTTGTTAAGAACCACAATATCAAACTTCATACTAAAATTCAGCTTGTCACTGATATTTTCTTAGATACAGCTTTAATTTGTCTTTATTCCCTGGATTATTAGGTATTTGACTCGATACAATATTGTACAATTTGAGATAATTCTCCGTTTGAAATTGATATGTGATATTTGATATTTAGGGGCGTTCTCTGGTGCATCCGCGTCTCGTTAAATTTTCATTAACAGCGATTAAATGATTTTCGTTAGTGGTCGGAAGTCGTAAAAAAGATTGCGGTTAACGAGGAGGCAAAGGGAAATCTGTTAATACGTTTCACACTGTTTTTATTGAGCTTTGTATAAAATAAAAACTTTTCATGTTTTGAATGGAAACCAAAAAGGTAATTTGGAATTTTCACGCAGTTTTTCGTTGGATTCGTCCCAGTGTAAATGAAGGTTTCTCTGACGAGGAATTTATTGTATTCCGGGCCATTGTACTCGAATGGATATCCACAGCCACCCTTGTTGCAGACTGTTCTGCTTATATTTTGACCGATGTGCGAGGAAATGTAAATGCGTTGCCGTCCCAACAGACGGGGACCTGATTTAGTTCACTTTACGATCGCCCTGTAGTCCAACGATCGAAATAACAGAATCAAATCCTTAAATAAAATAATATCATTTGGAATTTAAAAAATTGTGTTTTAAGTGATAATTTTCTTATTGAGAGTACAGTGAAAATTAATATGTTATTTCAAAAAAAAAAAAATTAAAATGCAAATAATCAAAGGAATGAACGAATTATAATTATGACCATTATGTTATCGATTTCTCGTAAATAATTCAAACGAATGGAGTAAAGATCGAAGTTTATTCATACAAAACACCTCTTTTATTTGTCTTATTTCACGTCTCGTTATTCGTGTGAAGCGTCTGTCTACAACAAGAACTGCCCATTATTTAACTGCGAGATAATTTCAAGAAACCCTTTTCTTCACATCGTCAGTTAACTGTCCCGCCCGCCGATTTTATGCGAATCGTTAAAAAAATATCATATTTATATTCGAATCGTTATTTCGACGGAATTTAACACCTTAACGCGATTGTGCCGCGTCAAAAAATCGCCCAGAATATTTTATATTTTAACATTCATCGTTTGTGTCGTTTAACAATTCAGTTGGTCGGCGTTTTCAATACGAAACAATACTATTGTGATCCATTATTTGAGTGAAGATCTTATTCTAGACACGTATCGATATTTTTCAAGAATATTATACATTTTCTTTTTGTCCGTATTGTAAAAAATTACCCTTTATATTCTTGAAAAATATCGTATTAACTTCAACACAGAATACTAATATTTTTTTCAATGAAATTCAATATATTTATAACAAATTAACAAATGATCAGTTTGACGGAATTATAAAACTAAATATAATGAATACAATTTTACAATACAAAGTTACGAACAAAGAATGAAGAATAAGAGCTTCGATATGCTAAAAGCTCCTTGTAAACACGATACGCTACAACGAGATATCACACGCGTAGGCAAATTCAAATTGAAATATTTTTGCAAATGCTTGTATTCCTATCTGAAATTCCCAAGAACTCGATGTACAATTGTGAATGCATTCACAATGCACCAGGGGAAAACTAGTTCGATTGACACTGTACCATTATAAAATATTCGTCCGAAACGAAACGTTCACACATTACAGGACTCAATCGCAGATAAATTGTATATGAAAACCTGTCTCAAATCATCGAGAATTTTAAATGTTTTATTGTTTGATATTTCGATACAAAAGATTAACTAAATAAAGCCCAGCTTCCCCTGAAAATGACTGAACCTAATCGAATGGTATTATCGTCGCGTTACTGCCGTATTATGCGAGCGGACGCAAAGTGCGCGTTTTCATTTAATGTAAATTTTATTTTCGTTTTTATTGTTATTTACAAGTAGAAGTTAAAGTCCAAACACCACTATCGTGTTGCAGAAGTAGATATTTGTCGACAAGTACGTAGTGCATATTGAGTATTGAAAAAGCTTACTCATGGCTTATTGTAAGTTTCATGAACTTTTCTACAAAATGGTAGGATTCATGAATTGGATATTTTAGCGACAACGTAATATGACGCAAACCTAAAAGCTTCTCATTTTCAATAAATATTCACATCGTAAAAATATCGATTTAAAAAAAATAATATATGCATTTATATAATATAACGAATGCACGCCTCTTCATAATACGATAAAACCTTTCGAAATAAAGTCAACTCAAATTTATCGATATTTTAATTTTTATCAGTTCAATAGAGAGTCGGCACTTTTTAATCTTTAAACTAAAGAATTTTAATCCGCTTTTTATTATCCAAGTACATAAATAAAAACGAAATTGCAATAAGCTGCAACCGAGCATCAAACGAGTTCCCAACACGCATATAAATATGAAATTGCGTAAAAATAAATGCCATATCGAATATGATAAAATAGATATGATATGATTATATATTTGAACGATTATCAAAATAATAATAGACATAAAAAAATATATAGAACTTGGGTAAAAACCGCAAGAGCACGCGCACTCGACACAACAACATCCGAATGACAATTTTATGGCGGTTTTTAAAAGCGGCATAAACTGGACGTTTCCTCGGTATGGGATTTATGACGGTTGCTCTTAAAGAGGCATTAATTGATAATTGATGATGCGTGCGGCTATTATTTATGGTGTATAATCACCATGATCGGGAACAGCGAGCCGCCGTTTGAACAACGGCCATTTATCTACTAGGTTCTTGTCCGATGACCGCTTCTTCGGTGGCTGCTCTTATGTGTTGGATTTGTCGGAAAAATGTTTTCGGATATTGTCGAAATGTTTATTTTGAATTTTTATTTTTATTATATTGGTTTTTTTTTGGAAGATTCTGGTTGTTTATTATGGGTATTGCTTTCTTCGAAATGTCAAATACGATCCGTATCACATACGTTATTCTTTGATTTGTTTTATTGAAAACTATAAATTTCAATTTACAAATCAGATTGAAGCGAAATAATTCAAAGACATATATTGTCGATCACATCTAGAAAATTGCAGTTCGAAATCGTCCGAGAATCGATTGACTGTTCGATCGATGAATTTAGTGACAGAACAAATTATACTTATACGTCTTATTCCAATCACAGTTCATCATCATACAGCCTATATAACATCCATTTTCCGATTTTGCACATTTTTCTTTATAATTTCTTAGAATGAGAAGATAACTTATCTTTGCTATTATAAATACTGCTTTATTCTTCTTTTAATCGCTTAATGCATCGCATAGCTTCAGTTATTGATGAAAACCGATACAGTATATTCATTGTAATTATTGACTATGTAACAATAAATAGTTTCAGTTTTAGCATTGTCAAATGCACCAGTTTCATTGATTACAGAAGTTATGAGACTGATCATTAGAAGGCTAATTGTAAGTAATTGATATATCAAAATCAATATTTGTTTTTAAGTACAAACTTGAAATCTTTGAAAATTACCTTCCCTATATCTATACGGCGTGTATTTTTTGGGTCAGAATTTTAATACGTTTTGGTCAGAATTTTTAATTCATTTATCAGAATTTTTATTACATTGGTCAGAATTTATATTATATTGGTCAGAATACATGGGTCAGAATTTTGTGGTCGGAATAAATATTAAATGGTCAGAATTTATATTATTTTGGTCAGAATACATGGGTCAGAATTTGATAAAGGTGATCTTTAGCATACATACGAATTTAAGTTGGCACCTCAATAAACATGTTTATACACGTACATGCACCAATACTTATTCGCAGTTTGACAGCTGGTTGGAAACTTTTACGATAGAGACTTATAAAATATTTTCGATCTGAATATCTGATTGAATAAGATACGTTCAGTAAATGTGACGCAAAAAACGCTAACCTAACCTAACCTAAACACGCGTTTAGTAATAAATACATTTAGACTTTTGACTGAGACGTGCGGCATTAAATAAGTGCGTTTAGTTTTCCCTGACAGAAATGCGGCGTTTGGCCCAACCCTCACGTTCAGTTTTTCTGTAAGGATTATAATTTTCTGTAATTTTGACCATTTATTGACTGTCACATTCTGACCATTTAACATTTTATTCTGACCATTTAACATTTTATTCTGACCGTTTACTCAATTTTATTCAGACCATTAAATAATTTTATTCTGACCAAACTATGAATTAAATTCTGACCAAATAATTTGTTGCCTATCTATACTAGGAATGTCATTACTGATAAATAACCAAAACGACAGTTCGGTAATTTACCTTCAAATTTTCAATATTCACCAGTAGTCAGATTTTGTAAGTGTATGGTTTTTTTTTGGGAAAGTATATTAAAGGCTTTTCATTTTTTCCGGTTTTTATTTAAAATTTAATTTATAGAAAATTTACCAGTGTAACCGGTAATTTGCAAAAAAATACCGGATTAACGTTAAATGAAAATTACGGTAAATCTGACATCCCTAAATTTTATACGTATTAAGTATAATACTTAAAGGATAACAAAAAAATGTTCGACGATGATGATTATGAACATCAAAAAATATCACAAATTTATTCTCGATCTGATTTGGGGAATCTATATATTTCCACCCTCACATACGAACATCAAAATGGCATGTGCCCTTTTATATATATATAGTCAAGATCGTTGTCACGTATCGACAAAGTGCAAAAACGTTGAAAATGGCGTCACGTACGTGCGACAGAATCTCGGCGCGAAAATTGTCCACGCTTTGCATTATATTATATCATGTCGAGATGACGGTTCGAGCACCACCGTCATTATCGGAAGACGACAATCGGCGTACGTGATGGTCGTTTTCGAGCCAGATTGTCCAATTTGCACGAGACTGTAATGGGACGTGTCCTTCGATGAATTCGCAAAAAGATCGCACCATTAAGGCCCCCGCCATTGATCCGTGTGTGAGAAAATTGCGACAATCCTATCATGGGATGTGCGTTTCTGCGATTTTGAATTGTGAGCTGTTAGAGTGGATATGGCCAATATCGTTCGATCGGTTGATTTAAGTTCAAGGTGATATAAAAAAAAAAAACATCTTATGCCACGGTCAGCAACAACCCATTGGCAATTGGGTAAGCTCCAAGGGCGCCAAAGACACCCTCTATATTTTTTTAATAATACGAATTTAAAAGTTAAGAGATTCTAGGTATTTTTAAAATATCCTTATAAACAATTACTTTTTTTGAGGAAAATTGCAATTTAAATCAATAAAAAACTTTAAATCAATAAAAAAAATTCGCCTGTGGAGTTATTTTCTTCCTCGATTTATATAATATTTCAATTTTTTTCATAAATTAGCACTTATTTTCATAATAAAATTTTCGGATAATTATTTTCAGACAATTTAGATTTTAAATTATTTTTTTTTAATATAATAAATTATTTTGATCCAATAAAAAAGAAATAATAGAGGGGCGCCAAATTTTATATTTGGCAAGGACGCCAAAAATATTCCTATGGCTTTGCCCACGGTTTAACGTCCAAATATTTTATTAAGGGGATGGTTTTTCGTGAATAATTAAAAATAATAGAAGCACTTACACATTGTAGGATATTATATTTTCCAATATGAAAATCATAAATTAGAATATTTCTGTCGTACGCATTATTATTCAAAAACGTAATAATGTATCAGATGGTATCCATCACATGAACCGTGATCAAACGTACTGGAAGTATTTTTTTTTCGTCGACGATTCGTATTACGTATTAATATATCAAGTCGTGTACAAAATGTCAAAGTGGAAAAAAATTTTAAAAAGCACATTGTAGCACTTAGAGATGCATTCCAATTTCACTTGCTCACGACCCGTCCAACAAAAAGATGATTTTGATCGACAGATCTAATGACCTTTAATCCCATTTCTATACGATATATTAATTGAGAACGCATGAAACATTCGACGTTCTCAAATCTTTATTTTATTTTATTTTTTACATTGATAGTTCTCGTGCGATCTGAAATTTACGTCATAAATACGGGGAATGTGCGAGAAATGGTTTTAATGTAATTATCGACTTTTAGAATGATAATAAGTTTGATTTCCCAATAGATCCATGCTTGACATTAGTTAGCTCTAATAAATATTGTATTTATATGTAGCTCGCTTATTGCCCGAGGCTGTGAAAGTGTCGCTTGATTATATGAAAATACCTCATATATATTATGTATGTGCTTTTGTATTTTGATAAGTAAATATGATGTGTTTTACGATTATACGTGTTGATGACAAAACATATAAATTCGCAATATTAACGTATTTATAAATTTATGAAAAATAATGATGTGTTGTTCGAAAAACGATATCTTTATATCGTATTTCACATATATGCTGACAATTGTTCAAATATTATTAAAAACTTTTCTGTAATAACATAAAAACGTATTTTTTATTCGTTAGCTGAAAAATAAATTGATGTAAGTTAATTTTAATTTTCGACAAAAAATTGTAACGTCTTCTATAAATGTGAAAGAAAGTTATTTGATGAATTTCACGATTTATTATAGTATTTGAACTTTTTGGAAACTCAACAGATGTCAATAAAATAAATTGTCAGTTCAATTTTCAATATTGAAGAAAATAATATTTATTTTTTCATATTATCAAAATTTAAACAATCTATATAATGTGTGATTTAATATTTAATACAATTATGTATTTTTATTATAAATAAATTACAAATTTATAAAAGTACAATAATTTGAAATAAATTTAAAATTTTTTCTATAGATGTCAATAAAAAATTAAATCATTTTTCAGTTAATCACTAGATGGCAATTTATTTTTCATATAAAAACGGCACTCATTCATAATTATTTTATGGATTTTTCACGATTATGTATAGGTATATGAACAAATAAAATTTACGAACACACGAAAAGTCAATTATTTTTACAAGAAAAAAATTAAAATCAGAAGTCACACAATTTTTCACCATTATTTTAACAAATACTCACAATCATTTTTATAATAATATCAATCCATTTAGTATTTCATATATCAAATTTAATAATCTTTAAAATAGACACAATCTAGATACATATTTTCATATTTATATCCATGGTTTTCCTTTAACTTTTATTGCTATTCAAAAGATGTCAATAAAATCAACCCCTACAAAGAAATATTTTCGAAAATTTCTATACAATTAATTATTAATAAAATAGTAGCTTTTAATATTATCATTAATATATTGTTATTATTTATTCTAAAATTTCAATTTAAATTCCTATCATTTCAAATTTTCATTATAAAAATAAAAAAATTTTCTTACACTTGAAAAATCGCACAAACCAATCCTCAATAAAACCAAACTCAAATCACAATCAATCCAAAACCAATCCACAAACAAAATACCTCAAACGTATTGTATCGGCCAATAAATAAGTGACATTTTCGTGCGTCAGCGTCAAGCGGCATGCGAGCGTTCTCCGGTCATTAGGCATCGGCAGTTTCATGTATCAAATTATACAGGGCCGGATCACTCATAACTCATGCCCATTCGACGCGATTTCACGAGTCATTTGCTCGCCGGACGATAAATCATAGCGCCGAAACGACAAGCGTATGCCCGAAAAGCGATAGACTGGCCGGCGAGGATTTTTGACCCCTCCGAAAATTGATTGAACCGTTTCGGAAGTTGTCCGGCCCTGACAATTTTCTCTGCTAAATTGTCGAATGTGCTTGTTTGTGTATGCGTGCTTGACGCCGTTGTGTCTGGTGTGGGCATTTTTTGGTTTTTGAAAAATTTCGTTTCGATTTGCGGTCGTTTTGGTTAGTTTTGAATAATACAGCTTTTATATTCCAAATTCAATCGTCGCAATTCTTTTTTTCATTTTTCAATTTATTTTTAATGATTTCACGAAATTTTTTTTTAAAAATACAAAATTTAATCAATCGTAAATGTAAAAATTTCGTGAAAATCACCAACTGAGGTTATCAAAATCAAATCGAAGAATATATTGTATTTCATTGGTTACTACGACAACAACCGATGGTTGAATTTGATTTGTAAAACGTTTAATTTAGAATGTAAAAACTGTATGTATCGGAAGATAAATAAATTAAAAGACGAATCAATCTTACAATTGAATGAATATTGTTATTGGAAAATAATTGTTTTAGGTTTTAGAAAACGAAAGATTTTGATCAAAGTGTTTTGATTTATTACTTATGGTTGGGAAAAATGAATGCTGAATTCAAAAATCTTAAAGTTCAGTATGTATGAAAAATCTTGGAAAATTGTACGTTCGAAATATTGCGTATTGAAAAGGAATGAGAAACAGTACAAAAAATAAACTGAAATGAATGATGAGCGGTCATACGAAGTATTGAAATTATATAATTAGAATTATAAGATTGTAAAAGGAAACAAAGATTGGATAGAAAATGTATGTATAAAATCGAAACGATATGTGGATGAGAATTGCTCGCAATCGAAGAAAATATAATAGTTTAAAACCCATATCCTTCCATTGTCCTTAATTGGAGACGCACAAACTTTTTGTTCTCAGTTGGTTGTACTTGGTGAAATATTACAAATAATAAAATATTTAAGTTAAGAAAACTCTAAAGTATAATTATAAAAAATAATAATGTAAATTTGCAATTTAAGCTTCGAATATTAAGCGATAGAAGCTAAAATTTTCAGGTAAATAGTAAAAGAATTTGATAGGAAATTGGTTAAGATCATTATCCATCATCAAAAAAACGACTCTGTTAATATAATGAAATCAAACTAAAATATTTTCCAAATAATCATTTTGAAATCAAGCTATCCTTTTGATTACTTTTGAATTCATATTAATCATATAATAAATTCAATTAAAATAAACTTCACTCAACGAGTCAACGAACAACCCACAAACAACTGATCAATCGAAATTTTTTTCAACACATCTCTCTTCCCCATTGTCCCTCGACTCCCATCGCTCCTAAGCCCATACAAAACCGAAAAATCGATTGTTTAAATCACTCGCGGATAAATATAATAAATAATGAAATCCCGACCGAAGGCATTCTCACAAATTTGAATACATGTTGTGCAATTCGCAGCGCGCACAATGGGCGTCGACGAATCGACATATTGACGACGGGGTGTCGCCCTTTATACGACTTTTCACATTAAAATTTTTATATAATGTCCATTATGCCCTATGGGAAATGAATAAGTCTCAGTTTTGTTCTTTTGACTTTGTCAGGAAAGGTGGGCAGGTCTTGGCCGGCCTCCGTGAGAAAGCAACCGACAATTAGTGACTACCAAAACTATAATTTTCTCAAGCGACACGAGCAACCGCTTTGTATTGTGTATTTTTAAAAGTCTAGCGCTTTTAATGGTTGTTATTATGTCGTTTGTTGCTTTGAAGTGTTTAAAAAAAGTTCAGGCAACGTGCGCCTTTTGTTATTTGAAATAAAAACTGGATTAAGTTAATTATTCTTTCAAGTTCAATTCGTATTTTATGCAAAAGTTGTTAGTTTATATAATTTTTAAATATCATAAAATTATTATTATATTTTTCAATCATAATAAATATAACTTTGATGTAAAATTGTATAAAAAATACTATAGACTTCCTATAAAATAAAATATTCATAACTTATACATATTTCTCGGATTTCTGTTATTCTGCTTCAGTTATACATTCTCTTTCGATTAATAAATAATTAAAAATTATATTCAAAATCAAAACTTCTAATATTTGCCCCTCATATAACAATCAACAATGAAACCCATAACACCAACATATGCACAATGCGCAGAAAGAAAACAATGAACTTTCTGTCATAGCTATCGCCCTTTAGCCATCGACGATTGATCAGACAATAATTCGAGACAATTCGCTTTCTTCTAATTTTTTTTTGCTTTTTATATAATACAAAATAATGCGTTTTCCTTCGGGTGCATAAAATAGGGCGCCCATTGGACGGGCGGGGCGCCCTTTGTGACCACACTTGGGTCCTACAAAGGGCAGACTAACATCACGCTGATGAGAAAAACCATCGTTAAGTATTTTATTTTATTGTTATTGTTGTCGTAAGTCGACAAAACGCCGTTTGTTTGTATGTGCCGTTTGCTTTGAGGCAGATGTATGCGCTTTGCAAAGGAATTTTATATTTCAAATTGAATTAATTGAAATGTATGAATTATTTTAATCAGAAAATTTTTCTATTAGATACAATTTTTATATAATATTTTGTAGAATATTTGGTCATATTATAATATAATATAAGTTACCATTTCTGCAATATTTCCGTCAAATTTGGGGAAAATTTGAACGAACTTCAATATTTATTTTTAGATATAGGTAGTTTTTACATTTCAAATTCAACATTTTAAACTTCTATAGTAATCATAGTAATCAATGATACGTTCCATTGATTACTATTCTCCTATAGTTAAATTTAAAATATAAAAATTTGAATTTGAAGTGTAAAAACTGTAGGTGCCTATGGTAAACTATGACATGAACATTCAATGATTTCGATACTTTTTAGAGATTTGAAAAGAAACAATCGACATGCAAAAAAATCCGGATTCACAAATAGAATTTTGGAATAAAAAAGCACGCTTCGCGAGATATATTGTTGCCAAATTGGATTTGAATTTTGTGTGTCGTTCAGATCACCCCGCGGCCATCCTTTTGTCAAACAACAGATGTTCGACAGACAACCGACAACGATTTTTCGTTTTCATTCACAAATAAATAAATCCGACGCGTGCTGGCCGTATTTAATTGCAAACATGTTGCACAAATTAATTTCAAATTTTTTTATAATAAAAATATATCATCAAAAACTTAACTATTTTACCATGTTCATTTTTCAGATTGGAAAGTTATTCATTTATACTATTTAAAAATTTCAATACCTTTTCCGGTCATGAATTTTTAAAGACTGTCAATTGTCAGATAATTCACAGCATACATTTCTTATATTCAAATATTACAATTTTCACATATTGCATAGCAAAAATTCGATTCCATATCAATTTTGAATCCTTTTAGCATCAATAAAGACCATCAGAAGAAAGGGGAACGCGTTTTGTAGGGTTTGAAAGGGCCCCTTGCTAACTAGCCGCTCGCGCCTCAACGAACACCACACTTGTTATTGTTATTTGCCGGCAAAACCAGAAACGATGTGTACACACACACGAAACCCCATATAGGATATTTGCACGAGCATGCAGATGTGTGTATGTGGCAAGTTGTCAGAATTTGCTTGCGCAATTATGCTAAACGTCCCATTCTGGATGCAGTTCCTTCCCCGTCGTGTGTCGCTGGCACGTTTGATTCGCATGAATTGTGCAGAAATAATTATCATAGTGAATTGGCGTATTCAATTTTGATTTAGTCTTGTAAATTTGCGAATTGAAACTTTTTTTCAATGAGCCTTTAGCATTTTTTTACTATAATGAAAGAAATTTATATTGTGTATTATAATATGATTTAAATTCTTTGCGCAATTAGCATTTCAAATCGTCTTACACTAGATGTTTCTTTAATTTACTAGTATTTAGCAAAATAATATAATATATTGCGAAGAATTGCACGAATATAAAATTCAGAATTTATCGTCATTATTATGTCCATGTAAATCTCCTTGTGGGACGGAATAGGAAAAAAAAAGTTTCCCCAACACAAACGACTTTACGTGCGGTCATAAAGCGCAGGAAAAATATTAAAGTTGAAACAAGTAGTAGGGTGTAGGTAAAAAAAATACATTCACTACCACCCACCCTCAGCGCACATTTATTGCGGAAAAACTAAATACGCCTTTTCCCAGTGTGCGGTTGTTTTATATAAAATATTTTACCCTTCCATTTGTTCCAACTATAGTACGTTCTCATATAATGTAACTTGAATATTTTTCTTTTTTATTTTATTGATCGATCGAATTATCTTATTATACGACATTGAATATAATTTTTCTTGATCATTCAAGTTTTGAATACATTTTAATATTCGAATGTAAAAATTTCTTTATTATTCAAAATTGACGATCTAAATCTTAAAAAATTCAATACAAATGTTTATGACTACTAAATTGATTTGAAATTTACTCGATTAATTAATTTAATTAATTTTCTAATGAATCGAGAAAATTTGTTCAGAGTTGTTTTATATAATAAAATTCAACTCGAACGTTGTTTTTTGATATTCGCATATCGTATAAAGTTTGCACACAATAATGAAAAATTATTTAATCTTTTTATTGTACTATTAAGTATATTTAAAAACACTTTATTTCATAATAAAATGACTTCACATGATAATAAAATAAAATATAATAAAGCTCGATAGAAATAATAAGCTTCGTTTTTTTTAAAGAATTATTTAAATTTATCTGTTCAATATTTATTCTTGTTATTATTTTATTTAAAAAAAATATTATCAAAGCGAATGCAGTATAGTTTCGGGCACGAACCACAAAACTGGCCCCGGGGAACATTAGCGCTCGCTCGTGAAATAAAACGGCCACTCTTTTGCAACCCAATTGCAATATTGCCCCCGGAGAAAACGCCCCGTTTCATCAAAGAACATTTTCATTTTTCGCATGCGAACCACATCCAAATTCAATTTCTAGCCCGAATTTGAAAACTCCAAAAGCCGAATGCAACCGTCGAAAAAACACATCGCTTTTGACGCGCGCCGGCGATCCTTTGGCCGCATGCGAAATCGAAAATCTCGTCCGAAAAGTAATCTCGCGATGCGACAAAAGCTCCTATTCCTAAAAGGTATCTTTTTATGTGTTTAATTGTGGTTTTCGAAATGTTTACGCGCGTCGAACTCCGCCGGGGAAAAAAACCGCAGATGTTCTCACGCGAGGATGAGCTCGAGATAAAATTTGAAAAAAATCACGGGGGCGTAATGAAAGTTGTTCCGTGGCGAATGAAAAAAATATTTTGTAAAAAGAACTCCCGAAAACGGCTTAAGATAGACGTAGTTGAAAAACGAACAAAAAGTAAGGATGAAAAGGATTTATACGAAGATGGAAAATCACTTGCGACTCTTCGCACGGAATCTTCACACTTTTTCACATGGTGTTCCTTTTTGAACGAAGATTCTCCAAGTTCACAATATTAATCCATCATTATTGTATTTCAAAAAACATTTATTTTAATTAAAATTGGAATTTAGTTTATTATGAAGAAATCTGAATTATACAAGCGTAGCAAACTTAAGTGATACGTGCTGATTCGAAGGCGTATTTCCTTGATCATTATGCCATTTTACCACTCTCGACACTGGAAAAGTTGGCATTTTCAACGACACAAAACCAGTGAAGTGCACCAACTTTTATAGAGTACCCACGACTCAGATACGTGTCTGAAGCTAAGTAGTCTATATAAATATATTATATATTTTCTAGAAGAGGCTCTCGAGTACATTTGAATGAGCCACTGCTGCCCTCCGCACAGACAATTTGATTCCACGAATACGTACATAGGTATACATATGTATACATTAGATTCATGGTCTAATTTGATGCTCTTCTATTGCTGCGCACTTAAAACTTTTCAATGGACTATTGAAAATTTTCTATCTCAATTAGAGATATTTTGTGTGCTGAAAAATCGCTTTTTCAAATTGTACATCTGCTTTAGGTAATGTTCGTCGTTTGTGAAATTTTAATATAAAAATTCAAATCGTTATTAATTTTTTTTCGATTACATATGTAGGTATGCATGGGTAAAGGTGTCTGAAATTGAACAATGATTTGGATTTCGTATAGATTTCGAAATGAAAATAAAAGGAAAAATTACTTTTAAAAATCCATCACGTACGATTTCTCAGAAATCTTAATAATTGCCAAATATCAAACATGTAACCCCTTCCTCACGTTGCTCGCAAATTAGTAACCCACTTATCGGTTACACGCTGATGTCGTTGTGGGTCTTATTCGTAGATAGTCAGGTGTGAAGACAGGTAGATGATCTCAGGAGTTCCAATAATGACACCATGGGTTACTCGAGCCGATGACGCTGCTTTTATTATGTAAATTTTTACATTTACTGGTGGACTACGGGTCGACGATATGCTAGATGTCTCAAAAGCAAGGGACGGAGAAAGCAAACTCCCAGGTGTACCCCAGGACAGTTACGCTCTTTCTCCTAAGGGACAAAAGTTGATCAGAGGTGCACCCTCAGCCAGATAATACCCAGATAAAAGTTCAACTGGTCCAGAAAGATAGAGGTGCACCCCCCAATCGCCTTAACCAGAGAACTTGCTCTTGAGATACCCGCAAGATGTCTTGTCGATGATCGAAAATACGTCCACTTTTATAATCGATTTCAGTGCTCCCTCCACCCAGGATTTCTTACACGTGTCGATAATTGCTCTTTGTGTTTGGTGGGAACAAAAGACGTTATCAGCAAGCGGCTCGGGTTCCGTACCAAGTGTATCGATCTTAATGATTTTAACGTAAACATATGATCAGTGGTTCACATACGGAGTGTATTGATTTTAATGTAAACATATGAGCGCTGGTTCACATACTAAAATTTTCGATCGATGTTTTTATTTTTAATGTTTCGTGTTGCAAAATTTTGCCACGTTACAAACTGCTATTATAAAAACTCTTACTTTCGGTATCTACTTTACTTGAAGATAAAAAAATCTAAAATTTGTATTAAAATGTGAATCAATTTCATTTTAAAAATCATTTTGCACTTAAAAGTGATAAAATAAACATAGTTTGTTTGTCGGTGAGAGAGTACTAGTTTACTTTTCAAAATGCAAACTTTTTTCGGAAAGGGCCGGATAGTAAAAATCTAAGACTCGGCAGGCCAGATAGCAAACTCGAAAATATTAATATAGGTAATTTTACACAAAGTGCAACAAAAAACAGGTTCAAAATTTTAAAAAAGTTGAAACTATCATAATTGACCAAAAATGGTTATTTGAAAATTATACTTTAAATATTTTTTTATGTAGATAATGTCAAGAAAATAAGTACCAAGAAATAGCGCCGCAGGAAATTTTTTTTTCGTTTTTTTTTATTTAATTCTATACTATCCATAACTACGCAAAATTTTCTAATATACATAATTTTGGAGAACGATCACTTCCAATTGAAAGTCTGACAAAAGCTTATGAATTGTATAATTAAATGGATTTTTAGATATGGAATTTTTTTTGCTTAAATCAAGATCAAAATCCGAAAAATGCTTTTGTAACTATACAAAGTTAACTAATAAATTCAAAAAAATATATCTGCTGCATTTTTTGAGGATGAGAATTTCTAAATTGATTTTAAATTTACTTAATTTTTCCTATAAAAACAATATTAACAGGATTGAAAACAAGCGGCGGGTCGGAGTTTACCGATACCTGGTCTAATTGTAAGGAGAAAGAAATAAATTTTCGATTCAGCACTCCGATGATCTGGATGGAACCAAGAAATCATTATAAAGACTTCTCTGTAATAAATTTCCATCACTTTCAGAGGCCAAGCTTAAAGAAGGAATTTTCGTAGACCCAGACATTCGGAAACTTATAAAAGACGAAGATTTCGAAACTAAAATGAATATAATTTTTTTTTTTGACGCAGCTTTTAAATATATAAAATATTTTTATATTATACATATACATAGTAGTTTTATAAATAATTTAAAATAAAATGAAGTCAAAGGTGACGGAGATATGAGCCATTAAATAGGACTCTCTTTTGAAAATCTGGTGTACAAAATATCTCAAGATACATACATATGTATACGTTTTTTATAATACTATCTAATTGTAAGATATAGGTTTTTAACTTCAAATTAGCACTTTTTGATTCAAATTAGCACTTTTTAATTTCAAATTAGTAATTTTTCATATCAAATTAGCACTTTTTCATATCAAACTAGCACTTTTTAAAAATAAAACTTTACTCTTTAAAAATTAAACCTTGTAAAAATAAGTCCTTGTTTGCGCGCGCATCTTCGCGAAAATCCAGGACTAATCAAGGGTGGGTCCTCCTCTAAGTGGTGGTCGCGTTCAACCAACCGGCAGACGAAGGCCACCTTCTGCTCTTTTCCTGAGGGTGTGGATCTACGACAATATCATCATTTTGCTATTGTTATTTTACGAAAAAAGAAATGAAAATGATAAAATCATAAAACGGCTTATTTATTATTCTTGAGGGTGGAAATTAAATTTTTAGATAAAAAACCTCTTCGATTTTATAAAGATTGAATAATCAAATTTCAATAATTTCTTTGTGCATAAATAAAATAAAAGACTATTGAAATTTCGCTAGTTTGAGCGATAAAAATAAAGTCATGAATTTCATAAAAAATTGTATTCTTCAGAACAGTTTATGATAAAAACATTTCATAAATAGAAACCATTAATAATTATGCAAGGTTTTCTACGAATTTGACGAAGTAGCTTGTTTTCCACATCCAACGTGATGATTAGGGTAAACAAATAAAATTAACAAGAGAAAATTTAATATCAAAACAAGTCCGTCTTTGCAGTATTGTTTGTAACTTTGATTCTGAATGTAACGAACCGTCAAAGTCTTTGGAGTAAACAATTTACTCAGCCTTTTGTTTGGTTTTTAATTAATTTAATCACTGTACCATTAACGTGCGCTATCAGAGAAAAATACGTGTTGAATAATGGAATAGAAAAACAATAACAAAGCGAATTATTACACATAAATAGTATGAAAACAATGATTTTTAATTCACTAATCGGATATTTACCGTTTAATCACATCAAGACATTTATTTTACATATATATACATATTGGAAATGGAAATAATTGGAAAAAAAGTAGTACATATCAGTAATATTTCGAGAGGGAAATTTAGCCATCAAAATTTTATATTGGTAAAAAAGATAAAATATCAACATGAAAATTATTTGAAATACTCTTCTAAACATTAATAATAACATTTGAACGAATCATGAAAAATATTTAAGCTGGCACGAATAAAAATCACTGATAAAGACATGCTTCATAAAATGCAAAACTCAAATGCTATTTTTCCTGTGAAATCTTAGTGCAAATTAAATATCAAATACATTTTTGGATAAAATAGTATACTATTAAATAATAATAATAATAATCGAAAAAATAAAAAAATTCGGTCATTTTAAACCGAAAAAATCACATTTAAACAAAAAATAGTTTTTTCCCATAACGCTGTTCTTATTAGAAAAATTTGTAATTAAAATTTTTGCCACTCCCAAGAAATTTAATTTACCAAGATATATTGAAAATGATATTTTCTATAATTTAAAAGGGGTTTTGGATATAAATTTCATTGAAAAACCCGCGATTTTCGAAAAAATGAGGGCGGGCAAATACTTTTGGCCTCCGGTGTACATATGTATATGTAGTTATATATATTTTTAATGCGCTCGGGAGACGTTTTACGGGGATGAAAGTCTTTCTCCGAAAAGGGGGTTGGCTTTTGTGTGAAAGCTGGAGTGAGTAGCTCGGATGAGAAACATGCTTTCACGCCAGATGGTTAAAATTAATCTCAGCAAAGCTCATCTCTATTTCTCACTTCTCATCCATCCGCCGTCTTAATTTCTACATAAATATTTATCAGCTTTGTTATAAAGGCGGGTGCCGTACCCGCCGTAGTCAGAAGACGGCGCTTTCTTGCGCCAGATGAAACTAAATTTTGAGAAATATTCAAAATATTATTTTTATCAACGGTAGTGTTCATTTGTAAAAATCATATATTAATATTTTATATCGAAAAAGTAGTTTTGATTATAGATTTTCAATCGGAATATATGAATCTTATAAAAAAAAAAACAATATTTTTTTCACCATAAATTTTCAGTTCATAGATTTATTTTAAAGTAAATATTTGAAATATCAAATTATAATAGTTATTAAGTATGGATTTATGAAAGTGTTGTTTTAAAACTGCCTTATTTTTATTAAAACAGAAAAACGTATTGGACTATTTTAAAATTAAAATTTCCGTGAAAATCTTGAAAACTCCTGTCTTTTAATCTACGCGTCTTCGCCATACGATCACCCAAGAAAGTTAAAATTCAAAACAAACACAACGTTCAGGATTAAAATTTGAGCGAAATTATTTCTCATAATATAAACAAAAGTAGAAGACGAACAAAATTCACAAACTCCGTCAGCCGAAAATATTCGAAATAATAACGATATGCAAATCGACAATCCCACCGTGAAATTTCGACGAATCAACCGTTCAACCAACCCTCTAAAACCTTTACATTTTATTCAAAAATTTCATAAAATACAAACATCAAAAATTCTCAACGAAGATTTAGTACAAATAATTATAATCGCATTAGAAGACGATTGAAGTTTACCTCGGACTGATTCGCGATTTTGTTACAATTCTAGATCAAATTCATTAGTTTATTGAATTAAAAAATCTGTACAGACATAATATAAACAATTTCACAATAGAAATTATTTATATTTTTGGGAAAATTTGCATAAAAAGAGGTATTTGGAGGCGCCGGGTATCGATCCCGGTACCTCTCACATGCTAAGCGAGCGCTCTACCATCTGAGCTACGCCCCCAGTTGTGCATCATAGTTATAAATTGTCATCAGTATCTGGGTCATACATATATAACAGTGTGTATATACCATTACGTAGTAAGATTTTGGATTGTGGCCAAAAAGAACTAGTCTTTATTTGGAACAGAGGTCGATAACTCGAGCGAGCGGACTGTTGCCATTTCATCATATAAATACATTCGGCCATGAAACGTAACATTCTATTTTGAGCCATTGAAATTTCAAGTTAAAAATTTCTCTATAAGTATAATAAAAATAAGATCAAGGAAATTTTAATATAATAAAATAAATAAGAATATTTAATGTATCGATTTTTGTTTAATAATGAAAATATTGCAAATGTTACAGAACAAAAATGTTTTCTAGCTCTGTCGCTCAAATAACAAGTTCAATCGGAAAAATTTACATTGAAACGTTCGAAATCGTGACGAGAATAAAATACCCTAGCAACAGAGTTGCTCTCTAAAGAAAAAAAATTGTGTTTTACGATCGCAAATCACGACTTGCGGTGCATCGCCATTGCACCGAATATAATTCGCATGCTGCATCGGATAGTAGACTTTGAGTTTTATATTATTGCTCAGATAAAATGTTGCACTTTTATAGCTTTTATGTGATAGCTTATAGTTTCTACGACACGGTCGCGGCAATAAGAAGTCGATTTATTCGAATGGTATATTGCCTCGAATGTATTGAATGTAAATAACTCGAAGTCGCTCTAAAATATCTCTTAAATGTACATATTATGATTTCTTGAAATTTTATTTATTATTTATTATCAAAAGATAAACGAATCTATAAAATAGTTTTTTAGATTCAATAAATCATTTTTTTAAATAATTTTGCAAATAAATTATACTGCTAAGAATGAAATCCAAAATAGTGATCGATTAATCTTTGATAATTGTTTTATTATAAAAAATTAACATGTATTCAATTTATAATTTGTATTGATATACAAAATATTTTTAATCAATTCGTAAATTTATAAGTAAACGTATTTAAAAAGCATTTTTTCAAATAACATCCATTGAATCCTCGGGTAGGAGGAGCTTTTGTATGCGAATTATTTATGTCGCCGGGGGCTGGTTTCCCGTTTCCGCGAACTTCCGTTTTTCTCCCGCTCTTTTCTGAATTTAAATATGCTTTACGGCCGTTTCCGCTTTAAAACTATCCCACTCCTAAAGCAAATGTATATACATATATACAAAAAATAAATAAATATAGCGACAAGTCGAGCGCGAAACGCCCCGAAGCGCATTATGCTAATTTTTCATTTTTTCCCCTCGCCGGTCGAGCCTTTCCACCATCGCAAAGTGTTATTTCATGATAATGGATCGACGAAAGTTAAATAATGTTCTTGTTTTCTCTCCCGTATAAAAAAAGTGGCGATTTGCGTGCGATTTTACGACTCGAGTTAACGTTGAACGCCGTTCGAATGCTCTTAATTAACTGAGTTATTATATTCGATTCATTGTAGAAAGTTGTCGTTGTTAGGTTTTATAACGTTGTTTATTTCAGAAAAGAAAAAAAAATCTTATATGAAGAATTAAATTTTTGACAATGGATGGAAAAATCAGCATGGTTCCATTTTATTTTTAAAAGATCCGTATGTGGTATTAGTTTATTTACTTCATTTTATACTTTTGCTTAGGGTGCTATTGAATTTCCTTTTATATTGAGAAAGAAACGTAACTTTATTTTATTTTATTTGCAATCTTTTAAAACAAATAAGTATATTTATAAAATTTCAAACATTGAATGAATATTTAAATTTCCAGTTCATACCTAAATACTTAAATTTTTATTCTAAAAAACTACCAAATTTATATTAAAAATATATTCAGACGTAGAAAAAAAGTTATACAAAAATTACGCCTGAAAATAAATACTTTATCTGAAAATCCCATATTTTTAGCTACAAAAAAGAACGATGTTTTATACTATACAGTTTTAATACAAAAAATATCAGATCGGCGGAACAGTTGAATCACATAGACTGGAGATTAATATTGTTTTATTAATTTACGCCCGTTTGGTTTCGCACAAATCATCCCCTAAGAAGCCCGGTGTGACGACCCCGTTCAATAGCCAACCACCATACCAATCCTTCGGGATCTATAATACACACCGTGATATCCTTCAACAGTATGGTTTGTTCCAAAGAAATCCTGCCATGCGTGCATTAAAGCGTTACAGTACCTTCTTAAAACTTGCGCACTCGTCAATGTTTATAAGAAACATTGTGAACGAAAACGCTTCAATCGTTACATTGTCTTGCTGATGTGGCAGATGTTTCGCAAAAAATTTCAATTTTTTTTTTTAGTATTAAAATGGGCGAATGATTTATTTATAATATATAGGAAACTTATAATTAGTAATATCCAGAACAGACCGTATCATTGAAAGTATCGATATTTTTCTGTATTATATAAATACAGAAAATATTTATTTATATATTCATAGTTATGAATTGATAAGAAGATAATTTTCAAGAAATTTTATCACTATAAAACATCTACGTGATCATATTTGTCAATTGATTATTTGCTAAATTCAACTGAATAAAAATAAAGCTTTGATTTAAAAAGAAAGTATTAAGAAAAGTCACATCGCACTTTAGGAAGTGCACACGCTGCATTAGAGAAGAAACGTATCATTTTTTTAATGCGGAAAAAAATGGGAAAATTTTGAAAATTTCCGCTTTTCATTCGTAAAGCACGAAGAGGCAAAAAAATAAATATGTATATGGAGAAAGGAAAAAACAGCAGCCGAGAAAAGCTCGTCTATACCAAGCCGACAACAATGGGGCCGCAATAGTGGCGACCTACGAGTATGTCGCGACACACAATGCGGCTCACCGCGATCATCGCAAGATTAAAATTTTCGGTCCAATAACCACGCCATTACGGCCATTGTACGAATAGGTACCTACGGCAGTGTTTCTCGAACTGTTGGTGGCTCTGAACCGTTGTGAAATTCGAATTTTTAGCGAAAATGTTTGAACATACCTCATAACTTTCTTTTAATAATAAACCAATTCTTGAATTCAATGTTGTGTTTTTTTGTATTTATTTTTAATTAAATAAATTTTTACTATAAAATATCATATCAACTTATTCATTTAGTCTCAAAAAAATACAGTATTATATAATTTACTGAATGCTATGAATTAACCTATGCTCAAGTATATATGTACGTATATACATATATTTTGTAATTTGACTTAACGAAAAAGCAAAAAAAAAATGAAACGATAAAAGAGGGCTGATTTGACAATATTGTCATTCTTTTTAGATGCGTATTCGAAATAAAAAAAAACTGATTGCGAGACCTAAGCTCTTTTATATATTATATAATAATATATTTCATCCTATTGTTATTTTTACCGCAAGATAGAAAATATCATCTATTTAAAAAATTATATGAAAATAATTTTAAAATACCAAATTTCAAAACTGAAACGAAAAAGATAATTACCTAAATACATATACACTAAAACATCACTCAAACTTTCGTACATCAAGCAACGTATATATGCAAAAAGAGCGTCCCCCTTTGATGTGGTCCAGACATTCTAAACAAGCACTTAATTGCAAGTGGCGAAGCGCATTGTTGCACCGGCGACACACAAAAGGTGTCATGGTCTACTACCGCCGAATTCAATGGTCACACCGCAGATTCCCATGGGATAATCCAGAATCCCGGAAAATGGACACGGCGTCGGCGCCTTTGAACAAACCCGAAAGCATTCCTTTGGCGGCAAAAAAAAGTCGGGAAATTCGCTCACATCGGAGGCATCAATTGGCCATAATTGGTCATGCGAAAAAAATGGGTACACAAAACAGTATTTAGAAAAGAAAAGTGGGAAAAGAGCGACGAAGCATGGCGTCGCTTGCTTCGACAATGGTACATAGAATCTGGAGTGCTCTGAGATTAGACTCGTTTTAAATATGGTCGAATGCATAAGTGGACCATTGCATTCGATTTGATGTATGAATGTTTTGTATTTTTCGGGGGTGTTGATATTATACGCTGTATTTAATACCAGTGGTGTATATAGTTTCTGTTGTTCTCGAATTCAATTTAAAAAATCGAAGAAGTTGATTTAACTTTCATAGAATTTTTTCTAAATTTGAGAAGACATTATACAGAGTGTTCCAAAAGCCTAAGACAAGCCTTTAAGAGGTGACAGGTCATGTTATTTGGAACATTTTAAATGTTCCTTAGTCCAAAGTTTCATAGTTTTCGAGTTATTATAATTTTTTTGATTTTTAAGAAAAAAATCCAAAATCTCGCACCTGCATACTAATTCTTCTCGAATGAAAGATAATATGGCAGACAAACCTTATTCTTTGGTTTTTTTTTATTATGTATCTAATCTTTAAATAGGAATATAAAAATCTATATTAACTAAAAACTATTAGAAATACATGATTAGTTATCAAAAAAACACTGAAATAAAGGGAGGCTAGAGTTTTTTGATATTTATTGTTTAAAAAAACAAAATCCATAGTTTTCAAGTATTTTTTAAAAACGCCTCTACTTAAAGCCCCTTTTATTGATGTATCAAACATGCAAACAAAAAATAAGGTTTGTCTGACATATTATCTTTCATTTGGGAATTATTATTGTGCAAGTAAAATAATAATAGCTCAAAAACTAAAGATATGATACTTATGATTAATGATACTTTAAAGTTTAGACGGTATACTTGGTTTAAAATATTCCAAATAACATGACCTATCTCCTCTTTAAGGCTTGTCCTAGACCTTCGAACCACCCACTATACAGTCTTTTACTTAACTAAAATAAGAATCATATAATGTGTACCATAATACCTTATAAACGATAATTTCAAATAAATATTTTAAAAATGCTGTATATCAGAAAAATCCAACACCACTGTCTAAAATTTTTTTCCATATACAAATCCAATAGGACCTTTTGAACGCCTCCATTATGACGAGTTGTCCCCGTTTTACACAATTTTGCAAGACTAGCGATCGTCAATTACCATTGTGTCGTCGATGGTGGACGGCACCTTTGGCGGCTTCCGTGCAAACATTGGGCCATCGTTGACAATGAAAGCACAAACAACTCGCACCGACCAAAAGATCTATTTCGAGATGATAATCGATACCCTATTAGTGCATCGGGCAGAAGAACGGACGCATGCATAGGTGTTGGTCCATGTAAGACCCCACATGGAGCTTCTGTGAATAATTTGGATTTTTAATATGTTTTTCGAATCTTGTAATGTTTAGTTTATATTATATATTATTTTTTATGATTCGTATGGAGATTTTCTGTTTTTTTTTTCAAAGAAATGGAATTATAGAAAAATGTATAATGGTAATAATTTCACGCTACTAAATGAATAAATACTATGAATATACCATGTTCCGGCGTATGGTATGACGAATTAAAAATACAGAATTTGTTCCGCAATAATCCGACGGCACGCGGTTAAAACGTGTCCTTAAATCCGTCACTAATTGCACTCTAACGAGTATCGCCCAAAAAATAAACTATATGTATTTTCCGTTATTTTTTCAATACAAAATATTAAAAAAAGTTAAATACAATAATAAATTTTAAATATTTAAATAGGAATCTTTGACGCTATTTTTGAGAATTTTATTCACGTCCATTACATGAAATTCGGTACCAGAAATGACGACTGAAGACATAGGTCAAAGTCGGCCCGTTCGCGGACATAATTGACAAAATCCTGGACATCAAAGGACCTATCATTCGTGGGGTGAAGCGGTATTCCAATCAAAGGAAACAATGCGAGCTTCGTTTCGCAATAAGCCGGCTTTCCTGTGCGGACCAGAGAACGAAATCTCACCCTCTCGGTGAACTATTGACGCACATTGCTTCAAACACGTGTCATTTTTTCAGAATTCTCGCCTTTTTCATGGTATTTAAGTATTGTGTGTTTTCGGGGAGGGGAGGTTTCTATTTTGGCGACGAAATTAGGTCAAATTAATCGTGATATTTGCCAAGAGATACGTCAAGAATATTACAATATTAGTTTTTGAAATACAAATAAATTTGAAGCTAAAGCTGAATATTATATTAAAAATTTTATTGGATTCACGTTTAGTATTAAAAACAACAAATTACATCCAGTCAAATTTGTAAAGGACCCATTATATCGTTTCATATTACCACCATCAAAATTCCCACACATAAAAACGCCCATTAAACGCAAAAAACTAACAATAAAAAAAAATCAGCAAATAAAGTCATCATTTATCCTCGCCTTTCGTGCGGCATTCCTCCCGAACGCTGACCGTTTCGGCCGGACAAATGACGATATTGCATTTTTACAGCGGCGAACAAAGGCGTCGGCACACGCGCCATTATATCGGGCATTATAATATATAATAATATATATTATTCGGTGTGCCATGTCGCTTTTTAGCGGCGCCCGCGTAAAAAAGGCGAACACGTGTCGGACGTCGGCCGCGACACGTGTCACATACGCGAATTACGAGCGGGCTTTTTTGCGCACCCGCAACTCCGACACTCATTTTATTTGCGATGCTGTGATGGCAAACTGGAGTAGATTTTTGATGATTTTTGGATGTTTTGGATGATGGCGTCTATGTGTGAAAATTGCCGATTTCCGTCTGTCTGTGGTGATTCTCATTGTAAACCGTTGGTGCTTAACGGGCTTGTTTTGTAATGGGACAATTTAAACGTTCATTATATGTATAAAATGGATGTGCATTTAACCTGAATATTTAATAAAATTAGTGTGCATTAAGAAAATAATATGTGCATTTCGCACGTGCATTGAAATATGTGTATTCAGAAAAATTTTTAATCGTTGAAAAATATCTGTACCTTAAAATGAATAAAACGTGCATTAGAATGGATATAAATAAAGGAGCGGCAACGCTGCAAACGCGAACAGGTCGAAATAACAACTGCACGACTATTTTTCACAACTTTCATAATAGAATCAAATTCTTAAACATTAAAATTTTAACAAAAGGAACGTTGACAGTTGATAGTTGTATTGTATTGTCTGTAGAGGAAGAATTTACTCTGGAGACGTTGACACCTTTCGATCATTTCAATGCACAAGTTATTTTTTCTATTATTCATTTAATATTTTTTAATGCTCACTTTATAATGCACAAAATTTTTTTTCATTGCACACTACAATTAAAATGATGCTCAATAAGTGATTATTTTAAGCACCAAAAATAATGCACATTGCATATTATTCTTATGCTCGAATAATTCGTTTTAAGGCACAATCTGTATTTTTTCAATGCATTGTTAAATTGCACCCATTTTATAATTTTTGAGAAGCTTTCATCTTTTGTGAAATAGTTTTAGGTCAACGATATATAATATTATAACGTCCATTTATTGTCGTTAAGGTTTTTCCAATACTATCTATACAATAAACATTGATTTTCCTTCAAAACGCATAATTTTTTCGTCTTTTACTATCAAAATTTTGGATGAAACATATTTATTTATAAAAATGAGAAAAAATAATTCATAAAGATTTAAAGTTAAAACTATCCCTCATTTAAACGATATT
Organism: Hydropsyche tenuis; assembly: GCA_009617725.1. NCBI lineage: Eukaryota > Metazoa > Arthropoda > Insecta > Trichoptera > Hydropsychidae > Hydropsyche > Hydropsyche tenuis. The sequence continues at coordinate 407,956 of VTON01000039.1, forward strand.
CATATAATCTAATTATCTATTAATTACACTCAAAGTAGAGTAACTTCGAATAATTCATAGAAAATTTTAAAATAATATTGAGGACACTGCTAGTATTTAAAATAATTTATTTATAATTACTAAAATATTTTATTATCAAAATTTACACCGGTTTGCCATATAGATTGCATATATCAATTTTTCGATAGCGAATAAACGACGGCTCGATTGCACAAAATCATAATATCGCATTACAATATTTCACTGCAATTGACACGTCAAATTATTATTTTAATAATGGCGCTTGTAAAGCGACGCGTCAAGCAATATTTATATCGGGACACGCGTCAGAGTCAAAAAATATCTACCCTCATATGTATGATATAATATTTGAAGACATCAAACACAAATAGAAATTCATGATATGAATATTCGTAATATGCTTCGTCGTAAAATTTTGATTTGGTTCATATTTGAAGTTTCTGAAAGCTCGATCCGGAAAAATTTTGAAAACTTACCTTTCGAGTTTTTCATATATTTTTAAATCAAATTTTAACGAATAAAACCTTCATATAAAGCATGTTCAAATAAAAATTTGCATTTTCATGATGCGCGTGACAGTGTTCCGATTGATGGGTATCTGGTCAATTTGGGCGCACACTCCGCTCCTTATTGACCCCGATTTTTTCAGACGCAATAATTAAAATCGAAATAGGGGAATCATCCCCTTCAGCTGAATGTGACAACTTAATCCTGAAACAATCGGCACGTGGCTCCGACCCCGTTTATCTGCTTTCGATTCGTCGTTCTTCCATTATTTCGTTTTTTTTTTGCATGCACGTACATCCACTACGCTATTTACAGATTTCCAATTACACTTTCCATCCCTTTTTATTCTCGCTCATTTGCATAATTTGATCTTCATTCAATTTATTCTTAAATTTTGCCCAAATTTTAATGGTATAATTGAATGTGACGAGTTTTTTTCAAAATATGTACGCAAAATTTGTTTCAATTCCGTAAATTGATTTCGGATACAGTTTCGAAGCACCGAAATCTGCTTCGTTGAAATTCTGAATAATTCCATACAAACATATTTCTATATTTTATACGGAACAAACGCGGATTCTCCATATTTTTGATATTTTATATTACGAATTTGAAAAAAATCAATCAAATAACTTTTAAGCAGTCATTGAAAATATTATGTCATAATATAATCATACTAATTACATCAAATTGATCATAAAGTGCAAAATATATGTCAAGCATGCAAAATTTTTGTTGCTACTATTTTTATGCACAGTGGTACATGAAAAGCTCAAAAATGTCGTCATTCGGTTTCGTTTTTGTACCCTATTTTTGAGAATCGGTTAGATATCTGCATGTTTAATATTATATATCAATCGAAAGGGTAAAAAGAGACATTTTTAAAAATATTTGAAAACCTTGGACTTCGTTTTTTTTTTAGCAAGAAATATCAAAAAACTCTATTCTACCTTTATTTCAGTATTTTTTTGTTACCTAATATGTATTTCTGATGGCTTTTTGCTAATATAGACTTTTGTATTCCTATTTAAGGATTAAATACATAGTAAATAAACAAAAAAAAAGGTTTATCTGCCATATTATCTTTCATTTGGGAATTGTTATTGTCCAAGTGTGAGATTTTAGAAGTATTTTTTTTAAATAAAAAAAAATAATAACTCGAAAACTATTATATAATACTTCGGAGTAAGCCCTAAAGTATGTATAGTTTAAAATATAATATTCCAAATAACATGAACTAGCACCTCTTTAAAATTTATCTTATTATTAGACTTTTAGAACCACCCGTATAATGGTTGAAAAATTACAAAAAAATAAAGATTCGTTGAATTTTAACATCGCAAAATTAATTCGAAAACCTGAAAACATCCAAATACCTACGACACATGAATCAGGAAGTTGAAGAAGGCGGTTTCAGTACCGAAAAGTACTTTTGTGTGCGCGCGCGCCATTCACGACCGGCAATATAGCCATCGTGGCGCAAAGCGTAATCAGGTTATAAAACAATTTGTCGGTGAAGTGATGCGTCCCGCGAAACCGCCGCAATATTCAATTATGACGAATCGTCGTGATTTATCGGAATCCCATCACGGCATGGATGACTTGGGGCACCAATGCGAAACGACCCCCCGCGGCGTTCAACTTCGCTAATAGTATTACGAGGATTTTTTTTTCAGACGAGGCTCGCGTATCGGGCTGAATGAGCGTCGTTTTTGGTGCTTCCGTACGGCTGAAATTGTTGAAATTGTGTTATGTTGAGTTTTGATAGAAAAGTTGGGTTGAGAAATTCAAGAGTAGTGCTTGTTTTGTAGGTGTCGTTATGTTTCATTATACGTTTCATTATTTCATTGTAATCATTTATTTGCATGGAATTATGTTATGTGTTTTGGATAGTATTATAGATGATTGTGGTTACGTAATAATAGTGAGATTTATTGTTAAGGAATGGTTTTAGAATTCAATTCTTTGAGGGCTACATTATTTTAAAATTTTGTATTGGATACACGAGGAATGTCAAATTTACCGTATTTTTCATTTACTGGTAATCCGTATTATTTTTACTAATTACCGGTTTACCGGTGAATTGAATTTTGAATAAAAACCGGGAAAACCCCAAAAAATAATGAAAAACCAAAAACACAACATTTTTCAAAAATATTGGAAACACAAAAAAAAATTGATTTACCGGTAAATATTTAAAAACTACTGTTCAATTACCGAACTGTTATTTGGGTCATTTACCGGTAATGACAACCCTAGAAGACACGTACTAAGAAAAAAGTTATAAACTTGATATCAAAAAGGTTCGATTTTTCATTTAAAATCACATAGATTTTGCATAATGACGAATTCAGTTTATCATATTTAAATCTTGAATATTATTATACATATTCTTACATTTTTTATTTCATAATTATAGAATCGTTACGATCCAATCTCTCAATCGAAAAAAAAACATTCAATGCCCTGAAAAACTATTGAAAAGAACGTATTCGACATTTTTTACCACGTCAGAATATCGCACACGTAATAGACTATTACAAGCAAACGAAATGTATCGAATGGTGTATAAATGTGAAATCGTTTATGTAACTTCCCGTGCGTTTCGGCGAAATAAAAAAGCTAGGCCCCCGGGGGCCATTTTATTGTATTGCTCTTCGGCGGCGAAGGGGGCGCAAAGTTGTAAATACCCGACGTCGGTACCGCAAATAATAGACCGCAACGATAATTCTATTGCTCAGATTCCAATATAATTCCGTTCTCAGACCCGTGATTCAATTTGGCCCGATGAGAATTCCATTAGAAGTTCGATTCCGTTGCCGCTCCATGTTTGTTAAGCGGGCGCCATTTTATTTTTGTGATGTAATATGAAAGTGAAATTTATCAATTACAAAATCTATATTCAATTTTTCAAGTTCATATTTTTTTATATTCTATATATGTATTTAACATAAATTGATTTCTCGACAAACAGTACATTCTAATGTACAGGCACCTGGATTATAGCTTTTGTGTGAATTTATTTAAATTTTAAATTTTGATATGTTATAAGTGATTTTTTCATGTAGGAAAAGCACATGTATAGATTTTATATGTAAAAAAATCGATGTGCGTATTGTGCGTCGGAAAGCACTCCCCGTCGTTATAATTTGGGGCTCCGTATATTGCGCGTAAGCTCGGGTCGTTTTATTTTCCCCACGTTTTATATAATGAGATCAAATAAAAATCAAATTAACTCTCATAGCATTATTATACATAACTCAAAGCTTCCCTATCACTTAACTCACTTAGCAAAACATAGTATATGACCCCACATTCGTACATGAATCATAATCAAATTTCTTCCCATAGAATTATGTTTTATTCGAAAAAATATCAATATTCATAGTTTCTCTTTATGAACTTTTCATTGTATTGATTCTGTTTCCATAACTAATTTTATTATAAGATTATCAAAATTTGAAAGGTCATTATTCAGAAATGAAAATGGTGAAAATGAAAAAAAAAAGAGTTTTCTTTTAAAACATTTTGTTCTTTACTTGCAATTTTATATAATACGCAAATAAAATGAAGATATAACCCAGTTTTTTAGGATTTCACACTGACGGAAATAAACGCCGGCCGTAAAAGTTTTATAACGCTTCCGTTCAGCGTTTCACGAGATACGATCTAACAATTTTATACAATACACAAAATATAGAAGCACAAAATATGAACTTTATACATTATACGTATTAGAGTTGCGTTATCAAGCGCTGGCAGATTTAAATCCTACACCCTCAAACGTATATAACATAGTGACACGGGTGCGGTGTCCTACCCTTCGCGTCCCTTTTTATTTTCATTTTTTTTTTTTCGATTTTTCGAAGCGGAAAATGTTTATGGTAGGGACGATTTTCAATGTTCCTGGGTACTGAGTAACAACAGCCATATATTATGGCATAAATCCTCGAATGCTTGTTACATACGAGCGGTCAATGCCGTTAAACTATACGACGAAAAAAATTTATATATTTCCGACCGAAATTGGTGGCACCGTTTCGCTTTTTTTCTATTCGAATTAATTTTTTGCGCGGTTTTTCTGTTCGATGCTAAAGTATATAAACAAAATAACGTTTCGCTTTTGGCGCGCTAATTTTTCCCTAAACAAAGAAACGCTTTTTTTATTCGGTCGACATGTTTATTTTTCGTTTGTCGTAAATATTTTATACATGAAGGGAGTTGTTTGCGTGCAAAAAATTTTCACATTTCCTTTTCGATGCGTATTATGCGACAGATAAACAAATTATAGCGGAAAATGCGAAAATATATGACACGTTAATATTCCATGGCGGGTCGCAGTAAATGCTCTAACAAGGAGCGCTTTATAAGCCAATTTTTTATCACGTTCTGTAGGCGTATTTTCTAATAATTTCACCCGAAAGGAAGTTGTATTTTCTACAATTATGTCACTGAAATAAAGGGAAATACAATTTATTTCAAATATTAAATATTATATAAATTGCCGTATATTGAATAAAATTATGGATTCATTCTGTGCAAATTTCAATTAATGTAAATAATTAATCTGCGAATGAAATATAAGCCCGTTTAATATAGTAAGCCATTTCTGCGCCGTTAATAAGTACCACCGCTTCGCACCCTTCTTCCCGGTTTAATATGGCGAAGACGCATCGAGAAATATGGCGTCCCCGTACATATTTGCCAGACACACGTCTAGGAGGCAGAAACAGTGCAAATTCTCGTATCTGTCATGCGAAATTGCGAATTTGTCCAATGTCGCGGATCCGGATGTGGCCATCGTGGCGGAAAATCGACACCGATGAGAGCAATTATTGCCGAGCAACTGTTAGCAACGCCGCGCCTTTGCGAACTCGACTATATTGCTACATGTGTTATAAATTATGATACCATAATGAGTAAATGAAATCATTGTTATATATAAAATAAAAATTATTATTATTTTTTTTTTTAAATATAAATATTTCAATTTTTGTCATTCTGTAAATCATTCGTGTAAATCTTGATTAATACAAATTTTTAAAGATAATTTAAACCAGTTATCTTACATAATTTACTTAACCTTAATTATTAAAATATGCGATTTCGATTTAATAATAGGTCTATATTATTATTCAATAAAAATAATCTCGAATTATTTACTGTTTAAAATTAAAAACAATATACTCGTACAAGTCTTTCTTATACAGGGTCTTCCCCGGGACTTTTATAACTTCTAATCGGATTTAAAGTGACTTAGAGTCATGATAGAGAAGTGAGAATGATACCATTCCAAATGAAATCGGCTACAATTTATTTTTCATTTCCCCCCCTCAAATTTTACCTCTCCCCCCTCTTCCATCGTCGAATAGCGTACTGGTAGGTAAAAAAAATTATTTGAACTGTACGAGTTAGTGGACGGAGGTACGGCGGAAGTACGACGATGGAAGAGGGGGGAGAGGTAAAATTTGACGGGGGGGGGAACGAAAAATAAATTGTGGCCGATTTCATTTGGAATGGTATCACTCTCACTTCTCTATCATGACTCTAAGTCACTTTAAATCCGATTAGAAGTTATAAAAGTCCCGGGGAAGACCCTGTATTATACTATTATAATACCACACCGTCTACAGTAAGTGCTAGGATATGGCAGGAAAACCTAATATTTTACTTTTACGATAACATCTACTACATAACAATCAACAAATCACAAAAAAAAAAATTTCCATCAAAAATTTCAAACACTTTTACACAAGAACTCTTACTAATTGTAAAACAATCAATCAACCAAACAAACAAACACCATTAAAAACCACCAACAACCCACTCAACTGAACAAAACAAAAATTTCAACAATAACCTCAACTTTCACAAACAACTTTCAATCAACAACACAAAAACCTCCACAGCCAAACAAGCATCATTCGCACCTAAGGGCAAGCGCGCTCCGGCGAAAGGGCACGTGTCAATCCCCACAAAAGCACCCACCCGCCCACCCACCACCCACCGCCCACAACGGCACAAAACCGGGTGGAAAAAAGACGGGCTCAATCGAGCGTCCGTCCCCAACGACGCCGATAAATTGCGGGCGTCGTTGTAGCCGCTTCCTTTTTTCCGGTGTCCGCGCACCGCAAGTGATAAATCGAGCCGGTGTCCTTTATTACCCAAAGTGGGTTTTAATCTGCCATTAGACGAGCGTCATTGGACTCGGGACCAAAGCAGTTAATGTTGGCCAATGCGCGCGACGTACCAAGGTCTTTTGCGATGCTTTTGTTGTGTTATAGCGGAGGATTGTTGATGGGTTATTGATTGGGTTCGGTGGGATTATTTTGTTTGAAGAATCGTTAAATTTCGGTTTTGATTGTATCATTATATTGAATGATATGGAAAATGTTTTCAAATTGAAAATCAAATCAATAATTTTATTGTAAGATTTGTACAATATTTACGTAGAGTTAAACGACATATGGATTTATGTAGCATTGATATTAAAATACAGTGAAGCTTCGTTTTTATATGCCCGAAATTCAGGTTTTCCTGTAATTTATGTCTGAAATATTTAAAATTAAATTAATTTTATAAAAATATTTAATGAAATTCGCGGCTATTGACAGTCATTGTTAAAACGTATCGAATGCTTTTTGCAAATTAATATCTTTCTATATGTAATTTTTCTGTTCTTTTTATTTTTCTATTTTTTGATTTTGCTTTTAATGTGATAATATTAAGAGTTCAAATTTGTTAATATCATTGGAAGAACTAATATAAATTAAAAATAACATACATATATCCAAATGCGGAGTTCTTTCTTTAAAAAAATATATTCTTTAAATACTTGAAACCCTCACTCTACATTTTCCTTTTAATTGCGTATTTTTTGTTGGTCCCTTCAAACATGTAAAAATGGGGTTTCACTCTATTTTCAATACTCGAATATTTTAAGAATTTTTCCTTTTAAAATATTTAAAAATACGTTCCTTATGTTATCAGATAGGTTTCATCTTATAGTAAAAGTTATAGGTATGAGCTACATTTTATAACAATGTTAATATTTTATATTTTATTAATTTAAAATAAAAATATAAATAAAGCACAAAGTGTTTTGATAAAATTTTATTCATTTTGCATATTGCACAAACGTGCAAGAAAATTCGATACTACAAATGATCGATCGACGAAAGCGTGCAAAATTCAGATTATAAACGCACTTATTGCCTTTGTAATTTTTTTCACACGCATAAACGAAATCGACCCCTTATTTATAAGAAAAACCCTTTGTTGATCGAACAAAGCCGTACAAAATGCAACAATACATCATTTCAACGATTCGTTCGAGAAATCGTTGTCACAAAATATTCACTAATTGCCCAACGAAAACGTTCAAACACGAACGTTGATTAAATCTCGAAAGGGCTGAAAAGCTTTCGAAAATTATTCGGAGCGCAAAAATCACAATGATAAATTCAAATTGATGCAAACGAGCGCCGACAAAAAATAAAACAAAGGCAAATAAAAATGGGTGTCGACCACTTCATTAAAACGCGGGAATAATGAATCATAAATTCATATCGGCGCTAATAAAACGACCCCATCTTCGGGGTGGATTGGAAAATAAATAAAATAAAGTGGCAAACGATTTAAATATACATCGCGTAAAAAAAATAATACAAAGAGTCGAGGGGGTGTTAAAAATGAACACACTTCTCGCTAGGAGATATGCAGTATTAACACCGTGAACCCTTAATGAAATATGAATTATTATATACGAGGGATATCTGTGTCACTATACACATATCAAAATATCAAAGGGGCATTTTTATTGTTCGACAATTTTTCTATAGAGTTAATGTTATGCTTATGGGAATCATCGCACATGATTCTTCGCGCTTAATTTTTCGATTATCATTGTGCAATTTTTTTTATTTCTGATCATTTTTAGATATAAATTACTGTTAACTTTTGATATATAATTAAAATTCCAATAAACTCATTAAAATTTTAACATTTTTATACAGTTTTTACATTTCAAATTCAACTATAGAAAAGTATCATATTATAAAAACCGTTGTCATAGTAACAATAAAATTAATCACTATGAATTCTTGTTGAAATTTTAGTTAAATTTGAAATGTAAAACGTTGAATTTGAAGTGCAAAGACTGAAAATACTATTTTAGAATATATTTTTTTTATATTTAATCAACAAAATTTAAAATTTTCAACTGAAAACTATTTACAAATATGGTATACAAACTAACATCACTCGAGCTATCTTCTCCAACAATATAACGATAATGACATTACAATGTCAAAAAGAACATTTAACCCGAAATGATACCAATAAAAAGCGACCATATACCGTTCATTATAATCTCAATAGTCATGCAGACATTTTCGAGCGTCATATTTCATCATCGCTGCGAGGGAGGATTTTTTTTCATGTACAAAACTTAACACGAGGGTAGAACAAGTACACACAAAAACAGCTCGCTCATTCCTTGCTCAAATATAAATATTTATTATGGGCGAGTTTGCACAACTCGCACTCAGACATTTGTCAATTTGAATGACAATGGCCGTAACTTTGCACATTGTGAACGTATTTTATATAGACGTGTCGAATTTCAACCCTTGTATGTAATAACGGCGGCGCGCGCCACAGTTTTATAAGCGGGATTCGACCCCCACATTTCCGCTTCCTGATGACGCTTTTGCTCCTAATATATACGAAATTGATACTAAACATTATATTTTCAAATATTTCATCGAATCAAAAGAAAAACTATAGATATTTTTATTCGAGTCCAATATATCGATTTCGTCTATAGTCTTTTTTTTCCGTCGTATTTTTCGTTCGATTTCAATACTTTTTATCGGTGGATCCATACTTCCCCCACACACGGAGTGTCCCTCTAAATTGGGAGGCGGAGGATATTAAAAATCAGGGATTGGATGGGGACATTGGGATAGATCGGTCCCGGGATTAAAAATCAACCACGCGAGAAAACATCCTCGAATATATAAAGATGTATCTAAAGAGATAGAAGTGTAACGTACAGGCTGCGTGACTAAAAGAAAAGAATGTGTGGTTGCCTGTTTCGGATTAGTGTTTTGTGATTTACAACTTTTTATTATTTGGAAATAAAATTGAATGTTATTTCATATAATGCGAAAACTTTGAGATTTGTTTGCATAAAATGAACGGACAGAGTTTGCAGCTTCAATATAAATTTGGGAATATTTGAATTTTTTCGCTGTTAGTTACGTTTACTTGAATGAACTTTTTTGCGCTATAATATTATTTGTATTACACTTATTTTCAATTGATGGTCAAAGTTTTCCCTTTTCCTTGGAAAATAATCTATTATTCAACTTCCTTTAGTTAGATAAAATTTTCTCCATAACTGAATTAAAAACAGTGTTATTTTTTTTTCAAACATACATAAACCTTTTCGACTTCATTTTGAATCAGATTATTTTGCAAATTAATCTCCGCATCCAATTTAGCTATACCTACCAGATTTGTATCGATCGATAAAATTTAATTTACATAGAACAAATGCACATTTATACATAATATATCTTGTTCGATTATGACACATTGAAACAATCGCTTGCAACGAGTGCATCGACCAGAATGCAGAAGCCGTCAGCTAGCGTCACTAATAAAGCTGAACATTGGATTAATCTAACTCCCGTGTAATCCTATTACATTCACAATCCACACACCAAAAATATAGAATATAACATCATTCAAATGTGAAAATTCATTTTTCGATACGCAATTAAATCTGTTTTTTTTTGTATTACTTATTTCAAATTTTTCATGAATGGGACGAAACAAAATAAAAATCTGTATTGTTTCAAAGGAAATAATTAAAGTTCGGAAATAGATAAGCTTGAATTGATACAAATCAAATATATCATCTTGTCTAAAGACTGTACTTTGGAAATGTCCCTTGTATTCTTTGGATTTGGTTTTCAGCTACTCTGTGTCTCATTGTTTTGCTCGCAGCTTCCGCCATAACCGATCCTCCCCTTCGTTTTCTTCCGTCTGCCATTATGAGAACAGGATTTCCCGCTTTCCTTCGGTATTATCTATTTTCCATTGTCTGCCATTGATTTCACGGCCATTGTCGGTAATTATTATATAGGGGCTCAGGGGTGGATTGGTGAACCAAGATGGACTATGGATAAAAATGACACTTAATAAACTCTGAATTATTTTTCGTTCTAGTAAACAATACATTAATTACTTATTAAAATTTTATGCCGAAAAAAAGACACTCAAAATCTTCAATATATAAAACTTTTATTAAACGTAACATTACATTAATGGATATTTTTATAATTTATGAAAAAGGCTCCAAATCTTTAGTGCATTGGGATTTCTTCAATTCACTTCTCTATCAATAAGAGACCAATAGGTAGATAGAATTTTACGTAGAATATAAGGTATTTTTTTTTTGTTTTAATATTTTAGGTTGTAGCATATATGTATATATAAAAAAATAAGGAAACAATTAATCTTGTCAAATATTGCACTTATTTAGATATAATCCAATTTGATGAGTTTTTCGTTTCACGTGTTTGTTACACTTTTCATTACCTGGAAATTAAATTACAGTTTTAAAATATTACAAATCCCATTAAATAATAGAATAGTCTTTTATATAAACTCTAAATGAATAATTTTCTTTAAAACCTCAAAAAATAAATTACATACTAAAAAAAACGCTTTCGTTACACACAAACATGAAATATTATATAATACATATGTAAGTCTCAAATTGCCAGAGGGATTTACGCCTTTGAGTTTGCCGTCACACCCTAAGATTTCATATAGCGCCAAAGTTGTCCTGAGGTTAGCAAGCCAAGGAGAGCAAACATCCTGAAGCTGTCTCATATGCGAACATGTCCTGGTATAAGCTTCCTTCTCCTAGACAAAGTTTCATTCGCTTACACGTCGTACTACGTCGAAAGTATACCCATTATTATCACCATGGAATTTCTTACTTATTCATTTTCGAAGCAAAAACTGCTAATTTTCTCAACCTGTATCAAATATAAAAAGAGATTATATTTTTTTATTAAAAAAATGATTTATTCCAAATTAATCTAAACATGACAACCCCACTGGGAACCCTCCCCGCACACCTTCACACACGAAAAGACATGCACCGTCGTCTTGACAACAATATGACTCATTCGATGCTAATAAGTGAGCATTCTCACTGAACAACCATCCCCAAAACTGCACACCCACCTCCAAAACTACCCGCATATAGAAAACCAACCCTTCTTACGTCCGTCTTCTTAACGAAACCTTCCCGCCGAGGCCTCTGACTGCGCATTTCGCAAGGGTTGATTTCGCATGGGGCCGAGTGGGTGGCAGGGGGCGGTTTTTGGGTGGGGTGGGCGGTTAATGTGTTATCGAGTCGGCTCGTCGAAATGTGTGGAATTCAAACGCGCCCTGTGTCGTGTTATGAACGCGTGAGAAACCCGGCAAGTCAGTGTGAAATCCTCTCTAGGCTCTCCCGACACCCCCTGTGTCGTATATGAAATGTGTGTGTCGAATGGGGATTATGTTTTTTCGTATATTTTTGTCGATAATTTTCGTTTTTGGGTGCGAAAATGGCGATTTTTGTTTGTTTTGTGATGTATGCGGTGATATTGTGTTTTGTCGATTTGTTTGAAATTAATCGGATTGGAAATCGATATTGTATAGCTGAGAATAATCCAAATATATACCTAATAGAATTTCAATTATGTCAACTACTTATAATAATATACATATTTCTATTTAATTTGTGAAATTTAGGTTTCACCGGCAATTACAAGAATTTTCTACGGTGACATGGATAAACTACGAAACAAGCTTGTGTAAACTTTTCCGTTTTAGATTTATATTAATTCGGGCTGCTTTTAAATAAACAATGATAATTAAAAATTAGAAACCTTGTATGAAAAATATACCTATAATATATGAAAATTGAATTTCATGAAATAACTATTGTGAAAAAAATTTTGTCTGAAAAAACTGAATTTTACCAATTAGTATTGGCATTGCGTTTACAAGTATTATACATATTATATTTTATCGACCTTTCACCACCGCATTATGGAAAATGCCAGGACATATCAAAGTTCGGACATTAACAGCAACACTTACATTGTGATCTGGATAAAAAATATCATAAAATATTTATTTCATATTAATTTTTCCTATCATGTACGCCACCCTTTCGAATCTATAAAACACGAGCGACGCCCTTATTTTCCTCTAAAACCTTATCCACACGTTTGCACCCTTAGTGATATGAACTGACTCACAAAGCTTCAACACCACTACGTATGCTTATTTCTTTAGAATACCCTCCTCTTCGCATAGTGTTTTCTACTAAAACGTTTAAAAATCCAATTTGTATGTCCCCGATGTGATTTTCCCAAGTTCTAAGCCCGCAAGCACACATAGATTGATTTGGTACTTATCGAAGGGTGTAAAGCTGGAATTTGTTAATTGCGAAAATTATTTTCGATGTTACTTTTTGTTGCCAGATATTTTATTTGTTTTAATATTCAAAATATGTATTCTATAAAATGTTATTGACATGTCTCAATTGATGTTGTTTTGTTGTAGATGTTATATTATATTTGTATCAAATTATTTGCCATTTTAATCTTCATTTAATTAAAAAAATATAAGTGCTATTTGCATTTTAAATATTTGTCCGAATTTGATTCTTACGTTCAACATTAAAAAATCTTTCAAAACTGATTTAATTTATTTTAAATTCATCGTTCATTAACAATATTTATAATATTATATATAGGGTAATGACACCAGTGATTGACCGTATACAGTGTGCGATAGTGTGCGATAGACACTTATATGTATTTTAATAACATAAACAACTTAAGTATCTACCGAACCCTTTCCAAAAGATTAACATCTTAAAAAACCTTAATTTTCAAATTTTTCTGAGAGATTGTCAACTACAGATACTTACATGGTCCACCACTGCTGTCGTTACTGTAATACCTACTTTGAAAAAAAAATTCAGTACAATTAAAATCACAATAAAAACTTGCTATATAAATCAATTATTGTATATTGAGTATTTTTTTTCTTTTGAATCATTTCGATACTAGAATATGACATGATAATATAAACTTTATCTTGAGTAGAAAATCATTATACTTATTGGTAATTTTTTTATGAACAAAAAATTGACAAACATTAAAAATATTTAAATGAGAAATTCTCAAATTTGCATACAAAACCTTTGTCATACTAACTCACCTCTACCAAAAAAAAAAATCAACCGATCCTCACATCAACATACACATATTAAACAAAATCCAAAGATTATGCAAATCCCACAAACACACACCTGCCATTTCCCGGTGTTTCGACCATATCGAATAATTGGGCCGAAGCGGCCAATTAGGCGAATTTTCACGCGCGACTACGGCAGGTGAAACGACCCTCGCCACTTGCCGCCAAGATTTGCAGGACGATGGCCTCTTTTGGCCATTTCACACGACCCCCGACACGGAGGGGTGAATCGCGACAGCACGTGCATATCTGCACCGGAGGCCGCCGGCGTATGTTTTTGATTGATGCGCGGACCACAGTTGCCGGAGCGCTGGTGCGTTAATTTCGATGGTGGGTATGCACGGCGGTTGATGGGTTCGATATGTCGGAGAGGATCGATTTTGATTTATCTGTCTTGGTGGGAAATTTTGATGAAAGTGTTTTGTGAGTGGTGGTTTTTTTTTATGAAGTTGATGAAATGTTTAGTTGGGAAATTTTTATGTGTTGTGTAATTTATAGATAACCGGATTTTTCGGATGCATATTTTCATGTCAAATAATTCGATTTTTCTGTAAAATTTCTAAAACAAATTCTAATTTATTCGTTCAAAAAAGTTTGGAAAAAACTGAAGAGAGTTTATCAAATTATTAGAGTTCTTGCGTATTGATATAAGCATAACATTGTTCATTACAGAATTTCCCGAGAAAATTCTATTGATATTGTAAAGTTACTAACTATTTCTAAAATTTTATTTACTGAATTATACAAAAGTTTTTCTTTATAAAACACATTTTTATATTCTTCAATAAAAAAATCAAAATTTAATTGCTTATAAACTAAAACTACTTAAGTAAGTAAGTACTTACTATCAAAAATTTCTTATTTCCGTGTATACTGAAAAGCATTTTTTATTCTCACCTTACAAATGCTGACACAAATATCATCTTGAACATTCAATCATCACATATTTCCCATAACTGCATCCCATCAACAATAAATTTAAACCGTTTTCACTATCCGAAACATTAATATTTCCCAACCATCATGACTCCACGACAATCACGCAGAACAATTTCGAATTTGCACAATACACTAATATGTCTTAAATACAACGCCATATATATGTACATCCTTAGAATTGTGTCGTGATATAGCGTATTTATAAATGACAATGTAGCAGAATACGACAACGATGGGCGTGGCCTCGTCAACCAATGCGCATCCGAGCGTTATAAAGCCACGCCCACATCCAGAACGAAACGGCTGAACGTGCCCGCCCGTTCGCACTCAAAAACATAAAAAATAATCAAATATTATACTTTTTCCATGAATGGATGCCTAGGTTGTACTTTTGTGGGGATAAATCTTGTGATACTGCTTGTGTGTTGGAGTCTGTAAATCTTGTGTGTCTGTAATAAACATTTGGATTCGGAAAATTGGGGGGAAAATTTGATTGATTTTTTGGTATAATTTTTGGTTGATATGCTTTATTTTGGTGAGAAGATTTGGTTCGATTATATTTTATGAATCATTATGGTGCTGTACAAGTTTAATGCTTGATTGAGTGATGAAAAAAGAGAATAAAATTCTCATATTTACTATCGGTCTCATCACGAAATTCTGTATTCAGAATCAATAACCAAAATTATATTTTAAATCGAAATATCTATACTCATTATCAACAAAATTTTGTTGAAAAAAAATAAGAAAATTTACTACGTAAACAAATTGTTGGAAGAAAATCATATACATAGGTACTTATAATGATTTTTCCATTTATATAATAAGTGGAAAAATCATGAAAAATTTTAATAATATATACTTACCTACATCTAAAAATTTTATACGATGAAATTTTCGGAAAAAACTAATGTGAACTCTTTAATTTTGAAAAAGCACTGATCTTTCATGTGACCTCAGTACCTATATAATATGTATGTATGTATAATAATTATATTTTTCATTTAAAAAAAATATATATTTCTGATTAATCTTATTAAACTTTTTGGAAATAAAACTGAACTGTTTATGTTCCAGAAAATAAATAAAATTGATTTGAACAAATATTAATTTGATTCATAATATTCTTTCGTATTGTATTCATCGGTTCATTGAAATTATTAGTTTTCAATCCATTGATACGTCATAGATAATCAAAATAAAATTGAAAAAAATCAAATCTTATTATACTCAAGACGTCTAAACTTCGATAAAATATCTCAGGAAAAAATATAACTCATATACAAAGAAAAGGTTACCGACTCCCCGGGCGCAGAAGACGTCTGGAAAATAATATGCAAATCGCCATAATTTGCATATTTTATGGCGCAAGGGTTGGCTCCCGCTCCGTTCCGAGGAGCATTGTTAGCGCACTACCACCATTCACTGTCCAGAATCTTCTTATAACATGGAAAAAGTGACAGTGCGGGGGTGGTTTCGTGGGCGGTTTTTGGCGAAATAGGACGGCTTCAGACGCCATCGGACTCGGAGGGTTGCTTGGGGGAGAGAACGGTGGCGGAGATGACGCATTACCGAATTTAGTGAAATATGGTGTTCGATCGGAGTGTGAGACGTGTGACATGGATGAAGAACGCTGGACTTGACGTATAACACAATGGATGTTCCGTGCGGGAGGGATGTTCTGGATTGTCGAGGATTGAGGGTTTTATTTTGAATCGTTTATGTTTTGTAAATATTGTCGATTTAGAGTTGAAATTGATCTGATTTTTTTTTATTTATAATATGTTGCCATGTTGTGAAAATTTCTTGGATTGTTATTATATTAATAACCCATAAACAAACTGATATAATTTTCATCGATAATACCATAAAAACTTGTTAATGATAAAATTAATGATGAAATTTCATGTTATCACACAAACAATTAACAACAATTTCATATTTCATGTTTCATGTTTTCACGTTGCAAAAGTATACACATTTTTTTATGAAAAGGTATTATAAACTTTTCTAATATTCATCAAACGTTTATGAATTTATTTATTACATTTTCTTATAATGTAGCAATGAAGAAAGTCAGTTCTTCATAATATTATTACAAATTATTTCACTGTCAGATACGATTGGGTCCATCTACTAATAATACCATTTTTCACTTTACTCCAGTCATCAATAGAAAACCATCATTAAAAAAAATCATGGATTAATATTATAAAATTAGCTGAAAAAAATTTAACTTAACAAAATACAAAACAAATTTATATTCACTTCACTAAAATCTTATTTACTGACCATAAACTTCTAAAACATTTATGAACTGAATGTAATTATTAAAAAAAAAAAACGATTATAACTGAACAAAGTAAAATATATTTAATACACTTAACTTCCCAAAATTTACTACTTAAAATTTACTACTCAAAATCTACTACTCAAAATCGACTACTTAAAATCTGATACTTACTACCCAAACAAATTTCCGATCAACAAAACAAAACTATCAACCTACACAATTAATTTCATCGCATTTCCATCATCAAAAACAATATCAAACTATCAACACTCGTCCACAAAACAAACTTTATCGATCACGCAATCGAGTGCACCGGACTGCACCACAAGGGGACGAAATGAGTGGTGAAATGCGTAACAGCACAACAATACCAATTTCACACACACAAAATACATATATACGAATTATAAATTCGCAAGCAACCTCCCCATCACGGTCGACCAGGCCATTCGACAAGTCGACACGGATTACTCCCATTCTCGGGCGCATAACCCAATTTGGGCACGGCGCAATTCACCTCTGCGCAAATTGCAATGAAATTGCATCCAATTAACGCTGCAGGCCATCGTCGGTACGTCTTGCAAAGTTTGCCGTCGACAAAGTTTACACAATTGACTCTTGTCCCTTTAATGACGTGTCTGTCGGATAATGAAGCTTGGTAGTCGGTACGTATTGTGTTTAGCGGTTTATGAAGCTCCAGATTGTTTTAGATGTAAAGGTTATATATAGGTAATCATCGAATTTGAAAAGACTATTGCTTTATACAAAATTAAAACATTTACGTCTGAGTGGTTCTCAATGAAAACGTACTCTCGAAATCTCGTTGAATCTTCACTATCGCATTTTCCGACCGTTCTGCAGCATGCATATGAACCTCTGTGAATTTTTCACTCTTTTCACTCAGTTTTTCATATTTTAAAGGGACAATGCGGCAACGGATCTGTGAAAAAAATGTGAAAAAAGTATACGCTCCTTTATGATATGTACTGAAACGCAATTCCGCAGCATACGTGGAGCACCACTTCAAGCTGGCCGATATGGACGTGCATGGAATAATTCGGGATAATATGAATACAGCACTTGATTCGAGTGAACGTACGGCGAAATTTTAAAATTAAATTAAAAATATGTATTTTACACGTCAAATAATCTTCTGATTATATTCAAAATATGATTTCATTCTAATATTGAGTTTGTTGAAAGATTCAAACTTATTTCGGATTGATCGAATATGATTTATTATGAATTTGATTGTGAAGTATAATATAATATTTGAATGAAACGATTTTTGTTTATATTTAAAAATTTCGTTATTTCTTCTGAATTTTACGTCGAGTCAATCTTTGAAACGCAATCTATAGATTATGATTGGGATGTGATGTTGTAATATAGGTATGTCTATTAATAGAGATCTGCAGACCAGCATTTCATCAATTGCCGTACGGCCTACTAGATGCATGTACACCCCACCAAAAAGGAAACTAAAAGACCTTAATTATTTAACAATTTATCTTTATAATCAAAAATATTAGCTAAATTCATCGATGAAAAATGAATACTCATCTAATCTTTTTCCATTCTTGGAAAATTTCATCGAATTCATTTATTATTTTATTTTATTTGAATAGCATACATATATTCAGTTTCACTTTATTTCAAAATTGAATAAGGTATTAGAATTTTTTTGAATCAATATAAACCCAATCCTCTTTTTATACAGGAGATACGTTCATCCCTCATCAATATCCATCCAAATGTACTTTACAAAAAATGTGTATGAAAAATTTCGCCGTGTAAAATCATCAAAAAACATCTAAATTTATTTAATAACTATAATTACATACATATAATAATAACAGTATACTAAACTGTACTAAATCTCACCATCGAGGCATAATAATACTTTTATTATTATTTTTGTACCGCGTTAAAGTGAAAAAACAGGTAAAAAGGTAATCGGTTCTTCTTCCTTAAACCATGTTATGTCAGAATCGTATAAAAGAAGATCGGGTGTAATACTAAAACTCTATTGAAACGAACGAGTCACATTTCGCGTACATTTTCCTATCAAACCACACGGAGAACACGCCAAAATCAAAACACAAAAAAAAACAAACAAACACCAAAAATTAAATAAAACCCGCTCTCGCATGCATCGTCGGTACTTTGCAGTCACGTCACGTAGTACGTAGGCAAGTTATCGAGGTGAATGCAGCGCTACGGCGTAGCACTGCGCCGCTGCATAAGGGCCGCCGGTGCACCGCTGCAGTCCAATGCAATCCGGTGGCTCGGAAAAGCTTCCACGACAATGCCCACCAATAGAATTTGCTCCACATGCACGTCTGGTCTAGCCTCGGCCGTATTCTGAGGCCCGACCCACGCTAATGCACGATTCCTCCTCGTCAGCTTGCTACGTATCGGCTCGCTTTCATTTCGATCTTGAGTGTGGTCGATGGTAAGTTTGGTTTGGTTTTGAATTTTAGTCATTTTTGTTATTGGTGATGGGGTGTAGTGGGTTTTGGGTCGATCGGTTGAACGATGGATAGTGATTTTGTAGATAGGTCAAGTGGATTGATTGAAAGTTTTGTATTTTTTAATAATTTTATTATTTGTGTCATTGTGTGAAATCTTTATTATTTCCAATATTGTGTAAATCCTTTCATAAAGCATCAGAAGTTTGAGCGTTTTTCATTATTGCGAGTTATGAAGAGGAGGTATGTTTTATAGAACTGATTGTGAGTATCTGTATCGAATGATTTTATTTAACTATTTATTAATTAACCGTATGTTATACTAGGGTAACATTACTAGTGGTGGACCATGTACCTGTAGTTGACCATCTTTGAGAAAAACCCAAAAATAAGATTTTTAAAGGTGATAATCTTTCAAAAAGCATGCAATAGATAAACTACTTATTATATATTATCTATTGCATCCTTTTTGAAAGATTATCATCTTTAAAAACCGTGATTTTTACGTTTTTCTCTAATTGTAAGATGGTCAACTACAGGTCTACCATTGGTGTCGTTAACCTACTTAACTTCAATAATCAATAAATCAAAATTGTTTTTAAAATATTTAATAATATTATATTACTCATTCATTCTAGGAAATATTGAGTACACATCGTACATATGAAACAAAAATGACTTTAAAATTCAAAAATTAATTATAATATAATTTGAGTACTCTAAAACGAAGTAAATAAATATTTCAAATTCGCAAACAACGCTGAGAGTAAAGAATAGGTATATCAGTTCCGCGAACGGAATTCTAAATTAATTAGATTCGAGTACGGCAACGACCCTTTGTCGAAATGCATGGTAACGTATACACGAACAACGAGAAACCACAAATTGCACGTACGAGGTCATGGTTGTGTAATTAATTATTAATTTGCATAGGCGTGTGCAATTTGCGTCAATTGCGCAATCAAACGTCGAAACGAATTTTCCGAGATAGATTAATCAAAATCATACGATTCATATTAACAAATCTGACCTATATCATTTTTCAAAATATTAACTCATAACAATTTATAACAATTCATTTGACTTCGATCGACAATCGCATAATCCCTCAATTGACGTATACGCTCCAACTTACCACGAGTGATTGTGACGTTCATGGCACGCTAGACAAGAGGCTTCGTCCAGTAATATGTTTTCATAGATAATGATGTTTGGCCAGTCCGAGCATGGCGGGGACCGAAAGCATTCGCTCATGGTTGATTCGATCATAGTTGTGCCGGAGCGGAAATGTCGGAGCAAATATTCATTTGGCATATGCAAGCGGGAGAATAACGGCGAAGGCTTTCGGATTACAGTTGTATGTGTGTCAGGTGGGTGTTGGTTACAAATTTTGGGGGTTGGAGTTTGGAAAATAATCGGGTTTGGTGTAGGAAATATTTTGGTAAGATGCATGCGTGTGTATTTTTGATCGTTTGATCAATCTTGATTGATTATATTTTTATTATTGAAATTGCGCCTAGTCCTCTTTTTACATGACTCAGAGACTACCGTGTAAAAAAATATATGGCGGTCATTTATAAAAATTGGAGATAGGTTCAATCAGTATATTTGGATAGAAATTCCACCCAAATGTACTTCATAAAAAGAGTGCGATGTGAAAAAATTTCGCCATGTAAAATAATTAAAAAACATCGATTTTTTTTATTTTATAACTTTAATTACATACAGTAATAATTATAATAGTATACTGGCCTGCACGGAATCTTACTATTATGGCATAATAATACATTTTTTTATACCATTTTAATGTGAAAAAACCGTGTATAAAAATAATCGGTTCTTCGTTGAATCGTGTTATTTTGGAGCCATGTAAAAAGAAGATTTTTGTATTTAAAAAGCTCAATATTAATATAAAAAGAGATTTTTGTCAATTGGTATTGATAGAATTTAGAATTTTTCAAAATCGATTGTCGAACCTAAAATGAAACCATTTATTTTTTCAATATTTCAATAATTTTCTATGAAAATTTCTTAGATTCACCAGTAAAATATTGTAAAAAAAAATTACAAATCTCTAAATATTCAAAACATTATATTTATTTGAACATAATAAAATTTATTAGATATTTTCGCTATTATGAAACATTCGTTATGTTTTATGCCCAAAATTACGAGATAATCGTGAATGGACGTAATGATTTAATAAATCATCTTGACAATGTGCATTGTTATTTGTGTATATATAATAATAATATATATAATTTATATCACAATACTAGGACAAATTAATTTTGCGCATCACCAAACAATCAGTACAAACGGTAACTAATTTTGAGCAAGGACGTCATTGCATATTCAAGATATGTGCTCAGATGCATAGGTTCGTTATCGTAATACCGTTTGAGTGCATAATCGATTACCATAACAAAGCAAACATCTGTGTATCGCATATTTAGTTTGCTCCAAAATCAGATCGATGCATAATTTGAATTTTATAAATGGACGAGAAACCGAGCACTATAGCATGCGGCTATATGCGAGACGCGCGTATAAATCTCTTTCGCTGGGAGTTTTCCATGGAAAACGTACAGGAAAATAAATCAAGGTAAAATCTCAGCATCCGTACTGGGGTCGGGGTGGGTTTTTGGGTGGTAGGAGTCGTCTGCAGGAATTTATATCCAGGGGCTGTTCGCCGCAATAATACAAAAAGGTCCCCGGCTCCACGTGGGCTGAACACGCCTCGCTGAACCACTCTAATAGACCTTCGCCAAAGTTCACTATCTTACCAGAATCAGAATATAGTACGTTCGATATACATATGTATGTGTGTATACGATAAATCCGAACCGTCGAAATTTATTTTTTCTCCGTGAAAAATATCCGCAGGTTAATTGTGAGACCATTCTTCGGACGCGGCCATTTTGCGTTATTTGAGGGGCGACGATATTGTTTTTTTGATCAGCAAAAATATCAATATGGTTTTATTTTTTTATTTTTATTTATAAACGATGTGTTTTTTATTAAAATAAATTAAAAATCAAGTTCAATACACTAAATCTATCGAAACCGCCAAATAAACAACCCGTCCACGAAAAACACACAATCTAGCAATGTCGAAGTTTCTTTAAATAGTGATTTGATATTCGTCCGACTTCCTGTCGCCGCTATGTTCCGTTCGCCATGACCTGAACATCCACCTACCACCGACCCTCAACCCCTGAAAACTGTCGGGGAGGAGAAGAAGTTGACTGATAATCTCGGCGTTTCTGTTTTTCGTATTTCGCTCGTATTTTTCCCGTACTCGTTCATGGTGGGTGGATAACGCGAGATGTGCAAGGCTCTGATGCTCCTTTTAGGAGGCTTTTGAGGGTTTCTTGCATCATACGTAGTTAAACGCAGACGGATGCAGCCCTATTTAAGGATACGGCTTTGTGCACAAATGTGTTCGCAGTAATTAAAAGGGATTTGCACAGCGGTGCTCGGCTTAATGAGGCTAAAAGATGACGGTTAGATTTTTACGCTCTAAAAAAAATAATTTATCTTATAGAAGTTTAATTGTATAACATTCAATGCAATTAAAATTCTATGTAAATTAATTCAGTTTGTATTCTGAGAAATTGTATCTAAACAAAAAATTTCTTCGTAAAATTTCGTAATGAAAATACACAATAACAAAATGCTTTATACATATTTTAATATGTTTATAATTTAAAAATATATTAAATTAATCTAAACAGTATTTAAATTAGTTTTGTAATGAATATTCGCAATGATTACAAAAATCTTGGAAAAAGCAAGGCGCACAATCTAATACGAAAATTTCCCACCCGTCGCTTGCGGCATGTAAGCGATTTGAATCTAATTTGCTGCGAAATCCCGAAACAATGGCTCGCGAATTTCCCAGTTTCAATATTATTTAAGTCCCTTTTCTTACACCGGGACGACGGGACAAAGGATTCCGTTCCTCATTGTTCTGTCACGTTAAGTCTTGGCGCGCGAACAATCCGCAGAAGTAAGAATTCGCAATTTCAATCTCGAATTTCGCATTATTAATTTTGAGTTTTGCGAAATTCATAAACCGTGTGGCTATAATACATATGTGCATGTGTTTGGGTTTGCGCGTTCGTGTTTGCAGACATCGTGTAATCTCTCAAGTCAAATATGCGGTGTATTGACGTAATTGCATCCCCGAATACAAACATGTAAACTCGTCAAACGTTCCAGCTTTTGGTATATATACAATTTAATATTTGAATATGTTTCTGGGATGGAATTATTGAAAAATATTTGTATTTATGTGCTCGGAACAGTGGAGTTTTTTCGATTAAAATTTTGCGCTTTCGATGCAACTAAAACTATTCTCGTAAAGTTGAATATTTCAATGCTCGATTCATTCTTGGAATTTGTTATGAATAACAAATGATGAATTTTATTATTGTGATTTTATTCATAAATGTATTTTATACTTAGTATTTGATGAATATTTATGGTAGTTATAATTATTATTTTGTAGGTTATGGATATGATTCAAGCATTTAGTTTTGACTATTAGTATAATGAAAATTTCTATTTCTTTTTTTGTGCAATTTTTTAAATATATTTTTAAATTTACTTTTTAAGTTCACATTATGGTTAAATATAATATACTACCATTATCCAAAATAATCCGTCATTCAAACTAAAATTAAACATTTAAATAACTTATCGTTAGCAACAATGGCGGAACTTCACATTGCGCACGCGCATTCAAAATTTGGCGCTAAACTCGTTCACAACACGACACGATAATTATCAAATTTCCAACTATTTCATAATTCGCACAACACACAAAATCCCGGCAAACCAAACGTAACCAACACGCGTAAAACAAAAATACAAAAAAAACGCGAACTTCTTAAGAAGTTCTCCGCAAAATGGACACCGTCGTCCATGACCAGACCAGTACTGACCCCGGCAAGTGATATCCACTTGCCTTATATAGCTGGTCTGATTCCATGGGCAGCTGCATGAGAGAGCATTCGTCGTCCATCCGACCAAATGTTAAACGGGAGAGAGACCAGCGAGCCAGCTACACGGCCCCATGCCTGAAAACCCAAATTTCGTGGACCAGTTAACCGTGACGAAAACTTCAGTTCACGGGTTAGTGGGCCGACAGGGGGCCTGCGCCCCTCGGGGCCCCCGAGAGGTGTCGTCGCCGTTGGGACTGCGCCCCTCTCCGAGAAGAGCCTCCTTGCGGCCAGGGTGCCCCTCTATACGTTCAAGATGTCCGATTCGAGCACGAGGATAAGGATCAGTCTTTTCCCATGTGAGTGTGTGAAGTTTTGTGTAAACTGCGGGAAATCGTATTCGATCGAATATATTGGAATTCTGCTGTATATATTTTTTGTGATAGATGATGATATTATGATGAAATTGAACGTATTGTGTATAAAATATGTTTTTGGTTGGTAATATAATAGTTTGTGGTCAATGGTTTATTTGATTATGGTTGTGGTTGTGGTTCATGGAAAATGATTCCCAATATCAACTAAAGTAATATTATATAGACGACGTTCATAAATGGATTTGATTTTGTATACTAGTCTGAAAATGAGATCGATTAGCAGAGAATAGCTTTTGATAGTCAAACTTATTGAAAGTTTCCTT
This sequence comes from Hydropsyche tenuis, assembly GCA_009617725.1. Taxonomy (NCBI): domain Eukaryota; kingdom Metazoa; phylum Arthropoda; class Insecta; order Trichoptera; family Hydropsychidae; genus Hydropsyche; species Hydropsyche tenuis. The sequence continues at coordinate 433,171 of VTON01000039.1, forward strand.
TCTTTTATGAAAAATCTCATTTTACAATGAAATTTATATGAATTGCATATGATTAAAAACAATTATAATCTAGCCGATATTATTTAAACAAAAATATTCATCAACTTGTTTTAGAACAAATTAAAATATGTACACCTAATCCACTTTTTACACGGTTCCGAAATAACACGGTTCAAGGAAGAAGAACCGATAATTTTTTTACACGGTGTATAAAAGAAAAAAATATGTATTATTATATAAAAATCATAAGATTCGGTGGAGGTCAACATTCCGTTATAATTATATGAACGTAATTACAGTTATTAAATTTAAAAAAATCGATGTTTTTTTATGGTTTTGAACGGCGAAATTTTTCCTCATTGCACACTCTTTATAAAATACATTTGGATGGAAGTTTTATTCTAACACACAGTAACGGTCATTGAAATTGCAGCACCTGAATAATTGACATTTTTATAAATTATGAAGAGTTTTCAATATTTATATCAAGTGTAAGAGGAAATAAAACTCTATCAAATCACAAAGATATCGATTTGAAATATTATCATCATACAGTCAATAAGCACCTTTTTTTTAAATGTAGAAAATCGGCCGATATACCATGACACGAAAGAAATCGTTCTATTAGTGATTTAAAAGCAAACATCAAAATAATTTTTATTTAATTTCATAAGATGATAAGCACTTCTTTATTTTACACTACTTGCAATATTTATAACTACCCCCATTTTACTGTAATTACAGTCCTTATCTTCAGAAGTGCTGAGGTAACTGTTTTTTTTTTATATTTATCAAAATGATATGTTTTCATGCGTTCTCTTTGGATATTTTTTCCTCAATAATTTAAATGAAGCCTTATTTTGATGTTTTAGACTGTATTATTCATTGATCTTTACAATAGGGTTGAAATCAAAATTCCAGTTTAGCTCCCTGATGCTCAAATACAGAGTTTTTTTAGAAATAGTTTTACCTCTTAAAATTAAAAATGTTTTCGAATATTTTTTTCACTTATTTTAAATCTACATTATTATGGCTATTTAAAAAATATATAATCATAGTTTTCAGTTACGTGACAAAGCTCAAAACCGTCCTGAAACGATTTCGATTTCAGTTGAAACCACCTTTTTAGATATCGAATATCGAATTTCTCTAATGTTTACAATTCCAATTATATTGGAAAAATTATTTTAAAATATTAATTTTATTGTATATTCTACATGTTTACTAATTATTTCAAAAAACGCATAATTTTTATTTGTTAGTATTATGTCCGGTAGCGTTTAGTCCAGGTGGCGTTTTGACCAGGTGGCGTTTTGTCCATTGCGCGTTTTGTCCATTGCGCGTTTTGTCCAGGGCGCGTTTTGTCTAGGGCGCGTTTTGTCTAGGGCGCGTTATGTCCAGGGCGTCTTTTGTCGGTCCCCTTTTATGGTTGCGCCATATGTTCGGGCGTCTTCCGTCGTGACACCATCCAATTATTATAGGGCCACCATACATTTTTTTACACGCTAGTCTCTGAAACATATCTCCCGTATAAAAAGATGATTAGGCGTAATTCGAAATCGCTTCGATCACAAATATATTTACCATTCCATGAATATTTCTCACTCGTGTCAAGCCAAGCTATAAATCAAACAATACACATCATACACAAATATCTAGTACCGCTCGCAAAAGATGAACCGCGAATTCGCGCCGTCTCTCAAGTTTCCGAATCTCAAAGTCGTACAAATATTTCGCAAAGCACACCACGCCAAGGAGCCAGGGAAGTGCAAATACCGAATTATTGACGCTTTACGCTTTCGCGGAGTGGCACGAGTTAAAGGATTTGTCGGGTTATCTTCAACAGCCATAACTCGACGTACAACACGTTCCAGACGCGGATGGAACGGGACGAGCACGGTTTAATTATCAACGAAACCCAGCAATTTGGTTACATTAGTCGGCGATGTATTAAATATCAGAATCAGACCGTCATATGGTATGACAGATGTGCTAAAATAAATATTTCGCCCTAATTAATGGTGCTTTGTGTAAAAAAAATTTCGTGTGACTTTAAATTAAGCATTCTGTTGCATGTATATTTTTTTATTGGGTGATGACTTTTTTTCATTAAGTTCCGACATTTTGCGAAATACCGCGAATGTAAACAGAAAATCTCGCAATAGCGTAATTTGTAGAAGGTTAATTTAGCGTGCGGTGAATCTTTCCGTTTTGCTCGCTACGGGGGGCTGCATGAACGAGGAAAAAAATCAGAACCGAACGAGAAAACTCGAAGGAAAATGAAGAAAAAACGGATGATGGGAAGCGGAGTGGGTGGACTTCCCCGACGGAAGCTCGGGAGGGATGATTGTTCAGAATAGATTGTTCCCCATTGTCTATCTCGCATACAATTACGATGATGTGTATCATTATCTTATTACCTTGCTCCGAATGTGAATTTTCCAACAATTGACTCGGTCCGATATGATTATACTCGAAATATCCGAATAAGTATAAAGAAAATTATTAGTGTTAATTTTCACCGATAGATGTCTCTAAGTGAACCATTTTGTGAATTTTGTGTAAAAAATAATGAAATTTTATTATATTATATATATATATTTTTGTGGAGAATGTGGTGGCGTATGTAAAATCGAAAAGCACAAATCGCTCCCCTTTACAAAGAAAAGAGGTTAAGCTTTCATCAATCACTGCTATGTTTTTTCGTTGGCAAGAGGGTTGATAACATTAAACGAAGAAGATTAAAAAAGGCGAGAGACTTTGACGCTGGAAAAAAAATAGATTTATGTGGTGCGATATAAAAAAAAACTATTTTATTTTCGAAAAAATATAATCCAAAATGCCAGTCTGAAAGTCGGTGACGTATAAAAAAAATATTCCGGCAGCAATTTAATTAGGTAAAATATTTTTAATCGAAATCGTTCCGCGTTTTCGATTCATTTTTTTTTCCGCGAACATTTCTGAAAAATAATCAAACTGACTTTAATTGAGTTTCGTTCGGTACGGTGAGTGCGTTTTTTTTTCGTGTGTTTCGCCGTTGGAAAATTTCCACCGAAGCTGGAAAACACAATTTTTCCTCCGTCAGAGTTTCGTACAGTTTGTGATTGAATGACAAGAAAACAAAGTGCTGCCTTTCGACATTGACTGACAGAATGTAAATTATTTTTTTTCCTCTTCTTGCCGTTGAGAGATTAAAAGCTGATAAAAGCCCTGGGATAAAGCCTACGGGGAGTGGAAAGCTCAGCGGTTCGTGCACAGTGATTTATAAATACAATATCACGTTTCTGCGAAAAGCCAATTTCAATTTTCTTCGTTTGTAATTTTCACGGACGGAAAACGAAAACTCGATCTAAAGAAAAGAATAAACAATATTGCAAAAGGAATGTAATTTCTATGAACGTAAATAAATTTATTCTATTATAATACTGAAATTACATGACAATATTTCATAGAAATAATTAAAATTGACCTGCATTTAACCGATCAGTTAAAAAATTCCGATGTTGATAATATAAAATTAGCAGTAAATAAAAAAATATATATCAGCATTTAAGACGAAACAATCGATATTGAAAATAATATGATCGATAATTGTTATGAATGGATAGTTTTATGCATTTTGACAGGTAGAGTATTGCCAGAGTACCGTATCGTGTGGTCAACTAAAATCGAAGTATTTTCGGAAAAATCAGATGTCATGAACTGAAATCGAAGTATTTTCGGAAAAATCTGGTGTCATCAGCTAAAATTGAAGTATTTTCGCAAAAAGTTAGTTCTCGTAAATTACTTGTATAAATATTTGTTTTTTTTTGTTTAGTTACAAATTTCTTTAGTTTATGGTCAAGTAATTTGTATACAACCATTTTTTACATAAATTGAATTTTACATATTGTTAAAAAAGACATAATTTTAATATCAAATACTTCCAAAATTTAATTGATTTTAATTGACACCTGATTTTTCCGAAAATACTTCGATTTTAGTTGACAACACCTGACTCGATATCGAATATCTAATTAAACATTATTTATTTCGAATTTTCACGGTTCGAATTATATGGGAAAAATAATTATTTTGAATAGTCTTACCAACCATATTCCATAAAGCACTGACCAAAAATTTATTATTAACCATTATTTACTGAACATTTATTTTAATTTAACTGATTGTTTATTATATTTTACCAATCACTTATTTAATTAATTATTGATCACTTATCTTAATTTTCAACTGATCATTTTAGGTATTATTAACCAGCCAAATAATTAGTTTCCATTAAAATTTCAATTAGCTTTCCTTGGTTATTGAATGTTTTAAAATTCAATAAGAAAAATGAATCATAACATTTATAAATGTAAGATATATAAATGTTATGATTTCTTTTGCGTATCGATATGGCGTGGAATCAACAAAGTACAGTTTTTAGATTTAAGCTCCCACGCAACAGGCTTTGTGGCCCGAAAAGGGGATTTTTTCCGAGATTGCTCATAAAGGTGCCATTGTAGCGGATGCTGGCATTTATCATAAATGTGAAAGCTGAAAAGGGAGTGTGAGAGGAAACGAGTACTTCAAAAAATATAAGCTTTATCGCTTCGTGGCAGGTCCTCGCAGACGGGGGCGTTTCGCCGATAATATCGTGCTAGCACTAAAAAATCACATATGTACAGCATAAAACGAATATTTTTCATCGTTTTCGATAAACCGCGATCCCATTTGTTATTTTTATTCAATAAAATCCCACTTTGCCCGGTGACTTTTAGCGTTGTACGTATAATTGGCGTCGCGGTACGTACCACACGTAGCCGCCAGTTTCCGAACGCCGAATAAGAAAATTTGCATACAAATCGAATTATAAACGTGTTAGCAAATATTTTAGTTGAAGAACACTTAAGCTCACTCGTACAGGGGTTGACAACCCTTCTTTCGAGGACCGTCGCTTTATTTATTTATTTATTTATTTATTGCGGGGTTGTCGGTGATGGTGCATATTTGTTTGTACGATATCATAAATCATAATCATGTAATTTAAACATTAGAGTACAACGCTTTAAAAGCAGCACTTATAATAGAAGTAAATCACTCAAATAACATTTTGACTTTGTTAAATAATCTGCTGATGTCATTTAGAAAGGAAATTTATCGTTTTTTTCCGTATTGTTATAAAAGAATATTTTTTTATTTGATTGAATTGAGTTCGATATTACGACGCGTTATATATAACTAAAAAATAAATTTGAAAAATTGATATACGCTGATTAAAATACATTTATACCGTTTAGGCATGAACTACGCTAAGCATGCAAGATTGATGAAAATAATAACATGTCTCTGCAGATTTAATATCGCGGCAGTATTAGCATGGATATTTACATACATCGGTTACGTATTGGAAAATGTACGTACGATTTTCCGATCCTTCGTAGAATTTTCGCCCAAACGCGGCACATGTGTCGCCGGCGGAACTTCAATTTCCCATCAAGCTGCCGATAATATATTTCCAGTTCATTTCACAAGCAAATTTCCTATTAGCAGAGTAACGCGGTAACCGCACATGCTGACATCCCAAATAAAAACTCACCTAAATTTCCAACGAGACCACTCTAAAGCTTTGAGCATTCATCAACATTCAATTACGACTTCGCAAACCCTCGATTTTCGCATGGGAACGTTCGATGGTATCGCATCTCGACATGTGGCGTGCGGCCTCTCGAAATCCGTTCGAAACTCATATTATTTGAACCATTTGAAGTCATCTGTCGCACAGTCAAGTGTAAATAGTAATTTTCTCGCGTTTAACGCGAAGTGCACTCGTATGTGCACTCGACGTGTGCAACAAATGTGAAACGTGCGCGTTCTACGTACTCGTGCCTGATGCACTCCATACGCGCATCCCCATGTTGTAAAATATTTGTAAATACTCTGTGCGATTGCCTTGCTGCGTTTTCCGTGTTCGTTGGAATTAATGATATTGAAATCCATGTGAGGGATGTGTGTTTTTCTGTGAGTGCACGATGATGAATTTGTAAATCAAATTTTCATTTTTTTTTTCTTACTTTATTATAATTAATAAATTTACTTGTCGATAATTTAAAATGATTTTGTTTTCATTTTATTTATATGTACCCAATCCTTTTTTCATACGGGGGATACGTTCCAGAGACTACCGTGTAAAAAAAAATGTATGGTGACCATATAAAAATTGGAAATAGGTTCCATCAGTATATTTGAATAGAATTTTTCATTTTACTTTATAAAAAATGTATAATGTGAAAAAAATTCGCCATATAAAATCATAGAAATACATTGATTTTTTTTATTTAATAACTATAATTACATACGCAAAATTATAACAGTACATATACTGGCCTGCATTGAAACTTGGCATTATAGTATGCCACAACGCTAAGTTTCAATGCAGGCACTGGCCTGCATTGAAACTTAGCTGATATCCATATACTGATATGATATTATAATTTATAATACATTTTTTTTTGTGAAAAAATCGTGTAAAAAATAAACAGTTGTTCTTCCGTGAACCGTGTAAAAAGAGGATTGGGTACAATAATAATATTTTTCGATGATAACGATATTAAATATTATTTGTGAAGAATAGTAGCATAAAATAATATAACATATGAGTATTTTTTCGCTGTTTGAACGATAGTGGATAATTGTTATTATCATCATATTAGTTTTGTATATAAACGTATTTCATTTTAATATTACAGTGAAAAAGATTATTGAATATAGCTGAGAATTTTGAAACCGAAATTAAAAAAAATCTTTATAAGAGAAAAATAAGAAGGTTTCATTTGCAAAACTTATGAGTACTTTGTAATACTTATTAAATTATAATATTTTTAGGATTGAATTACACTCTTACAGTAAGTCCAAGTATACTGAAACTTATTATTAAATGTTCAATACACTAACAAAACAAACACAAAAAAGATATCACAAGCATGATTTATGTTTGTGATATAGATTTTTCATAAACATAAAAAGATTCGCTTCAAAATCAAAAATATTTTTGACACGAAACTTTTCTCAACACGATTTTGTTCGATATGCTTTCAGTACAATTTTTGATCAATAAATAATACCAATACAGCAAAACTGCATCACATCAACGACGTCCTCAACAAAATCGAACACACTTATCCCCGACATATCGTCCGATAACCGAATATGGAAAATCTTGAAGATTCGAACCCTCGAACGGTCGACCCTGGAACCCTTCGCGCCCCGGACGTTCAAGGGAGGATTTATTCGCGCACATACACAAACCTATATAAAATGCATAAATATATGAAATATATGTAATGTAAAGCACATAATATAATACGATTCGCCTTAGCAGGAGGGCTGTGGCCAGTGGAGTGCGTCTAACGCGTCTGGCTCACCCCTACTGCAACGCGAAAGCCTTTTCAACGCATCGCCGACGAACAACGAGTACAAATCGAATATTATAATCTTGTAGCGGGATACGATTATGCTTTTTTAGTAAAAATATGAAAAAAAAATCGGAAAATTCGATGCGATTTGAGCCGTTTTCGCGGGTGATGTTTAACAACTGCGCGGTTGCGAAATATTCGAAAATTTATGTTTGTTAAGATTTTTTTTGAAAAGTTTAGAAAATATGTTATCGTAAAAGTCTGATTATTGAAAAATCTTAGATTTTATTAGTGAATACCATTTTTTTTTAATAATAAACTAATAAAATAACAAAAAAATTTTATCGACGCTTCTATTCCGCTGTTTAATATTTCACAACGATTTTTTGATAAAATTAAAAATTTATCAATTTTCAGACTTACAGAAAAACATAAATTACCAAATAAACATTAAACTAAAAAGTATTTCAAACAAAAAGCATCATCTGCAGCAGATAGTTGCGTCACGCGCACGCATCAAGTGCACGGTTGCATTCACGAGTGGCAATTTGCGATGCACAAAAGTGGACAAAGTAGACCCCGATGTTTTCATCTTCGTCCGAAACGAGAGGGTCCAATTTGGATAATCATCCCCATGTAATTAATTAATGGCGGCCCTGCGGATATAATGTCCCCAGAAAGCCATGCGAAATTGCTTCAGTTGAATATGTCAGTTTGTGCAGATGTGTTTAACGATCATCGATAGATAACTGCATATTATAGCAAACGATCGTTTCCAATTTCACAGTTCATTTCGAACGAGTCGTAAAGTGAGTCTGATGTATTTTGTATTGATGTGTACCTACAAAGGATTTTGGGTGAAATAATCAAAACAACATCTTCCATTTGTTTATAACATTTCATTTTATTTACATAATCTTCAATCGAATACAATATACAACACAAATGAGCATTGCCAGGGATTCGCATACAAAACCTGAAACATTTCTTATTTTTTTTTATATAATAAGCAACGTAACAAGAACAATTAAACACTTTCTCGGCTCGTTAACTCCGGTTTGTAATACAATAAAAGGTAAGAATTGTCGAATTTTGTTCCGCGAACAATACAAGGCTTATATAATACAAAGACATTGTAAATTAAATGGAAACTTTTTACACTCGACCCCGAACAAAACACGAAAACAAAATATTATATAAAAACTATGTGAACATTTGTGATCAAATTTTCCGTATTTTTTTTCCGAGGCTAACTGGCCGAAAAAGTTAAAGCCACCATTTTCTTGAGCACTAAAATTCGTCGAAAACGAAACAAAGCAAGGCTTTGAGCCCATAAATGCACAAATGCATATAATATTTTAATATATATAATATAAAACAATAACTGCACCATTCGCAAATAGATAATAATTCCTCTTTTTATACGCTACCAAAGAAAAACATTCATTTTTTTTAAACATATAATTTTGAGTATAATAATGCATTTTAAAATGTCGAGATAAACATCTGATGTTTCTCGTAAGTTTAATATTAATCATATTTTATATGTCGATCTAAAAAATTTTCAAGCCTAAATTTATTAAATAAAAATTATTTTTTTTATTGTATATAATTTTTAGATAATATTCTGTTTTAAACTATTACATATAATGAAACCAACGAAACGAAAAACTGATCATAACCTTACCTACTCTATACACGTACATTCATATATGCATTGTATTTTACACATTTAATAAATTGATTTCAAACAAAGGTACATTCCAGATATGCAATATTAAATGAAATTAATTTATGTACTCTTTCTACTTTTCTTGTATAATATTTATATATTTTTTTAATAATTATTATTAGATATAAGATAGTATAAAACGTTGGAATATTTTAAAATCTATCATAATTATTAAGTGTATAACTGAATGGCTACATTAAGATAGATAAGCTATTATGATTATCTGTTTAAGCTTTTTTTAATTATTTAATGAAAAATTGGAAAAATGAGGTCATCCAACTTAACTTTATTGACTTTAAATTTGAAAATTTACACTAAAATGCGTCATTTAATTCAAATTGATCGCTATGATCAATAATAACATTGATTTTAATAAAATTTTCTATATTTAAAAATCATTTAGCTTATCTTTTATATAATAATTATTTTCATTTTAAATCCAATAATAAAATGCATATAAAATTGCGTAAAAAAAGGGTTTAAAAATTCATTGTAAAGTCATTATTCGAAATTTCAACTGTATTACAAATATGAAAGACTTTTTGAATATTCTTTCTCCAAACGTGTCATATTATATTATATATTTAATATCATATATTTAATCGACAAATACTATCGCCTAATGCTCTCGATTCTTCTTGATTACCCGGCAGTGTCTGGCATGTACTATTCAAAATTATTTTATTTACATCTTGTTGCTCACAATTATTATATAAATGTGATATGAAGTAATGAAATCATCGATCCACAAAATTTCAAAATATCGTAGGTTGAAAACGGTTTCCTATATTTAAATTATGTACCGGCACCTCCAAACCTTTCTACAATTGCTGGTATATTGCTAAATTTGTTTAATGTAAAAAAATATTATAAATATCAATAATTGGAAACTAGAATCATAGTTTTATTTATAAATAAATGCTTGAGATTCAATTGGAAAAAAGTTATAAAAAAAATTAATGAATATTCGATAAATACACAAAACGCATTATAAGGCTTATATCATATATGCACAAAACTTACTTTTTACAATTATATAATATATATTTTATAAAAGCACCCTTAAAACTATTGTGAAAAAATCAGTCGTGCGATTTTGTTTTCAATACATATAAGATCTACAGTTTGATAGGTTTTTCCTATTTTTTTCGTTCGAAAGAAATAAACATACGGTTTTACTTTTGGCAAAATACATTGGCACCAAATTTTATCAAGTAATAAGATACGAAAAAGCTACGCATAATTTTTGCACGATTTTGTTTTTCAACAAGAAAAATTAGATCAAAACCAAGACGCTCATTTTCATTCAAATTAATTTAAAAATTATACATAAAGACTAGTAATCTTATATCACGAACCTTTTCATATATTGACAACATAAAAACGTAATTTCCATATAAATAAATTAAATAATTTACATACGTTCTAAAAATGAATTGATGATATAATAAATTGCTGCCTAAACAACTATTACCACTTGCAATTATTTAGTAACTACTTATGTGTAAAATTTATAATATGTGCATTTTCTTACAGTATTATAGTTAAAGGAATATTTATTTTTTAATGACAATCAATTTTACATTCCGTTAATACACGCTATACATCCATTCTAGTTTAACCATCAATTGAAGATTTTAATTATTAAAATGACACTATATATTGTATAAACAATTAATTAATCTATTCATAGTAACCTTGTATTTATTTCATCATGAATAATTTATTAATTGTATTAAATGGAATACTATATATTGCCAGTTTGAATGGCCTCTACAATAGTGAATACACATATACGAATAATTTCATTTCTACGTCATTACTTTTTTTAATCGTATAAATTGGTCTTTAAATGATATTCGACTATTATCGCCATGATCTGATTCGATCGGAAATCCGCGACGAATTCGTAAAATTTTGTGCCAAATCATGAGGTCAACGACAAAACGTTACGGCAATTGCGATTCACGGTTGAAAACGCAAAAACATACAACAAGAAATTGGAAGCGCATATTTTTCGAAAACGGAAAAACTTGAATACATCTCATCGTCAGTTATTAAACTATATATATTAATATAACCGTAAGTATGAACGTATATACGTTTAAACGTATATTAATATAAACGTGTATAAATAAAGCACATTTTTATTCACTCTTAAAGCTCCTCGGCCAAAGCGATGGGAGCTTTGGCCGACGGCGTCCTCGGGCTCTTCTGAACGTCGCCGTTCTTCGAAGTCGATTGGAAGTCCTCGTTCGACAACGAAACAGTGATCGGGGCCACTTTCAACTGGTGACCGTTCAACTTGATTTCGGTGACCGAATGGGACCTCCCGTGGACCGGGTTGGGCCTGTCCTTGGAGCCGTTCGAGGCCTTCTCGTGCGTGGGAGTCTTGGCCTGCTGCGAAATCTGGTTGGAGGACTGCGACCTGACCTGCTGACCCTGCTGGCCTTGTTGTTGCTGGTGCTGACGTTGAAGGGTGTTGCTCCTCGAAGACGATTCCCTGAGGGCCATTTGGTAGGCTACTTCGAACGCTTGACCTAGCGTCAGTATTACTTCGGTGGCTTGGTCCTGAAAGATTGTTGTGTTTCGAATGATCGGTGGTTTTGAGTTATGTACAATTATGATTTTAACTATTTACCATTGTAGCTACGCAGAATACGTGGCAGTAGTGGCTCTTTGTCGTTATGTCTTTTGTGATGTACGCAAAATGTGTTAAGTCGTCGGCGTCTTGACATGCGCAGTGAATGTTGCGGATTTCGTGTTCGCACACTAAATTCTATAAAACCATGCGAAAATAAAAAAATGGATAATATTCAAATCAAATACATAAAAAAAACATGAGAATGTAGTGAAATCTGATAAAGATCAATATTTGAAAAACAACTCACCCTAGTTATAGTGTTCAAGAATTTCACACCCCTATATGAAATGGATAATATAATATCAGGTAAAGCTCTAGGTTCATTCGTGGATTTCTTCAATTTCTGTATAGACTTCTGTGTTGATTCTTTTCCCCGCAATTCTTTAACAATTGTCGAACCCAAATACTGAAAAATAATAAACGATGTGTAAAAAAAGCACGCGAAAATAGTAATCTGAATTTATTCAAAATAATTAAAAACATAAAGAAAAATCATGATAGATAATAAAAAAAAAAAACTCACATTAGCAACATACATCACAGAGCCTGTGACCAAAGATAATGGTTGATGTTTCCACTGAGTGCATAATGTTCCAGGAACGCCCACCATTAAAGCACACGGTGCTCTGATTTCCAAATCTACACCCCTAGCTGGTGGAGGAGGAGGAGGTCTATTCTTTTTATGACTTCTTTTCAAAGTTTCACCCCCCGGACCTGGAGTGGTTAACTGATTCTGTGTCGAAGCTGGACTCGGCTTTGCGGCTTGATCGGCATTACTTAGTATGTGATTTGTTTGTGTATTTGTGATTGTCGTTGCAGTTTTTACTGACATCAAATCTGGTAATTTTTCTTTAATTTCAGCGTTCAAAGATTGTAAATTTTTCTCCTGAAAAAAAATTATATTTAATACACATATTGGTATCAAAAGATGACATATAAAATGAACGTAATATTTCGCATTGAATCGCTGAATGTACATATAATTTTACAGCAACGCTAGTGGGTTCTTTTCATAAAAATCCCGTGAAGCGTTTTTAGCCACTTTTCAGTCGTACACATGTGAATTGCATACATATACGTACGATTCAACAGTCGTCTGAGTGCCATATGAAAACTCGTGAAAATAAGCTTTCGAAAAGAAAAGCATTCGTCGGATGAGGCTCGCTTTGTGAAAAGCTCTTTGCGAGCTTTGTATACGAGAAGTTTCGGAGTGCTAATGAAAAATAACGAAACGCTGATTAACACTCGTGCGCGTTGTTTCAATAACGTCATGTTTTTTTTTCATTGAATGGCACATGTGAATTTCAATCGAATAAGAGAGGTTTCGAATCAAAAACGGGCATCCCGAAATGTGTAAGTCGGAATGAATCTCAATAATTTCGAACGTTTCGTTATCAATTCAGAATACGGCGTTATCAATAAATTAAATAAATATTTAGTAAAGCGATTGGTTCTTTTTTGAAATATTATGATAGCAAAATACTCAAATACAGAAAAACCAATGATATAATATTTAGTTTGGTAGATATTAAATAGAAAAATTAACTTTTTTATAGCCCAACTTAATCGAATCCTATGTTTCGACATTTTACACGAAAGACGTAATTTATATCAAATTACGACATAAGAAAAGCGAAATTGTAAATCCCTTTATTTTTTAATACCTAGTTTTATTTTGGAGTTAGCCGTGCAGTATTTGATAATGAAGCGCTAACAAAAGGTGACGAAGTGCGGCAGACAGGTTCATCACGACGATGATACTCCTCTTTGTCTTGGTTGAAGAGCCATACAGGCTTTTTTATTCTTTTGTCATAAAAAAGCAACTCTAAAAATAAAAGCGCAACACCACTAATTACCCGACTCGCGTGCACTTTCCGATTGTCGATGAAAAGGATCGTTCACGCGAAACTGTTCGCTAATTATGCCGCAAGATTCGTTTTCAATACGTTCCGAAGCAGTGTTTCTAAATATTTTTTTAGCTGCATTTTCGATATATTTATTTCGAAACTCACCAGAGTATTGAGAGCCTTCAGGTCTTCGATGTTATTGATTGGTCCATTTTGTCTGCCGGCAACTGAAGCCAATATTCTTCTCCTGTGTCCAACTTTTTGTATTTCTAAAACCGCTGTCAATTCGACTTCCCATATCCTTCTCACCCTTTCCATATCGGTATACAAATGTTTTCTAAACGTTTCTTGATAACATTCTAAACCTGATAATAACAATGGAAAAAGTTACAAAAATAAATAACGTTTTTAAAATTCATTAAAATAACACCGGTGCATACCTATTGACGTTAACCATTTGTTAACAGCCTCCGGATCATTTTCGATCTCTTTATCTACATTGTTATTACTAATATTGTTATTGTTATTTATATTACTCTGACTCTTGACTGTCGAAACAGAAAGGACCTCGTCTATTTTGTTCGGCAGCGACTTGCACGAATCCAAAACCTTTGTTTTTTCCGGCTCCTCGATGGCCATCTCCGCAAAATCGCTGTCTTCGATGACGCCATTCTAAACGAGAAAAACATCGATGTGTCACTCGCGACGATCTTTCTTAACCTAAATATATATTACCACGCAGGCAGAAGCCGCTCTTTTGATAGATTTGAATTTGAATCTGATGAACGAGCACATTTCGAAACGGAAACGACGTCAACACTTAGCGACGACGGGCGCGCTAATAGAGTTAAGTTTTGAGGACAAAGAGAGCAAATGTCGCATTTGTATGTGACAAACATTTCGCTAAACGATAGTGTTATCTTTATGTTTCAAGGCGTGCAGGACCAACATGCAAAAGAGGCGTAGTAATGTGTTATAATAGTGTTTTCAGATAATAATTGAAGTGACCCGTATCCGCGCGCGCGATAATTTCACGCTAATTGCATACGAATTTAGAGGAGCGATTGCGCAAAATTCATATCTACATTTTAGGAAAAATTAACTTCGATTAAAGTTGTTTTATTTTGAATTAAAAAAACTGAATATTGTATTATTTTATTATGTATTTGAAACTATAATATTTCCAGTCATTGTTTCAGACTAGTAAGTTGATTATATGTTACAAGAATAAAGCAGTTCCAATTCCAACTGTCAAAGATAAGTAACTTGATGGTACTCACTATAAAGTCGACGTGGTCATATCCGTTGTTTACAAAGTTAGATTCCAGGTGTTGCAAACCAAGTCCTGTCAACCAACTGAGAACCGAAGGACCAGCCGGTGCACAAGGACTTAGTGAACTTTCAGAACAGCTGAAACGAGCACCTAAACGTGACTGAAACTCTTGCTCTAGTTCTTCGGCGAATACACTTTCGCGCACTAAACGAGATCCAAACGATGCCATAATTTCGTTTATTTTAGCCCACTCCTCCTACGAGTAAATATTTTGATTAAAAAACCACATTATAAACGGTTTTCATTGAAAGATTCGATCAATTTACCTGTTCATCGAAGGGACTGAGCATAGACAGAGGTTTATCTAAACTAGCTGAAGATGGTGGATTGCTGATCTGGTCTTTATCTTCGACATGCCTATACTGCCAGGGATCCACATCTGGATCTATCCTGGTTCCGGGTTGAATTTCTTTGGTTCTATTTCCAGCCGTTCCGATACCAAGACCTTGTATTCCATTGTCATAAACGTTTTTCAATTTTCGTAAAGATTTTGGTCTTTCAGCTGGTACGGGTCTTACGCCGATTCCGTCCAAGGTGGTTGTGGATCCTTTAAATAGACCTGTAATCAAATTAATAAATCCTTTAATTTTTTTTAAATATAACTGTTCAATTATTATTTAAAATAATAGATAAAGAATCCAAATACAATAGAAAAGGGTTATATCGAATTTCTATGAATTTTTTTATGATAAAATGCATTCTTCCTAAATTTATAATTCTCGCTAAATGTTGAAATACTTATTCTGAGAAAATTTTGAATAAACTTTTCGATTGAGATTCGATAAAAAACGCAGCGTTTTAAAAATTGATCTACAAATACGCGATGTGTCTATTCTCGGTGAGTAATTTAACGTGTTGAAATGATCTCGTGGTTATTTTTTACTGTAGCGATTGCTCAATAAGACAATTAACACGAAACGTACGAACAAAGGAATACTGTTGACGAACGCAAGACAGGCAGTTTTCTTGTTAAATTAAAAAAAAAACATCTTTTCGAAACAGAAAAAGTTCGAATATGTATACTGTTTTTACGAACTCCTGGGTGTTCTTCGGGTTCAACATTTGAACGCTTCAATAAAATCGCAAACGATTGTATGCGAAACTGTGTGGGTTTGCGTGTAAAATAACAAGGTTGAATGAGACTATTTCTATTTGGATACGAAGGCCAGTTCATGACACTGATCGACAATTAAATTGTTGATGAATCGTCATGAATGTCGATATTGTCAATAGAAAATTTTTTTAAGCCTTGTTTAGAATAGAAATAATAAAATTGAAATGAAGTTGTAAAATTTACGAAAGATTTGTACGGTTTTGTATATTTATAAATGATAATTTTATAGAGAATACGGTAAAACCATATGAGGAAAAAAGTAGTATCAATAACCATTCCAGGAAATAACAGATAATAATTACACCCAACTAATTTGATATCTAAATATAATATAAATATAAAAAAAAACCGAGAACACTTTAATATAAAATACATTGAAATTGAAAGTAAAATTTCTTATCACATAAATCGATAAGATTATTTTTTAATAATCTTCGGATAGTTTAAATTTTGAAAATTACGACATTCACACAAAATACCTATGATTTCAGCTAAAAACAATTGGAACATTTTCATAGTATATTTTCTTCGGTACGATTTAAATAATCCACCAACAGCCAACTTTGCCTATTTAAATTTTTGTGCCAATTTTTAAAAAGACTCAATTCCTCGGAATATAATTTCGTTCGCGAAAACTACAGTTTATTCCTATTCAATTCACTGCTGAAATGAAAATAAATATATCAAAAATTAATGACCAAATCTCCTTGAAATTGTTGCATTCGTAAGAATACAATTTTTGATACAAGATACTCGATGATAATTGTCATTTAATGGATATAACCTTGTAAAAATGATTCGCAACAACAATGGCGATCGATATCTTTCTAACTACATATCATTAGACTCAAATTTATGCGTTATTCAAATTATACTCACAATTTCCATGAAAATTGCAATTCCCCATGAAATCATCGGTGCAATGTTGACAATCATGCACAAATTGCGAATAAAATATATGATTGAACGACGATATTCAGAGATTTCGCAAAAATATAATATAATACACTGTTTCGAACACACGCTCGTTGCAATAGTCCTAATGACACTGAACTCAAACACAAACCAGAGAAGTCATTTCCCATGATTTCACTAATCTACAAAACTGATAACCCAACTCCATATTACTCATCGATAACAGAAACCAGCTATAGTACCGAGAATTCGGTCATCGGTTCGCGAGACTTTTCATTGTAATTTACGTGTTTTGTATCAAAATGGGTATTTAATCATTTCGATATGAATCACGTAACTATATCCGTATCAATATTTAGATGATTTCGATAAATTTTCGTATTAGATTTCGTTATGTTGCGTTCGTTCGTTCGTTCGTTCGAACAGTCGTTTGTAAACTGACCGTTGATAAAAATTGATCCAATTCAAACGTTCATTAGGTGCACACTCTCTTTCTATAGGGCCATTATGATATAAGTTATATTTATAAAATACGCATTTAGAAAATGAAAACGAGGAAAAATAAAATAATTGACATTGCTAATACAATATATATTTGTACAATGAGTGAATTTTTAATATTTTAATATCATGGATATATGACCGCAACCTGTAATATCGGACGAAAAAATTTGTTGAAAATAAAAATGCAACTTTCGAGCAAATATTTACCGAAAAAGTCATACAAGAGAAACGCGTGTTTTGTATTCTGCGACGGTTCAGTTTTGCGAATCCACAAACAAAATATTTCCGACATGATTCACATAAAACAACTGAAACAACATTTAAAATCCGAAGATGCATAAATATACGATTGTGCGCTGCATAAAAACAAAAGGTTACTAAAAATAATTTTGCAACCTCTAACATTAAATGCATGAAAAAATACAACGTTTATATAAATCTCGAGTATTATCAGAACTTTGTGTGCATGTAAATACATACTGTATTACTTACAATTTTGGAAACACACTGTATGTCAAAATGATAAATCTGACACTGTTACCGACGTCACATACTCAACGACTAACCGGATGACTCGTCTTGTTATGCGAATATAACAAGTGCATAATTTATTACAATTCGAAAAATTACATGTCGAAAGTCAATGTTCGTAAATTTAATAATCACGAATAGAAGGATAATGAAATAAAAATGAGAATTTTCTCCATTTTTATAATAAAATTTTCAAAGAAACATGATAACTATTTTTTTTTCATCATAAATTTAATAGATTTTTTTTTTTAAATTTACAGGTTGATAATGATTGAGATAAAAATTATATCAATTCTTAGTACCTACAAGCAAGCTAATGAGAGTTATTTTTATCAACATATATTATACATGAAAAACAAAATTCCAAATATATATAGGTAATATATGATATGTAATATTAGGTTTTATCGCAATATTAAAAATTCCTATTTAGACACTTTGACAAATTAAGACAGATAAAACAATCAATTCCACACATACCAACATAAAAGCGGTGCAATTGATGATTTCGATATTTACAAAATAAACAGAATTTTATTATCGAATTACAATATTTCTCTCAAAACATCCAAACTCACCGATTTCCAAATCATTTTCAAGCATACACGAAATTTCATCGACAAATTCGAATTCCATTCAGCGAAATCCTACCACTCGGAACCTCTGTAATTCGAATCGAGCGCTTCTTTCAACTGCGTCCCAAAACAAAAACGAACGCAAATTCCGTCAGGTGAAGAGGAGGGATCAAATGGCGAATCAAAACGAGGCGCAGAGACAATGGACAAAAACAAGCGGCTTTCAATGCGCTTCAGCCATTCATTTGTACGCATAAAGGCGGCTTCATCCGACACAAAACTTGTCGAACAATGAAAGTGACCGACAATGAACGGCGGAATTGAATGGGATCCGACATACTTGGGATACAGGAAGTGAAACTGGATTTTTTTTTGTCGAGAACGGTAGCAAAATGATCGACGGAATCGCCACTTCCGATCGATGATCGTCATCGAGTTTTGGAGTTGTGTCTATTTCGTTACGGAAACGTTTATTTTTATTGACGATTGGGAAAGCATTTGTTGAATCATTAACAATGAACTATTTTTACAATGATTCAGTCATAAAATTTTGACATTTATATTAGTAATATTTGCGTTGAATATATGAGGAAAATGAAATAACTGAACTTTTTGAACATTCAAATTATTGAGTCATTTCTTTATTATCTTTTTTTTTTAAATAAAATTGATAATATTTCTTCTATGTACAGTAATAAATAAATTAATAGTTCTAACAGTAAAAATAAACAATTAAAATGGAATGCAACATCTCAAATGCATTGTAATACACGAAAAAAATTAAACGCGTTTTGTTAAACATAAGCACGAAAAACTAGCGTTCGTTATCACAAAATTATCTCGTACGAGTAAGAAAATCTCAAGCAATCTCCATTACCTTGATGCGCCGCACTAAACAGTAAATCTACCCGTAATAGTTTATTAGCTAATCAGTGGAAGCAAACCGCCGGTTTTAAAGTCGACAAATTACTATAATTTATAAAAATTTGTTAAGGCAAATTAGCTTTTTTGTTAGGAAGCAATCAGGCCGCGGCACACGTGTAAATCTGACAGTCGATTTAGATAATGACACGGCTCATTTCACATCATGATTTAAAATTACTTTGTGCATTTTTTTACCTTTAGACAGTCACAACATAAAATATGTACACAAAAGGTTGTTCGTCCCGCTGCGACTCGGTAATGTGGGTGGTTACAAAGAAAGCCAGCCATACTTTATGGGACAGTAAATTTTAATCCTCATACGAGTAACGTTTATGAACGTTCACATACTTTTTTTCGTAGTTAACTGATTGTGAGATTAAACGCAAAACAGAATTGATGTAATTTCGACGTTCTTGCGAATGTACATTTAGCGAATTGTGCAATTGAAAATAATGCATTTCGTGTGCGGGCATGAGTGCACGTAAAAGTCATCAAGTCAATGCGTTGTTCCATTAGTTAAAGTGACACAGTTTCGCATTGTGATCGTTCTTCTAATGCGTTATCAGTTGTTTTCAAATATTACATTTAGCGAAATAGGTGAAATAATATATAATTGAAAAATTAAGTCCAGTACTAAAGTGCATGATAGAATTTCCTTACATTAATTACAATAATATTATCAATTGCGTGTTATATTTATAAATAACATAATTTATTTTTAATTATTTCAATTTTATAATCTACACAATGCAAACCAATTAATAATGAATTAATCGAAAATTAACTCCTGTAAATATCAGTTCGAATCAACAAAGTGGACATGAAATGTTAACAAGTTTTAATAGTATGTACACAAGCAATATCGCATTCATTTCAATCGTGAAATTATAGTGATTGCATTTCAATATTGAATCATTACACAACTCACGATTACGTGGCCCACTTACAGCACAACATCACCTTTAAATGTAGCCGTTAAACGAACAGGTGTCTATTAAATAATTCAATTAACGGCACCACTTCCGAACCGAAACGGTGAGCCCCATTGTTCACACATTATAAATCGACCTTCGTACGAGAAAGTCGACGCCTTATTTTCCCGCCACTTTTACAATACCGGATATTTCGTTGACGTTGTTTGGATAGAGACTGTAAAAAAAGAATTCGACGACCGCGGCTTTTTTATGGATCCCACAAAAAAACATTCGAAGATGTGTAGCACATGGTGGATTCACCCACCGGCTGTCTACTAGGCAGACAACGTCATTCTTTCATCGCACACGAACGTTTTAAAAAACGATCTAAAAATACGTAGGTGAACGTCGAACTTAATAAATTCGATCCCGATCGGCTTTTATGAGAGCATCTAGAATCGATTCGGATAAAACATGCGCCATTGATCGTGAATACAATTGTGGACGCGATATTGGTTGTGATATATTGGATCGATCGTTAAATTAAGGTGTTTCGAATATTAATGATATTATGAGGTGGTTCTATACTGAAAATTGGAAATTGTATTTGAAAATCTCTGACAATGAGGCAGATAGGAGCATCCTGGGCCTGTCCGTTAGCGTTGATTTGTTGTAGCCGTTCGACTATGCAACTCTGCCGTATCGTTTAAATTAGTCCTATTTAAATAACAAAGCTGTTATTCATGAGGCCGACGACGAAGACGATTCAGAAGAAACTAGACAAGACCTAAAAAATGACGAAAGTGAAAAAATAGGGAGGGGAACCGTAATATAGTGAGATAAGGTCAGTACGCAGCGAAGATAAGCCGAATTGGAAATTAATTCGTTTTCTATGTTGAAGTTGAATTTTAATAGAAGATTGAGAGTTCAAATGCACTTGAAGTTGTTCTTCAATGAGTCGTTGAATGAGCATACAGTGAAGTCTTTCAATACTCGTTATAAGTCTCGGTCGAATGGAATGTATGAATAGTTTTTATTATTAAATTTTCATACGTACCAATTTGATGTTCCGGTGCCATAATCTTGAAGGAGTTCTTTCAAAGAATGTAATTTATTTTAAGTTTTAATCACTATACACCATTGTCTATTTTTATATATGTTTCCAGCACTTCACTGACGTTACTTTGAAAAATTAGAAAAAATATATTTAGAATGCACAAAATTCCTAGCGTAATACTCCGAAGAAAATTGTGGTCAATGATAAGTTCACGGGAAATTAACGGTCGCACACTCATCTCGCTAATTAATCACCAAAAACATACAAAACGCATTTTACGAGTCGAATCGTAAATGCGTTTCGAAACGGAGGAAACACACACCTCAAAGTCGATAATAACATTTATAAAAACGAAATTGTGCCGTTATTCGTCAAAAATCTCCACGAGCGAATCGCCTATAGAAAATTCATAATTAATATTTGTACGAACGAGAATTCGACGTGCCGTATAATTACGCCATTGAAAACAACCGGTAAAAAAATAACAAGCTTCATAACACACGTGCAAGTTGAGAAATATTTTCACGTGCACATAAGACCGAATACAAAAATCTAATCGTGATATAAATTAATCACATACGAGGAATATCGTTTATTAATCACATAGGGATATCGTTTATGGAGGCATTATCTGAATACGTATTTTTATTATTTGTTCATTACAAATCGAGCTTAGAATTCAGTCAAGGTTAACAACTGATAACTCTGAATGTTGTGGCTGTTTATCGGATCGTGGAAACCTGCATTTGACTTTCATTATCAGTAAAACAGATACAAATTCCGGGAAGTCAAGTCAGACCGGATTAAGGATCGCTACTTTATATGTAAATCATATACGGTTATGGAATATCTACCATTTAGTATGAATCAAGATTTCGTTAGAAATCCGAGAGGAGTCCAATTAGAGCACTGCATACAATAAGCACGTCATGTTCTGCTTTACAAAGAAAATGTGTTTCACAAATTCAAAAAATAACATTTCCGTATTTGGTCTCTGTCCAAATATCCTCTTCACAAAAAAAAAGTATTTTTCGTATGTGATACAATCAACAATAAACGTTTGTTCTTTTACCATAAAAATAAAAGTATGAGTTAAGCTGCCAACTCTTGTGTTTTCAGTAAGTATTCTCATACATATTTCTTCACATGTTTTCAACGGAAAATCTTATGTGCTTATTTTTTATTTCATCGATTGTATCAGAATACTTAACTGATATAGGTTTTGTTTATTTTTGTGAACTATCGCGGTACAAAATCAAAACTATGTATTTTCAATATGCGAGTTATAAAGGTGTACGTACAGTGATAAAATTATAACGGATTCATTGTGAAACAACAATATTTATACACTTAACTATCTCCCCCATTATTGACTTCCAAGTTCTAAATATAGGATACGAACCCATAAATAAGACCAATTTCAACATAGACCGAAGAAAACTACCGATTATCCGAGATTATTTGGAACTCAAACAACCAGAATCGTCTACTAATTCATGAGATGAAAGAAAATCCCGATAAAATAAAAAGAACCGTACAAACAAACAATACACCATGATAAAATGTTTGATCCGATATATTAAATTCAAGTAAAAAATAATCGAATGTACATATTGACTATAACATACATATGTATATGTTATATTGGGAGAAAGTGCGTAGATTCGTCTTCACGAGACTCCAAATCAAGCACGAGTATTCGAAGATATTTTTATTTACATATTATTTTTTCAATACTGTCAATCAGTGAAGATGTGAAAAGCCATAATAATTCTTCATCCATTGAACGGTCAAACGTCGGTTTCATCATTTTCAATTTATTCTCGGAAGTTCGTGCGAGACGGGTTCGAGAGACTACCATCGTCGAAATCCGATAATTGATTCGGAGTACATACACACGAAGAAAATGATATAAAAAAACGAGTTTACGAAAAGCAATAAGTGTACACTTTACAGACGTGTCAAACCCAAATCGATTATATTATAACTGCAGAATCATGACGAAAAGTAAGTACAATCTTATAATCGTATGAGTTTTTCGTACAATGATCGTAGTGTATGATAACAATATAAAGGTTTGATTACCAAACTGTTCGTGGGCCTGTTAATGCATGTGGTGGTAAATTAAGTCGTTTATCTTTTTTTATGAATCTTTTCAAAAATCCGAATTTCGTAATTTAATTGTAGGCTTTCTATACCGGATTCAAACACGTTTTGTAAGATTTTTTTTCGATTTTAATCAAAATTCTAAATGAATATTTTTAAATTTGAAAAAAAAACTTAAAATTGTAAACACAGTGAACCAAATGCACTTCAGATTTATTTGAATAATAATTTAAATTATCATAATCCTTGAAATATTAATTTATGAATAAATTAGATAATTTTTAATGAAAAAATACATAACAATGAATGTTTCAGTATATTATTATTTTTTTGCCATCATAGTTTAATATTCCTAGCTCTAAATATATTTAACAACACTGCCAAATTGTCAGAAAATAGATTGACGATATTTCTAGACCTCAAAATAACTAGAATAAACAACGACATATGAACGACTCGTGTTACGATATAAAATTATACATACGTAATATATTTTCAACTCGATGACCCAATAACACAATTATATATATACAAGCCAATTAAATAACCAAATCCCCGATTAAACTGACAGAAATATATTTCGATGAAACTTTTATATGCAACTACATATCTAAAACCGTTCAACAAAGAAACCCATCGCACAAAAGATGTTTAATTTCAAAATAACCGAGGCTACGTCTTTCAACCGTCCCACTAAATATTATTGAAAATATTAACAACTCGCTAGTCGAACAGAGTAGTCCACCAAATTGCTAATGGAGAAAACAGAAAGACGTTATTTCGAGGCCCCCTCGAGCGACTTGTATCACAAAAGACACATTGCGTGCCAACTATGTCACAATTTGGAAATAAACGGGTTCCAGTGACGGATTAATCCCTTCAATCGAAACGAGCCGGTGTCTTTTAGTGTCATCTGTGAAATCCAGCTACGATGACTGCGATGACGACACGTGAAGACGAGAAAACTAGACGAAATTCAGCCTGTGAAATATATGTATTATACAAATGTATATTTGATACAACAGGGATTGCGAAAATGACACGTTTTTGTGTTTTATTTCTGGGCTTTGTTTATTTTGTGGTGGAAAATTTCGCGTTGATCGGATATAGATCCGACGCCTTGGGAGACGACTTAGAAATAGATTTTGCGTATTTTTGTACATCGATCTGTGAATAATGTTTTTTTTTTGCATCTGTTGATATTATATAAAAACTCCAAACAAATCGTTATTTTAAAATTGACATTCGATTTGTATAAGTTTAACGCTCTCAAAAACGATAGAGAATTTGTATGAAAATGTATGCATGTTGTATGCAAATCAGAATGTTTGCATAATGAGAACACAACTCAAGGTCGATTCAAGTATACAAGCGCATCGTTTTTTATAGAAATTAATAATTCATGTATTTTTGTGTTACTGTGAATTTCAGACACACACCCAATCCTCTTTTTATGTGGTTCCGAAATAACACGATTCAAGGAAGAACCGATTATTTTTTCACTATAACACGGTATAAAAATTAAAAAAAAAGTATTATTATGCCACAATGGTAAGATTCGGTGCAGACCGGTAAACTGTTATAATTATAGTTATTAAATAAAAGATTTTAAAATGTTATTTGATGATTTTACATGAATTTTTTTCACATTAGACATTTTTTTATAAAGTACATTCGAATGGAAGTTCTATCCAAATATACTGATGGAACCTATTTCCAATTTTTATATGATCACCACACGATTTTTTTACACGGTAGTCTCTGGAACGTATCCCCCGTGTAAAAAGAGGATTGATACATATCATTTGATTCGATTACGCAAGTCGATCGATCACTTATGACTAAATTCAAATATTGGATCAACTATTTATTTGAACGAATACATCAAACGAGATCTGAAAACTATGACGCACCGACTCGACATTGAAAAAACCCGCTATTTCTTCATCCGTCGACCCGAAAGATTGCATTTTTCCTTATGCACACAAAGTGCGAGGCCGAAAGGCATAAAATCGTCGATTAGCCGAGAAATATTCATGAGATACGAAATTCGGGGATACAAGACACAGTACTTGGAAGGGTCAATGCGCCATTGGAGTCCTCGAACCCGCCGAGGATCCTCACCGAAGACCCATTCGTCTTGATGAAAAAAAGACATGAAAAAAGCGCAAATACGTGCCCGTATAAATATTGTATATCAAAAAAGCGTACCAAATGGAAAATAAGCCTCAAAACAGTGCATAGTTCGAATTTGCATAACGAAAACGAGGCGATAACGATATCGTTAATTAATAGTCAAGTTTGACCGGTCGTTTCGACGGCGGCTAACTGCTTGGATTTATCACGTTCTGTGAAAATGTTATGTTAAATTTTTATGGCTGTTTCGTATTCATGGTGGGGTTTTCGATGCGAAAACGTGAGCGCTCTTTTACTTTGTAAAGTGTCGATCGATGTATCAGTTTGAATATTAATATCGATCGATGGTTCGATAAAAATATTAATGTCATAGATTGTGTGTGACGATATTTGGGAAGCACAAAAATATTCGGACGTAGTATATAAATCATTATGTTCACAGTGGGGCATGATGTTTTGTAATGAATTTTTATTTTTAGCCGCGTACTGAATGATTATGCAACGATTCATAATTGTAAGCGAAATAAAGGTATTTTTTATGAAACGAATGTGAAAAGTGGCATTTTTTGTGCTCAGAAATTTATGCAGCGTGCGTATTATTAGTCACCTACGATAATTACGAAACAACGCTTCAACAAATAAGAATATTGCGATAAAAGTATTTTCTGAAAAAGAATCTAGCTATTCGAGAGGATATAATTATACAAAGGATATCCGTGCATTTATAATCGGAAAACACTCGTCTATAAATAATAAGAGAACCTTTGGCTTAATTTTATTCAAACTGATGCTATTGTGACTTCAGACGATATAAGTCACACGACATAGATTAATTTAATTAGAAGAGGACACGTAATGACGACATGATGCCAAGAACATGTGCAAAGTCTAAAAATTAGTCATGACAAAATCATAGACCAAATGGAGCATAAATAATAAAAAGCTTGAAAAAAGAGTGTAAATGCGATTATCGTAAGTCAACTTATATTATATGTAAATCAATGTCCATATATTTTTATGAATTACGCATATTTTATAGAATTATTCTATTCAA
The DNA here is from genome assembly GCA_009617725.1 of Hydropsyche tenuis. Classification (NCBI taxonomy): domain Eukaryota; kingdom Metazoa; phylum Arthropoda; class Insecta; order Trichoptera; family Hydropsychidae; genus Hydropsyche; species Hydropsyche tenuis. The sequence goes on from VTON01000039.1 coordinate 459,951, forward strand.
TGGACGTTCTAAAGAAACCATAAATAAGCCTGAATTTCACGCAATTTTACCATTCAGGGTGGAAGTTGAAAAAACGGATGATTATCATCCTTGTAAGGTACCGGGATAACCCTAAAGCTCTTATGTTGCATCGAAACGGGTTACGTGAATGCAACAACCTTGATTTATGATCCAAGACTTTAACAATGAGAAATTTCCTTCAGATAAGAAAGAGATACGTGTCGAAAAATGCGTATAAAATATTCAAAAGATCCCTTGAACATGTCTGACTTGATCTTAGGGTCAAAATTTTGATGGCTATCCACCTTGGACGATGTAAAAGCATGTACTCGTTCTTCGTATATTCGAGTTACGACATATAAACATCATACTACGAAAAATGTCACGTATAAGTACGCGAAATATCGATATTTACTTATTCGTACGCTTGAAAATTACATATTACATATTTCAACATATTAAGAAAATAATAATTAAAAATTGACCTAACAAAACCACAGTTTTAGACGAAAATACATAAAAAATATACAATGAGGTGCAAAATATGAAAGAAAAAAAAACAAAATCGAACCGAATTAAACCGAAACGCGATAAGCACTTCAGTACGCGCACGGCACACAAAAACAATACGGAATACTACGCATCTATAAACAGAGAACACTACTGAAAACTATCAAAATCCACATACGAATCGATTCCGAATCCATTCAACAGTTCTGTATATATTTTCGAACTTTGAACGAGAGACGTACGACGCGCACAGCTGACTAGATAATACTGGAGCCGGTGAGGCGTGAGCGCTTGTGTTTACGCGCCAACTTGTTGGTGTTCGTCAGCACGTGGTCCTCCTTTTTGTGTGTGTGTGTTCGTTCCTATGAGCAGGTGATGGTGAACCTTTTGTCTCCAATTGATGCTTCGAATTGGTTGAATCAGCTGAAAATTGTCAGGGGAACGAAGCGGAGAAGCTCGCGCGGCCGCGTCGACCAGGTAACTAACTGGTTCTCATATCGCAGGTACATTTTTGTTTATCGTATTTGAAAATATCGCAACAATGTGGATGGTGTGTTTGTTTGTTCATTTACCTGCGTGCTTGCTGTGGTAAAATTTAATCGACTTGCAATAATAAGGGAAAATTGTTGAATGCGCGTTCGCGTTAATGGCGACGCGATGGCGGGCGCTGTGTCGCAATTTGAATTGAATGATTATTAGATTATTGTAAAATTTGCGTCTGCTTTCACAATAATTAATTATATTAGTGCGTTGCCTTCGGAAGTGTTTGCGCTCTGTAAATATCTCAATTATATTGAGAAATGTGCATTGATTGCGTTTAATCTGCGCTGCGATCTGAGGAAATTTTCAAATATTGACGATTTATATGTGAACAATACTAAAACCTTTTAAAATCAACAATGCATTTTTTTGTTCGAATTCCAAACACCACTTTACCTAAACCTGCGATTTTCTACCTAGATAAATTTGCACACAATCATACAAAAAAATACGAGGACAAGAACACAATCCCACCTAGTAATTCGAAACTGTACTAAAATAAAATACCTATCGCACAAAAACGACATAAACACCGGTCATTTAATATCCATCAACAAACAAAAAAATGACTTAATTGAACCGACGTATATCAATCACAAAACAAAATTGAATCAAAGTGCACAAATCGACATCCGCCACTGTTTTCGAAGCGCTCGCCGTGATTTATCGAGCGCATTCTTTCCCTATTAACATCGGACGGGCCGTAAATATCCGACTTAACCTGGACAATTTGAATATATTAAAGATGAGTAGTGCCGATGGTTAGGCTGCCCTGCGGTAAGAGACATTACGGGCCTCATAAGTAACAGGCAGACGTTGCGTTTATTATGCGCGCGAGATTCGTGGCCAGACGCAGCCACTGACTAATTCAGAGGTCGTGAACCTCTGGTTTTTTTTTTAAATTTAATTTTCATAGTGTTGACTCATTTGCGGATCGTCGAAGGAATGTCTTCTTATCAACGTGTGCGGCGTATGTAATGTACGTTGCAGGACGAGGGGAAAGTTGGAGTGATTGGGTGTGTCTAATGTGTGAATTTTGAATGTGAGTTGAATCATAGTCGTTATTATACGTAACCTTTGTAACGTTTTCCGAATACCATCGGAAATTTAGGTATTTTTCCTTATAGAGTGTGTTAACATATACATATATTTAATACTAATAATCAGTCCGAGTCAAATTATATCATGCTGATATTTGATCACATTAATGTATTGACCGTGAAAATTGTTGCTTAGCTTCGGTAATTGATGAGTGAACTTTCGATTGTTATCAACATATACGAGTACATCATTAGCAATCTGTAAGTTATCCGCTGCAGGACAACGTCTTATGAAACAAATGCCATAAGTTAGGCTATACCTTACCGCGTAAGCCCAAATCGTATTGGTAAGAACAACATGTACGACACAGCAGAAACAAATCATTGAAAGTTCAAAAAAACTATATACCATATTTCTGATATTGAGAATTGGGCACTCAAATAATCTCTACAAGTCAATTATCTATCTACTGACCACCCGAATTATAAAATATGAGAGTTGAAGTATCGAATCATGATACTTCAATATCATATCAAAATATTATTCGAAGTAAAAAAGTTGGGAAAGTCTGAATCGCTGCGACTAAATCGGTTTGAAGACTCGGCTCCCAGGCGCCTGTTGGCCGCCTCTGACTGTGCTCTTACATAAACACACAAGCGTTGAACTTGAATTATCCGACTAATTTATGTTTGGCGAAGTGGCTAAAATTATCTCACACCGACTCCGGCAACACTGTCCAGTGTCCAGTCGTGAAGCTGTCGTTTTTTTTCTATCCAGTCCGGTTAGCAGGGTTAAGTCGGCGTATTTATAATATGTTAACCGTCTAGTTTTAACCGAAGCATTAATTTTTATATTCTTATTATTGTTTTATTTGCGTATTCGTGCACTTATACGGTGACGTGCCGAGTGAAAAATGCGTGCGAGGCGTACATATGACGCATAGTGCAATTATTTCGATGATTGTTTCAATTTGTTTCAACGAATGTGTTTTTTCAACCTTTTTATTTATAATTTTTGTTATAAATAAGTAGACAATGATAGACCACGTTTGTGAAAAGCAAAAAATGATAAATTATCTGCATTGCGAACAATGAATGCAGACATAAAACATGACGGATATGACTCATTTTATTTCTATTGCATGCATTTTTGTGAAAAATTTTAGTATATGCTCAGCTATTTAAAGTTTTGATAAAACAGAACGTTTCAAAGGTCATTTCGATAACTTTAAAATTTCACTAAATAAAAATGTAATAATCATATACTTAAATTCATTAATTTTTCGTTGCTCCATAAAAATCTATTCAATCATCATTTCACTATTTTTTTCATAATTATAAAATAAAAAATATTTATCCAAATGCATTAATCAAACAATAATAAAATTGTAGTCACATTAGCTTATCACTATTTAATATAAACCAAACGATTCTTCACAATCCACTAATCATATTTACCGAGTAAAACAATGAATCGACTATCGGTAATTCTCCGTACATTGACTTTTCAATAGACTCCGAATCGACAATGAAAATATCTCGAAAAACTCCAGCTTTTCACATACATAGTTAGATCGATTTCAATGGCTCCAATGAAACGGGAATACGTGCACATGTACTTTTCAAATCGAATGCACGCCATTGCTTCCCGCCCACGCCACGACCGCGCCTTACCTTAATTGGATTTAAAAGGAATATTGTCGCGACGTGTGCGCAGACTAAAAATAAATGTAAGACCAAATAATCCTAAATGCTTTAGAATTGAATTGAAGTCGGTAAAACGTACGACGGATAACAATTCGTCGGCGGGATCGTATCCATTAACTTTATTGCCGGCTTAACAGTTTATATAGACAACAGTCTTAATTTTCGAATCTACGCAAATATAAGATATAATAGTATAATCGGAATAAATTTACATATTTTCAATAAGGCAAGTTAATTTATTTTATAATGAAAAAAATTATATAACTTTAATTGCTTCGTGTATAAAAAATGCGTAATTGAATAAAATTTTGATATGATCCGATCTGACAACGTATCGGCCGCACTCGACGGTGCAATTATAATAATACCGGGTAATGATTTAATTTGTTACGCGGGATAATTTCAAGCTACCACTGTTCGACAAAGGAAGAAGATCGGGATCTCGGAAATTGGAATTAAAAGGCGTGACCGACGAGACGCATTGTTGTCTGGATTTGTGGAAGAAAATAATTAAAGGAAACACGAGGCCCGAGCGGACGTCTACTTTTTGACAATCTCGCATCTAATTAGGATGTAATTCGAAAAATATATATTTTTTTAAATGACGTATGGCAGGTAAGCATTTGTGGAAGCGCTTCCCCATTTGTATGTTAATTTATTCGTTTATTGGAAGCGGCCTTTGAACTTTTGTACAAGCGCGTTGCTAATTGACCGTATCGGTTCTTAATTCGATTCAAAAGTCATTTGAATTTTTTATCGAATTTTAACGACCGCGTTGTGTTAGTGTTTATTTTCTAATCTGTGAAGCATGTCGATATATTAAATATAATAAACACATAAGAAACAATGAAATCGTATCCGAATTTAGCTTGATGAAATTTTGATATTCATCGAATATCAATGACCGATCAATGGTGCGTCTAAAAATAAACACTGATCCGAATATAAATATTATTATAGGCCAAAAAGTGATTTGTATAAGACAAATGCATCTAATTTGAGCGCCTACATAAGACGGTTGCTTTATTTACATATTAGCCTTCGCTTTTAAATTTTTATTTGAAAAAATAAGCAAGGTCAACGTAATCTATGCAATTAATGAAATATTCATAGAAATTCCAAAAAAAAGTGATAATTCCTAAAAATTCTAATTTGACTCGTTCGAAACATTAACACCATAGCACTAAAAAGCCATCATGTCCCGATAAATACTAGACTAAACACCGAAAACTTTTTCAAGCCCAACGTACCGGTTAGATTTTCGAAAATAAAAATACGGCAGCGTTTATTATTGATACAGCTGTTCAGGTGGCACTCACCAAACATCGACATACCCATTACAGACCCCATGTGTTTGCACGTTTGCATCCTGTGCACGTGTTTCTGATAATTAGATACCGATATGTGTCCCCGGAGACGAAACGGCTTCCTAGTGACACACTTAAAAAACCACGAAAGTGATAAAATACGCGTCCTGTGTAACACTTGTTCAATTTTATAAAGATGCGTATCCTGTTTCACACGTTTGTGTAATGAAAGCGCTCGTTTTATATCGCGAGATAAGATTGTAGGCTTTCGGAAGGGTCCTAGAAGGATTGATCGCGCGAGTCACTGTTATTAATGTGTGCTCATTATCTTAAATCAGGATCAAAACCTTTATTAGTTTATGTATAAAGTGTAATATGTTATATGTGAAGTTTAAGGATTGGAAGTCGGCGTGTATTATGCTCCGACGTACACCTACTTGTTATTCTCTATAAATAAATTACGTTGTTCTGATTAACGAATTGGACGTATCGGAATTTAAATGAAACATTCCAACATTCTAGCCAGATCCGATCAAAGGAAAAATATCCGGATCAGAAGATGAATGGATTCAGTATATATTATAAAGTTTGATAATAAACATACCTGCGAATGGGACCTCTGCTACATATTCTTCAACACAGTGGTCTGTACTTGCACTGCTAGCTGGAGATGAAGATCTCGCAAGAAGACGAGGATCGGTTTCGGTTTCCATATCCCTCGACATTCGCTTGTACTCCTGTATGTATAAATTACATGTTATTTCAATAAATAATCCATACCGTATTTCCGTATATGAAAAAAAACTTGAAATGATCAAATACAAATCCTCATTTATAACCTTGAATCATACGTATTATATGATGTTTCGGATAGTTTCCAACAATATTTAACCATCGATGACGTAATCGTTAAATTGATAAGCTATCACAACTATGTATGAACATTCTCGATTTCGACATAAAAAAAATAAGTGACTCACACAAAAAAACGACGACGTTTCAATTTCTCTATCATTTTCCACGCACATTGCACCTTATCATAACTCGACGAATGCAAAAACGATGCAAATAAATTATGCAGGTGCGACGGACGTGTGCCTACGTCGACTCCAATATCAGGACTAAATGAAATCCGACCGCAAACATCGAACGAGGAAAAAAATTCGTTTAGTCAACAACACCACGAGGCCGCTCAATTTTGTCTTTTAATCGTCACTAATAAACGGCTAATGATTCGCGAAGGCCGACATTGCCAATTAACGAGTGCATAAAAAAAGTGAGTCCAGTTTGAAAAATTCCTGTACAAATAAATGAACTTTCTGTACAAATTCAAATATGAACAATTCCAAAGTTTCATACATCTCATTAAAATTACTATAAACAACTAACAGGTTCTTTGCATAATCTTAAAATATTTGTTCGCGAATACACATTTATAATTTAACATTTTGAAAAAGGAAAGTTTTTTTACGAATGTTTACACTGCACTTTCAGTATATCATACAATGACCTAAAAAGGATATTTTACAGTACATTCATAATATGAAAGCAGGAAAGTCCGTAGGTGTATACGTAACCGGATGATTATGAACTGAAATTTATAGATATGACACGTTTTACAAGAACTCGGGTATTGTAGAAAATAATCATGGTACCCATCTTTTTTACATATGAGGAAAATCGTGATCTAACGACATCTCCCAACTGGAAAATTTCATGCCTTAATGTTACAAAACCTCTCCCTCTTATATGCGGAAAAAAGAATAGGAAACAAAAGGGTGGGAAAGCAAATTTAAAAAATAGCACATTCTGAAAAAAAATAAAAAAACGAAAATAATATTCACAATTTGGTTTAATCATTTTAATATGTGGTAACTCGATAAAAATACTATACTATACAAAATAATAATAACATAAAAAAGTGAGGAGGAATGGGAAACAATAAAATTCAAATATGCATTGTTTGGAATGACTCCACATCACATGCAGCCTATGAATACATAAAATAAAATTGGAAAAAAAATCAAGTATATAAATGGAGATTTGAAGAAAAATGCAAAGGCTGAATAGGGTGTGCATTTCATGCTTTTGAAACTATTTGACTTAACGAATATTGTGCAGTCAAGTTATATACATCCATCATTAGACATGTTAAAATAATGATACATCCAAAACACAAATCACTATTTGATCAGTATAGCAATGATTTTTAGTAGCACTACGAAACATTCTCTAGTTCAGTTAATTTGCACGTATCAAAACTCATGGATGATGCCATCGTCATGTTTCTTTTTCAAATAGTGAAATGTATACAAAATATAATGGATGGACTATACTGTTTTCAAAGTACTCAGTATTGTATTCAAAACGATATACAATATAATATGTAGTAATAAAAGGAATGTAGATTTTCAATGTATAACATTTACTTAGAAATAAATAACATAAAATTTTAAAAATCTAACAATATAGATTGAAAAATATATGAAAATTCTGTAACAAGATATATTCAATAAAATTTTCAATTGTAAAACTATGGTATAAAGTCTATTTGGAAATATAAAATAATTTAGATATAACAAGTACATGCTAAGATGGTTTTGCATAAGTGTAATTGAAAGAAGATAGAATATTTGTATATATACATAATAACTAAAATAATTTTACTGAAAAATAAAGAATTGTGCCATAAATTTTTAGCAGTGATGATAAATAGTTCTACTATATATTTGAATAGATTTGGTGGGTTTTCATTTTAATACAATTAAGTACATTTCACCAAGTTTCTTTTTTCGAATCTAATATAAATTATATTAAAATCTAAAATTAATACACTATGAAAAATAATACTAATAATTCAAAATAAATTGTAAAAAAGATATGTATAAAATAACTCGATTAAAAATAATCACTAAAGTCATGACAAAAAAGGAATGTGTGACTTGCAATAATGTTCTCTCACATTTGCTGAAGCAATTTGGTAAATAAGTTCAAACATCAAGCAATAATATCACCAATAAAAATAAATTTATTTACAATAGACATTTTTCGAATTTCAATACCACGCGTCTGATTTTATTTGCCGAACAACGCAACCGTTTATGCGACTAATTGCAAAACACTCCCATAATAAAACTAAATATCCACATATACTTTTCAATAAATGCACCATCCAATTCAATATAAAAAAAACCCAATAAACTCAAACGAACAGCATTGAAAAACGAAAACGCACGAAATAAACGAAAGGGTGGGAAAACGAGCGGGTGCAGCACCAACTTTACGTACTGACCTGGCTCAGAGGTCTGATTCGTTCATGTATGCTCATTTCGGCTTGCTTCGCCGAAGGTGGAGGATGATCAGGAGTAGGCGGCTGGTTGTAGTGGGTAGGCGACAATGGCGTGTTCTGCGAAGACCTCCCATACCCGATAGGCTCCCCATCACTGGGCGTTCCTCCGTGGTACGAAGAACTAGCATCGTCCAGAAGACTCTCTAAGGAGGACCGCTCTTGGGAAGAGTGGTGTTTGCCGTTGTTAGCGTCGCGCGGTTGGTTGTTGTCGAATTGCTGCTGCTGGGTGTTGCGGCGCAGCTTCCTCCGCGGGTTCTGCTCTTTGATGACGACGTTCTCGTACATGGCGTTGATGGCTACTGGCTGGTCTCGTCTCGAAGCCAATAGGGCTAGGGATGGTCGCGGTTGAGGCACGGGTTTGGTGCGAGGCGATACTTTGCTGTCTACGTAGTGGTCTACGGAGCGACCGTGGCGCAAGCCGGAGGTCTTTGTTTCGGGATCCTGCAAAGTGTGTTAGAATTTTATGATTTCATAATTAAATTATACGTAGTTTAAAAAATAATCACGATACTATTAAAAATTCAATTAAATACACCCGAAATCGATTTTTATACGGAATATACATACATTCTGAAGACATTTTTTCGAAGGGAAGCCCACCATCCCGTCTGTTACATGCACCCCACTCTATGCCAGTTTAGTTGGGTACCAGCAACACTAGGCGAAATTACGGGCGCCACATTTACATTTATTAGGAACTCTACATTTAATTTAACTAAGTAAACAATTGCGAAGGTCCTGCTTTCCGGGCAGCATACGGAATGCCAGGCGAGAAAAATTTAACGAAATTATGTCTTTCCGCGAACTGACCCTCTTGGCGAAGATACAGAATGCACGAAAAGCGAATTTCGAGGAAACGAGATTCCGAAGACTATCATATTGAAAAACTTATAGTGAAAATATAACAATTGGAGATAGGTTTCATTTATAAATTTAGATAGAACTGCCAATTAAATATACATACTTCATAAAAATGTGTAATGTGACCAAATTTCGTAATAAGAAATCATCAAAAAATATCGTAAATTTTAATTTATTAATAATGTTGTATACAGGCCTAATCCGGGTCTTATCATTGCAGCATGACAATAATTTATCTTTTTATGATTTTAAAACCTTGTTAATATGAAAAAAATAATCAGTTTTTTTTTTAACCGTGTAAAAAGAGTTTCAGGTGTATATTCATAATATCTATCATAAATAAATAATACGTGGTATGGTTTCAAACTTAAAAGAAAAATTAGAAAACTATACAATAGAAAAATGAAAGAAAAACATAATAATAAAAAGCTTGAAAAAATAAAAGCAGACGAGGAAAAACATCACTCAGAAGTAATTCAATCAAACGATCTCAATAACACAATCAAACCATTAATTACAAACAAATTCAACACAATTATAATTTTTTCAAGTTCAAACGTGATGTGTAGCACGTAGACAAATGTGGAACAAAGGAAAAAGCGCACAACAAAACCAAACTGTATCCACACACCGCCACATAATAAAATCACAAAGAATCGCATTTTTTTTACATAATCTCATATATTTTCACCTTCCGTTCATTGTTGAATGTTAATAAATTCATTTTTCTCACGATAGCACGAAAAATGCGGTCACGGTCTGAGAACACGTTACATTGTCAGCCCGTGACGTTATATCCCGGAAAAACCACGTAAACGTTATCATACAAAAAGCGTATATCCACAATGTATCGTACCAAATCGTCAAGATCGTCCTGACTCCTGGTTTGACCCGTCCTCGCCAAGTGGTGACTTCTTTGGTTAGAGTTAAGCGAGTCCAACACGCTTCCAGGTGGTAACAGATGGGTTGGAGACACGGAAAGGTTCCTCCGAGGCGGTTTCTTAGGCGGAGTGGGCTAAATTTATTGTCAAAAACAGCTAAATTAATACACAAAATACACTTTCGATTGTTTACTTGCGTACGACTAATTTAATTCGAGCGTATTTTATATACGTTTTCGCAGAATTGTGAAGGAAACTTGGCAAGCGTCTTTCATTCACCAACTTTCGAGAGGAAAAAATAAACTGTCGAGTGTTGTAAGACGCAAATCGAGTTCAATAACATTTATATTTCATCCGTATATTTAGTCATTGAAACTAATTAGAATGACACTGAATAATTGACTGGTTTCGTTAGGAAAATATGAAAGCGTAATTCATCACCGAAAACGACGCGTGAAAAACTAAATAATATTGAATCGTACATCATTAGAAATTCTGACATAAATAAAAATAACAAAATAATTCATGAAACATTAAAAGATCTCGAAACGATTTAAAAGGAAAATTTATAGTATTTTTGACAAAAATATTGATTTATATGATTTCATCACTGAAAAATTTTATCACAGAAAAATTATCGAAGTATTTAGAGTTGCTTCTAAAAACACTACGCTTTCATAATACCACGCGTAATAACGATAAACACACTAACTTTTTTTTTTAAAACAAAATATCTCATGAGCGACACGACACTCTCGTTTCAAGAAAAATACCAGACTGAAAACATTCTGGCGCGATCGGGAAGGAGCAGATCAGCAAAACTGAACATTTTTAGAAAACCCACGGTACAGAACTCGGCGTGGGCCAAAACGCGTCATAATTAGTTTGGTTCTGAGCCAACGCGAACCACACTGGATGTAACATATCAAAATCTTCCCACATGTTACCGTCAATAGATCAATCGATTCACGCTGGCCACGTGGCGATTTGCATCCCCGACAATGCCAATCTAATTGTAAGCAAAATTCTTCAAGATGCGATCATTATTGAAAATAACGCAACGAATCTACAAACTACATCACCATAAATCAAAACAGTACTCACCGATACTTTGGTATTAGATCCGGGACTGTGAGCGTGGTAACCTTGCGATGCTCCCATCGACATGTAGATCCCTTGCCCGCTGACTGACGATTCGTTGGTGCCGCATCTTTGCCTCTCCCTAGGACTAGGTCCTCCGGTGCTGGAAGTTGTCGACGATATACTAAGCTGATCCGGTTCCCGTGTTTTTCCCGACTGGTAACTAGACGACAGTTCCTCGGAGTGGTAGCTGCCGTCCATCCCGGAGGATTTGGAGTAAGGGTAATGCCCGCCGTCCGAACCGCTGCGAACACACAATGACCGACCACCCTCAAGCACAGGACTATACAAGGATCCAGCTTCGGTGGTCGAAGACATAATCCTGTGGAACTCACCGAAGCTGGACGCGTGACTATACAAAGACAAATCGGACAAACGTGGCATTTTGGGCTCGACCACGTCGATAGGGTCTTCGAGCACCGATCTGAAGCTGATCGAAGATGTAGCTTCGAGATCGAAACTGTTACGATTAGGAGACGACACAAAAGCAGACAAGTTGTATTTGGTTTCGAATTCGGATACGGATTTGGTTTCTGGATCGGGTTTTTCGTCAATATATTGGAAGAGTTTAGTGTTAGGGATGGTTACTGAATTTGTATGTGCAGAGTACGATACCGCATTGTTAGATTTGAAAATTGATTTTGTATGGTGAAATTCACAATTTATATTATCGCAATAACACGTAAACGTGTCTTCGTCAGACAATTCGGCTAATCTAGCTTGGTAACGACTGTATAGTTCTTGTACAACACTTGCGTTTATGTCTTTTGTACTCATGTAAATATTTTTCTGTTCTGGACCGCAAAAACAAATGTTTTTAATATCCATATCCGTCAAACTGTCACGAGAAACTCTAGTGAACGGATGAACGTCCATATTGGTGAGCGATTCTTTATTGAAAACATAAATGTATTTTGAAGGATATGGTACATCGTAAATGCAATTCTGAGAACCTCGCATGTGATAGACACTTTCACGCGATTTGGCAACTGGTTGACTTTTCATTGGTTGAGGAAAATCCACATTATCATATACAGGATCTTCCTCATCCGCGATATGTTTTAAAGTACCAAAAGAAGCACTTTGCGAAGCGAGTTGAGAAATTCTTTCGGAAAAATTTATGACGGCTCTTATATCCATATACTCATCAGATTCGGAACGAGAACCGAACGAACTCGAGTCCGAATCTCTTTCTATTATTGTATTTATACTGGATCTGGTAGAAATCGGAGGAATGACATTTGTAGAAATTGTTTTCGACACTTTGTCATGAGTTCTTTGTTCGACGGATTCATCGATGGAAGTTCTCGTCGAAGACTTTTGGAATTTGCTGATCATGTTATGCAAATCTTGATTTTCCAAAAAGGAACTGTATCTAGTAACAGTTGAAATTTGACTGCTTAATCTTGGAGTAGCTGTTTTACGAGGCGCAGGAATAGGTTTCGCCGATAAGCTCCCCGTTGAATATTTTTCCGTTTTAGAATCAGTGTTGACACCTTCAAAAACTAATGAATCCAACGATAAAAATCTATTTGCATCTTTTTTATTTTCGGTGACTTTTTTCGGTGACGTTAAAGTATTGATATCAACAAACACAGTACTATTCTCGTGATAAACTTCTATTGGTTTGAAAATGTTTCGATTTTCATTCTGTGCTTTTGCTTTAGCTTCAGTAAAATCATATGGTTCATAATCATTATTAGGTTCTTCTACGTGATCAACTTTATCGGAATTGTGAAAATCTAACATAGCATAATATAAATTGTTACGACCGGAACCTTCTAAATTTGAACTCGAAAAATAAATAGGTTTATCATTTTTAAAATATAAATTATCAGATGACCAATTTTTAGGAGATCTCACTGAATGTGATATATACAAATTGGGGGGAGGTTTTTTGTCATAATTGTAAGATTTACTTTTTGGAACATTGGTTTTCGGCTTCGGAGTCTCTACTAAATTATTATTATTGATAATATTTGGTGCTATTTTTGTATATGTTATTTTTTTGGAATTTCTTCTCGAGAAAATTTGTGGAGGTATCATATTTTGATTCTCAATTGATTGGTTGAAGCTTTCGAAATCAAAATTATTTATGTAATCTATACTGTCAGTGACCGAGTACTCTTCGTAAACATGATTTTCAGAATTTTCTAAAGTTTCAGCTGATTGATCGAATGATTGTGAATTACGAGCAGAACCATATATAGAATTCGAGACCGATACAATTGAAGACTCTGAACCAAAATCTAATTGAGCGTTCAATGGATTGTCTAGGATGTCTGGAAGCGAAGCCGTTTTCCAAAGGCGTTCTTCCTTTTTTTCGGACTCTGAATTAACTTTCGAATTTGAACCGAAAATACTAAAAGTTTTACGAAAAAATCCAGTTTTGGATGGGTGTGTACTGGACTTTTCCTTCTTTTTAGATTTTTTTACCTTCTTCATATCTGTAGATTTGGAATACGGTAAAGTCTGGGTATCGGACAAGGGTTGTTTAACACCAAAGCATTTTGAAGCAAGCCCAAGCATAACATTAGGATGATGATGGGAATTTGCAGGAATGTTTGAATATGACGCAGGAACGAGATCCCTTTGATAATTCCTGTAATATTTTTCAAAAACTATTCGAATAATTGAATTTCGCTCACAATCAGTCATCAGCTCGTTCAATATTTGTCAATTCGATTTACATTTCAATACTAAAACAGAATAAATCACGAAAATAATTATTTCCTATCAATCACGCTCTAATACGAATCAATTAATTTAATAAAAAAAAAACAACTTCATAAACGTATCTTATATTCCACACGGTAGAAAATTTAACTTTTTTAATTGAAATCATAATTTGTTTACATTTCGAGCAGATGCGAACTGAAGCGCAAGACACTTAAACATCGCCTATTAAAAACTGCAAAACGATGACTTCGAGCTCATTAAAATTGCAACTTTCAAAGTTCAAACGCGCACCACCATTTACGACCGCCGTCGTATATGAATCGCACTCGAAAAACAATCATCCTTCAGAATCATCTTACATAGACACCGCCGACGTCCCAGACACTCTCCTCTCGTCGTCCTCCCTCCTCTCCCAGATGTGTCCCCTGTGATGGCCAGACCCTGCCTGAGGCTGGACGTTGTCGTAAGGACTGTTGAGGCCGTCGTGCTGGTGCACCGGTATCCTGGGAAGTTCTTCGGCGTCGCTGTCGAACCCGTTCGAGAGGCGATACTCTGAAAATTCGCGATTAGTATTCGGTTTCGTATTTAAATGATACTCCGGGGCATAAAGATAAAATTAAGCCGTGTCTAAGGAAATGTCAGTGACAAACTGAATTTTTGTGTGAAGTTTGTTATTGTGGTTTTTAACGAAATGATAAACCTCTCTGCCGATTCGGGATATGCGAGGTAGAAGGTTATTGAGGACGGTTTTTCGTAAATATCTCGTTAATTGTCACTTTTTCAGAAAAATATTGAAAGGTAAATTTGTAGCTTAGAAAATTTCCTACAAAAAAGATATCGTGATATAATATTTATTCGAAAAAGTAACTGTTTTGGAGATAATTCGATTGACAGAATTGGTACTATTATTTTGTATGAAGCCCTCAGAGCGGTATGTGCGTGAAGAGTTCTAAAAATGCCAAGAAAATGTTTTAAAGTAACTTATTAATAAAAACAGTTAATGCGATTATAAACCTTTTGAAGCCTATTTTATGTGGTATTATTATCAATGCTGTGAAATATCTACTTGTGATTTTATGTCATTTTGAATAAAATAAATTTTAAAATTGTTATTGTTGTTACAAACTTGTGACCAAAATTTTTCTATAAATGTGATAGTTAACAAGACATTCACGAAAAACCATTTTCGGTGACGTTTGACCCCCCTGTAAAATTTCAAGCTAACCTCTTATCGACACCAACTTTTTAAATTTTGTTTAAAAATCACAATATCGAGCTTCATACCAAAATTCAAGTTTCCTTTGGTTTCCTCTCGGCCAATATCCTTATTCCCTGGACTATAAGGAAAATTTGAAGGAACTTACTATTGATGAGAGCTACTATGTCATGGGTGACGTGAGGTGGAAAACGAGACAAAGCATCGAGGACCGTGTCACCGGCTCGATCTCGAATCCGAGGATCTGCTCCACGTGCGAGTAGAGCTCGAACCACATTAGTCTTTCCGCAAAGTGCTGCTTCGTGGAGAGGAGCACCAGCTCCGGTCAGTGCATTGACGGCGTGGCCGGCCTTCAGCAACACGACGACCACCGCTCTGAACACGAATTAGCACAATTTAAACAACAACAACAAAAGTATCATAACCAAAAACGCGGCCGGATTCTCAAGAGGTCACGATCGCCTGAACTCAAACGGACCGCGACACGTAAGAAGAGCAAATGTGATCCAATTGCGGTTCGGTTCGGTTTAACGAGGAAGCCGCAGCCCGTTGCGGATAGCATAATTGCAATCATAAGCGTTGTGTCGCCACACAAGAGGCACATTCCACGAAGAGACGGGTTCAATTGGAGGAGCGAAAATTGAGGACGCGGCATAATGTCGCTGTACATATTTTACAATTATGGCAGAACGTTCGGCGGCGCAATCAAGGCACATCTATGTACATCCGAAGAATATTTGCATTCGCCATGTGTGACCGCGATCCGATATGAATTGGTAATGTCGAACGAGGCATACGCGCCGTACACACCCCCCATTGTAATGAACAATGTAAACATCGGATAGTATGTTAATGGCGATACTCACTTGTGTCCATTTTTACTGGCTCTGTGCAGAGGAGTGTGCGGGAGGATTCCTCGGGGGTTCCTGTAAGGCTCTAACAGTTCTGGGTGGGTCTTGACGAGCAACTCGACAGTCTCTAGTCTATAAAGATACGATTATACAATAGGAGACGATTTAAACGTGCATTTATCCAGAGTATTTAACAAAATTATTGTGTATTTAAAAAAATAATGTGTGAATTTTGCACGAGCATTGAAATGAATGAATTCAAAAAAAAAAATATTTTGATCATTCAAAAAATATATGTACCTTAAAACCAATAAAACGTGCATTAGAATGAATATAAATAAAGGATCGGCAAAGAAATACCAACCGCACGACCATTATTCACATCTTTCATAGGAATCAAAAATTGATCAAATTGTTTGATTAAAATTAAAATTTTAACAAAAGGAAACATTAACAGTTGTATTGTATTGTCTTTACTCTGGCGACGTTACCACCTCTCGATCATTTCAATGCCCAAACTATTTTTCAATGCACAGTTAAATCGCACCCTTATACAATAAACTTGTATGATATATTTTCATATGTATAATCCAACAACAAAAGGTTATAAAGAAACAAAATTATTATTATTATTTTTGAAAAACGTTCAAATTATTAGATTAAAAAATTTGTATTACGTAAACCAAATCAAAAAGGCGCCGCAGGCGAAAATTTGTTTCCAAATGTTTTGCTTAATCAAACTGTATCACCAAAAACTATCAATTTACTTATTTTCTAATATTTTCACAAAAAATTTTCTCATATTTAGAAAAAACTACCGGAACGCGTTCCGGCTAACAGTAAGAAATAAAGTGTCGGAACAACGTTCCGGCCCCACTACACAACTGGATATCGAAATTAATGAATAATTCGAATGCTTACCTTCCATATTGAGAAGCTAGATCTAGAGCAGTTTCATCTCTAACACTACGAACGGTCGGATCAGCCCCGTGCTGCAATAGCATGAACACTACATCAGTGTGCCCATATTGAGCAGCACAATGCAATGCAGATTCATTATCACGTGTCTAGAACGATAAGATAACAAATAGATATCGCACAATTGTTATTGCGGATGTGTGTAACACGACACAAAAATACCGACCGTGAGATTGACATTGGTCAAAGCTGGTCCGTGTGAGAGTAAAAGTCTAACTATGCCCGTGTGTCCGGCCCATGCTGCTAAATGAAGAGGCGATGAACCTTTCGTGTCTAATATGTTCGGGGAGGCTTCGTACGACAACAATAACTGAACTATATCTCTAAAAGAACGAATAATTTATATAAAATAAAATGCAGTATATTTTAATAGATCATATAAAAAATATCGACTGACTTATGGCCATTGAGTGCGGCATGATGAAGTGGAGTATATCCACTACTGTCTTGAACGTTGGCTCCAGGACCTCGACGAAGGCTTAAAAAAAAAAAGAACAAAAATCTCAATTATTCCAAAAACACAACACGAGTCATTCGATCATTATTATAATTGACGCGTAATAAAGTAAATGTTCCGCGAAATTGTCGATGAAATTAGCCTAATCGCACACGATACGAAACACGCGCCTTTTTATCGCGTGTCGCGGCAAATTCAACTCATGCTAATTTTTCAATGCCGAACAAAAATAGTGTACTTATCAGAGGAAAAAATGTGCGTTTTTTTAAACTAATTCCGACTGCACAATCGCGAAAACAAAGAACGAATCAATCGCGTTTCCCACAGCTCGATACCACCTCAGAATAAAGGCTGTTTGCGAAATAATATTAATTTGTATATATTCAACGCCTGAAACTTTTTCATTCTAATTTTATAACTGTGCGAAAGTTTATCGCGAACCGCACCCATGTAAATGCGTTGCTATTTCGCATAGGACATCAAAACAAATTGACCTAATTAACAAAAAGCGACATAAAAAAGGCGTCAATTAACATCTCGGTTAACAAGAGCGAAACGCTACTTTTTTTAATGAAAAGTTATAATTTTTTACGTAAACGTTCGAAACGTTAAACAAACATCGATCGAAAAATATTCTCTAATCCCGTAAGTAACGTCGTATTTATGATGGTCCTTTTCAACCCCCAATTCGTCGACTTCTCATCAAATATTTTGTGTTATATTGATCACAGACATTCTCAAAAGCGTATTTTATCACATTATTATTATTATTTTTAGCCATTTTGCAAATAGAGGCTTTTATTCCGAGTGATAAATTTATTCGCTTTTTTATGCTTTACCATTTCTTGAAGAAAAAGTGCAACTGTCGCGATTAACAATATTTGCGATTTACTATGCGATGTTTTGGAGGTTCAAACGTGCCAGAAGTTTTAACCTTAAAAATCGCTTTCGAAGTGGAAGACCGATGATCGTGGATGAAGACATTTTAAGAGTCGAAGTTGAAAAAAATCCGACTGCCACTATTCAAAAAATTGGCAACAATCTATAATATAATACTATAGCTCAAGTGTGCATTAACACATGAAAAAAATTGGCAATGTGTGTAAAGAAGGAACAGACGCCGCATACATTGAGCGAAGACAATATGGACGAACGCATGTCCTCATATTTCGAAAATCACGAAATATAAAATTATGGTGTTAGGGTAAGAGACAATTCGACATCCTCTGTCCTGTCCGGATTTTGCGCCATCAGATCTTTTCAGATCATTACAAAATTATTTAGATGGGAAAACATAAAAAAAAATTTTTTTAAACTTTTCGAATGTTTTGCTTCATAGCCGACACAATTTTACAAAAAAAAGGAACAAAAATTAACAGAAAGGTGTTATTGAAAATTTCATCTATCAATAAAAATACGATATTACATTCGGGATAGCCTATAATCAGCTGTTTATGCACGTTCCCTGAATCGTCATTTTCCCAATAAACACTCTCGTGAGCATCACGAAAAGAGTAGAAATTTAAACGCAGACAATAATCAACATGACAATACATAGTGAATTTCAAAATATGAACCATTGTTCGACGAGTTCATTATTCCCGGCTCTATTCGAGACACGCGCGACCGCAGACGAAAACACAAAGGCGTCGTTACAAAATCGAAAAATTTGTTTAGATGCCCGTCGAGAACGTTAACGAATCGTATTATTTCCAAGTGTAGCAGATTTTCGAAGCGAAGAAAACAACAGCGAAATCGATCGTATGAAAATCGATTACGCACAAGACGCGAAATCGATTTCACAAAATTTCTCCAATTTCCAATCGTCGCAAACGTTCGATACGTGTAATTATTCGAGACGAAACTTAAGATAAGATATCTTATCGATATAATCGCAATTCGACGACAAAATACATGAATCATCTTAAATATCGTCGATTCCGAATCGCGTTTAGTTGAAAATTTGTAAAAATAAATATTCAAAAACGAGCCGTGCAAAATTGACAGCTGTCAATAAAGGGCGTGTCACGTGGGTCGAACGTAACGTGCTCCCGGAGCGCGCCCGCGCGATTTTATTTCTTGCGCAGAACGCGTTAAGGGCGCATTTCCCTCCCCACCACGTGCGAATCGCGAAAACACACGTATACATACGATCGTCTGCTTCGTATCGATTGATTTGCGCGAGGTCGACGATTGCCCAATTTCGCAAAAGATCGATAATTCAAAACTGCACAACGAACGAAACAACATTCCCAATCGTAGAACAACTTGTCGAACCGTGAATTTGTTAACGGACGCTAAAAAAAACGCTGATTTCGTACATTTTACACGGCAATGTTTACTACGATTGACACGAGTATAGGTTATGTACGCGGTCGAAGGGACGAGCGGGGGGGGGGGTTGCGGATCGATCGCCGCCAAAGAGTCTTCGAAGGGCTAAAGGGATATAAGATATGACGCGCACGTGTCAATGTGACAGATAATAAGCAGATCGTGTCGATGGACAGGACGGTTCGGGGGTCGAAAGCGAAGGTTCGGGTGGGCGCGGCTCACCTGGCGAGGGGTCCGGAGAGGCGGGCGCGGGCGGCCAGCAGCCTCTCGGCCAGGGAGAGGTTCCCGGCGCGCGCCGCCTCCAGCAGGTCCTGCTCCTTGCCCATGGCGGCGGCGCGCACGCCCCGAGGGAGTCCTCGACGACCAGCAGACTGTCAGCGGGCGAAACGCCATGACACGCACGCTCGCCAACCGCGGCCGGGCGCGGCCCAAATCGGCCGACGCCGGTTTGCGCCTTTTCGGCCAGATCGTGTCTAATTTTTTTTTTGGGATAATGTATTGGTCACAGTATTGACGTTACAAATTCACGGTATATATCAAACGTCAATTTCGCAACGAAATTTCCTTTTCACCCGACAAACAGTTGCTAGTATCAAAAATATATTTTTAGTAGTGAACTTATTATAAAAACTAAACATTAGACCCAGTGTGCATTGCAATGTACAGTAATTTAAATGTTTTTTTTTATGGGCTAGTATACGTATTATTATATTTGAGACCATATACTTTACAAAAGTATAGCGTGGCATAGCATTTTATTTAGTTGGTAGTTAGTCCCTGTCAAAGAAAATGACAAGTAACTGATTTTGTAAAAAAATCAATTACTTTACAATGTTTTGAGATTATCTCGTGAAGAAAGACATCTTTTATTCCACCGTATCATAATTCGAGGTTATGTATTGTTGTTATTAAACAAATAGTCATTATGATATACACAATGTGATTGATTTCCATACGAAATATTATGCAAATTAAGAATATTTTTATTTCAGTTATGTTTTATCATTTTTTTTTTGTTACTGGCAACTTTACTGTGCGAAATGCTAAATTATACTGCTCGAACTGACACCATTATACTGGGCCGAATATTAGTACCCATTTTTTTTATCGTTTTCATATGTTTCGATTGTGGTTGTGGTAGACTTGTTGTTCTGTCAAATCCCAACTGGGAGACTTTACGGATGTGTTTTCGATAGAACGTTATCTTTTAATGCGTTTTACAGAAATTTCTGTAATATCTGGTACTTTTATATATTTTAGCCTACATTTAATTATAAAAAAATATATATATTTCAGCTACCTTTCGCCTAGCATACGTTGTCGCCGAATACGATGGAAAAATATAGTTTTTCCTGAATTGGAACGGTTTGAAAAAACAATATTGCTATGTACACATTATTATACTTAAAACACAGAGAAGATAACATATCGAACTTTCATTCAATTTTTATTCAACGATTGTTCCATTTATAAAAAAATCGATACATTTTCTTTATCATCATTATTTTCAACATAGACATCCCCTACATGATGAAGTATTTTATTTCTTTATATTTACCATAATTTAACTTTTTTTTTTTTTTTAAAACAATCTAATACTTTTCATCTTTTTTTCAGATAAAAAAAATCCAAACGAATTATCTCTACATGAACTTCCGCTTACTGATAATAGCCATATTTAAAAAATATATATTTTTTATACAATCTTCGAGTGCCCCCTCGAACTCTATATTTTCGACACAATCCTATACGTAACTTCCTATATAATTTTTATCTAAATTTTTCACGAGTGCTCGATACGCTTAAATTTTTTTCCCTCGCAGAATTAAAGTATTACCATCTATTCCATCTGTATTGTGATGAAATGTTACGCTATTCAGTGACTAAGTGGAAGGGAAATATATGTGATGTGCCTATTTAATCCCTTTTGTGTTGCAGAAAAAAGAGGGGCTTTAAACTCACCCCAGCGTTTATGAATAGAGAATGGCACCCCCCGGAGCCGACATGTGTAATTCCATTCATGTGTGAAAATATTTTTTTACCACAAATTTTATTTTTCCAATAGTCGGGATACATATGTATCTTTTAGAATGAAACATTGGCTGAATCAATAATATTTCTTTATTTGTTAATAACTTACATTATATCTTAATTATAGTATTACACATGAAATTAATTAGTGCATATTTTAACTTTTTTTGTCAAATTATTGAAATTGAATTACCTTCGTACATATGTAAATTTATTTGTGTTATATAAATCAAATGCAGCAGATATCGATTCCATACAAATAATAATTACACACATGTTTTATTTATAAAGTTACGAAAAGAAAGAAAAGAATTTACTTTTATAAACCACAATTATATTTATATTTATCGCTCTTCGACTACTCAATGTTAAATAATAATCACAGCAATGAAAATTGGTTAATATTAAAATAATTACATCAATCACAACATTCAAAATATTATTGTTAAGAGTAAATGATATTTTACAGATGAATGCACTCAAAATGTTGCTATTTTCACTATTTGGCTATTGCATGTATGTATGAAACTACTTGTATGTGTATGAATATGAAGTGTACATATTTTTTTTAAATAAAGTTTCAGCGTTTCATAAAATGTATATCAACTTTTCGTTATCAAAAAACTTTTCAGTTCAACAACCAACATAAATATGATTTTAGACATAGTGTACTTTTGATGTTGATTCTACAAAGAAAAATAATATATAACTCAAATCAATTGTTACAAATATTTCAACAAGAATATGTTGTTTTTAATTACTGATTGGAAAAGTAATTAATAAATCAACTAATTGAAAATTTTGTGTAAGTTTGTGACAAATTTTACATTTGAATCAAGACGCCTTGAGTCAATATTGTAATCTTAAATCGGAGGCAGTTTTGTTCCGAATTTCTTTCATAATAATAATTTGATAATCAAAAAATAATATGGGGGTGGGAATGTCAGAAAGAACTGTTTCCAGTTATTTTATAATTTAATTCTAATTTAATTGACAATTTAAACTGTTGTTTAATTTAGATACACACTGTAATTTGAACAGATCTAATTGTAAAATGAAAAAAATTATTGCCCCCAAGTCTATGCTTTATTTTAAATAATCAATAAATAGAATAAGAAAAAAATGTGAGAATATTAATCGATGTAATACAAATTTGTACATATTTTTTATGCTCTAATTACCTTATAGTAAAATGTATTCGCACAAATGTTCTTTTTCAATAATTATACATTACACATACTTCATTATTATTTATTTTATTTTTTTATTTTTGTTATTAAATTTATTTACATTATTATATATTTATAGATATTTTTAAATTTCAATCACTCTGTTCAGTTGTTACAGTTATATTTGTTATATAATTAAAATTATAAAATTTTTGGCACATTTCATTATTTTTTTTTATAAGAATTGTCAATTAGAAATTTGAAGAGTCACTTCCATATTCATATCTATTTTATGTTTCGTTGATCACAATTCTTATTCAGAGCACGCTTCAATATTTGTATCATTTTGCACAACAAACAAATCCAAAAGAATCTTAGCCGACCGTTGAAATTTTCAATTTTATATAAAGTTTCAATACAAGATTCTCATATTTTCATTTATAATACCATAACATCGGTCAAAATTTGCCTTATAAACATAAATTCAAACGTTCTGAGCGGGCATGGTGTCTGGATTAGAAGCACTCATGTTCATAGCCAAAGGATGGGCTAGAGGTTCTCCTGAATTGATGGAATAATTGTGCGCTATGTCTGCCGAGCCTGTGGCACTTGTTGTAGTAGACTCGTGGGCAGTCGGGTTCTCCTGAGGCATTAAAAGCCTATGAGGAAACCCGAATAGCTGAGATCACTGGAGCCGGGGCCAATAATTTGAGGTGAGTTCGGGACCCTGAGATGGAATCTGCACCGGCACTGATACACCAGCTGATATCACACCTGAGAACAATTAATTTCAATATATTAGTTCAATTAATTCAGTATATCAATTACTATTATTTCATGTTATAATATTTTGAAATGTATCAAGTTTATATACACTAGGTTCTCTTTTTATGCGACTTTTTTTATGCGAATTCAGAGTTATGCGGTTTTTTTTAAATACAATTTTTTTTTTAATATTTTTTTTTTATGGACTATATTAACGTACAAATGTATGTAAAATGTAATAACTTAACTAAGAGTACATTGTTAATAGAAATACATTTTTTTAATGCGATTTTAGGTATATTTTATATTGCAGTTTCATTTTTTCTATGTAAAATCATATCTTTTTTATGCGGAACGGAACGCATCTACCGCATAAAAAGAGAACCCAGTGTAATAGAATTGATTTGTAAAATTAACCTTTTTGAAATTCAATGATAATTTGAAATATTCTTATATAAAAATTAAATGAGAACACAATTGTATTTCAATTTAATTTATATTAATATTTATTTTTCGTCTTCAACATTGATAAAACATATTTAAAAAATTAATAAGTACTAGAGACAGGTTAAATCAATTCAAATAAAATTACATCAGCGCTGGTTGTGAGAGGAAAATAAAAATAAATCGAAGAAAATAATAATATATTACACGCAGGATATAAACAGTGCCGATTTCATTACGAAACGAACAATAAATCGTCCATTTCGCAAAACCGTGAATATCCGAAAGTGTGTCGTACACCGTTCACGGTTACGTGATAAATGCGAAAATTTCTAACCGCCTCTCCGAAAAATTGTTGCGAAACGGCGCATTCGCGATATTTATTTACGTTTTCTGGTCGTTTCGCGAATTCTTTCCTCGTTTTCGCATTCATTTTTTCAGCGTTCCCTTTTTGCGGCATTATTTTATTCCGCGGCCGTATATATGTTTTGCGGGAAGCGTGCGCTTTTCCCGTTCCGATCGTTTTTCGCAAAACAAATAATTCACACTACATACGTACACGTCTGAAAAGAATGTGCGTCCGTAAATTGTAACGAAATTCAATTTCCAGCTGCAAAAATTCAACGTATACCTTTGTTTTCGTTGAAATATCCCTGCGCCGAACCTTTGAAATTCGCTTTTCATAATTTTCCGAAAAGCGGACGATTCGTTGGGAAATTTTGCAATAGATGGCTACCCATTGTTTCATTGTCAGTGTACTTATAAAATCAAATTATTATATTTCAACATTTAAAACGTTATAAAATAATAAATATTCGATCGATTCAAATTAAATATATGATCTCATACAAAAATTTCAAATAATCCATATCAATGTTATTCAAAAACTTATTAACAATTGACTTTATTATAATATAAATAATAATATCGTTATTATCGTTAATTTTAAATAGCAATTTTATATTTATATGATGCTAAAATCGAAAAATGTACCTATATACTATAATACGATATGTATGAAGAGTATTCGGCGCGGACTACACGCGGATTACGAGTATTTCAGTTTAACTGGCGCTCGACATGTTGAATTTCAGGGATTTCGGACTAACTACTGTAAAATACATGTGTATTGTATGTAGGCGTATTCGGATTTGATTTGCGTTAAATTTTGATATTTCGTGCAAATGTTCGATGCAATATTTGTATGCTTTTAATAATAGGATGCGTTTTAATTGGAAAAGTTTTGAAAGCTTCGTTGTATTCATGTAATTAAATTAAAATTATTATATGTAGTGACGTGAGTGTTGTAAAAATAGATATTTATGTGAATGCATCATTGGATTTTATTGCATCAGAGAAATTTATGATTATCATGCGTGGATCATTGAATATATTATAATTGTTAACTTTAAAATGACAAATGTATTTTGTTTGATATGTGATTCATAAAAGGATCATAAACATTATTTGGATATGATTAAATTGAATTGGAAGGTATTACTATAATATAAGAAGAAAAGAAAGAAAAATTGATCATACACAAATCCTCTTTAGATACTTTATTGATTTTTTTTATTTCAATTTAAAATACGAGTCGAAACAAGGAAAAAAAGGTTTGAAATATCATAAAATAGTCTTGATGCTGTGAATTCATTGTTTAAGAATTAAAATACATTATCAAAACGATTAAAAAATAACACAAACTTCATCCATATGGTATCTTAAAATTAAATTTTGAATGATGAAAAAAATCGTTTTTTTATTTATATAATATTATCATATCCCGAACCTATATAAATTTACATATAACAATATTAAAAACGAAAAAAAAATAATATTATCAATTTATATATTAATTTATATGCACGCCTGTACATTTCCGTCGTCCGCACACACATAATATATTTTTTAATATGCGCCCCGCTTCCCACCCGCTTTTATTATATACGCAACCGCGAATTGAAATTGGGCACGCACACACACACCCTGCGAATAAATATATTATATTTTTTGCACATGGCAAATGGGAAATGTCACTTCCAAGCCTATTTTTCACGGGTTTCCCGGGGGCCACTTCCTACGTCGCCCCCCCCCTTGCGAAAGGGCGGATTCCCGCCGCCTCCGCCGCGGATTAAAACCCAAAAAAATATAATACGAAGGGCGGGAACAAAGCGAAAAAATTCGCATATTTCACATTTGTCTCGTGTAATAATTTCGTATGTAATCGCGTCCCGTTTCGGCGCCCGCTGACCGGGAACAATCTCATTTCGCTTCGGGATTTCACGTGACCTGTGTGTTTGGCTTTTAGCTGTTTTTTTTTTTTAATGTCGCAATTTTTTTGTGGCATAGAAATGTGATTTCGAAATTTCGAGTATTTAACATTCGGCGTTAATTGGGCGTGTGCATAATAGGTACTTTGAAAAGTTTTTTCTTTTGCACAATTCGCTTTTGATGGTGACTTTGTTTGGTGGTTTGTGATTGTGACAACATTTTATGTTGAATTTCAGCGGTTTCTATGAATCCTTATAAATTTGAACTTTTGTATATGGAAATTAAATTATTTTTCAAGAATTTGCGTCAACAATGAAATTTCGAAGGGATTTATTGACCTTGTTTCATTATTTTGTTTGTTATGTTTCGTTTCGTTTCGTTTTGTTGTTTGTTTTGTGTCTAGTATGCATTTAATTGAATAAATCATCGTGAAATTTCATGTGAAAGTCGCTTTTTTTTCAGAAAAAAATTCTTATCTCAACATTCATAAATCAAAATAACAAAAAAAAACCAATCGAATTAAACTTTATGTGAATTATTAACAGATCAAAATGATTAACAAAAATATGGTTTTTATTTTTTAACTCTTACATTTTTAACGATTGCGCTCAATGTTAAGAAGTTATTCACAAGAAACCAAGTTTCATAGAAAGTATATGAAATCAATATTTTATCATATTGGCTTATTGCGGGATATCATCTACATAATCCTAGTGGATTAGTTAGTATCTTCCAAGTTAGTATAATACTTGAGAGAAACAACTTTTTCACTCTAAAATCTTGTACAAAATTGAATTTTATTGTTATTAGAACAATAAAAAAAGGTTGAAAAATAATTAACTTAACACCTCATTCATAACAAAAAAATATAGGTAATAGTTTTTTATAACGACGATATATTATAATATAATATTACTCTTTATCCACAAAACAATAAACATAAAAATTCAAACAATCACCGCCCGAATTAACATACAGGCAACATCCAACGACAACGAAAACCTAAAACCTCCCTCGAAAACCCTCCTTCTATCGATTACACTGAGTTAACGCACAAAAGTTTCGCTGAAAGCGCGCGTGCTCCGCATACGTACACGACGATTTTTTCACGTCTGAAAAGTGAAAAAGAACACAAAAATAATGAATGAACGGGCTTACCGGTGCTCGTCGACGACGTCGTTCCCGTTCCATATGAGGGATGAGGGTTTAAGGGCTGCTGATGGGCCGCCGCTCTCGGCCCATATCCACTCAGGGGATGAAGGGCGTCGGGGAACATGTATGGATAACCTCCGTCCCTTTGCTGCAAACAGCTCGAACTTAATCCACTCGACATCGAGCTACGGAAAATAAAAGAGGAATATGTTAGTTTGTTAGTTGTTGTTGATGGTGGTGCTGGGTCTTCGGTTCGATGGTGGTGTCAAAGATGGCGCTGGAAGGTGGGTTGTGTTGGATATTGGAAGTTTTAATGATGTTCTTGTATGTTTTTTTTATGTGATCGAATTTTTTTGTGAGAAAATTATGTCTGTAGAAAAGTCATATATTTTTTTTAACTCTAACTCATTAACTCTTTCAAATTTCAATAAGATAACCCAATTTACATATATCAATTTATACAATTAGTCTCTTTTTATTATAGTTATAGAATGCCAACTCAAATATTGAAAGATTTGAAAAAGTCATAACTTGTTCATTTTCAATACTTTATTTTTTATTTTTTATTTTTTACGGTTTGAAAAAATAAAAAATAAAGCGGTTTGATAAATTTTTCTTGAAGATTAAAATGGTACATAACTACATATGTACATATGATGTTTAGCAATGATCAACACTCATTTGTCTTTTCCAGTGACAGATGAATTATTGTCAAAAAAAACACCGTACCAAATAGTATATTTTTGGGAATTCAATTGATATAAATTAGCAGTTTTGTTTATTGATGTACTCGTTTAAACGAAAAAGGGCCTCATCACTCACTATCAATTAAAGTTGCATTTTGCATTGAAACAAAAAAACCCCAATGAGTTTTACTCGTTGCTGAACAACATAGATAACCATTTTAATTTCCAAGGGTTTCTCTATAACTCGTAAAAAAAAAGATTGAAAATGAACAAGTTATGACTTTTTCAAATTCTTCAGTCTTCTTGTACTAGTATTATTAAAATATATAGATTTTTAAGAATATAAATGTATTCAACAAAATATAAACTAGACAAGTCCTAAAATCATTACGATCAAATCAAACAACCCCATCATTGCAACGAATCTTCAAAAACACAATCAAAAGCTCACTCACACAAAAAA
This sequence comes from Hydropsyche tenuis, assembly GCA_009617725.1. Taxonomy (NCBI): domain Eukaryota; kingdom Metazoa; phylum Arthropoda; class Insecta; order Trichoptera; family Hydropsychidae; genus Hydropsyche; species Hydropsyche tenuis. The sequence continues at coordinate 488,779 of VTON01000039.1, forward strand.
ACCCCATCTGTCCCAAAACCAACAATCTCACAAACAAACAAAAAACAACCTCCATACACATGGATTATTTTAAGACAACATTTATACAAAAAATTATCCGCATCAAAATACCCGACTACGGAAACGCCACACACTCCCGCGAAACATCATCGTTTATATTCGACAAATTATTGCACGGTCGAATCATAATTTATCATTTCGTACGGGATACACAAACAACTCGGCGAGGGATCGTTTTGCGAAAACAAAGTGAAATAATACACGTGCATGTCTCCATTGTGCCACGTCTATTTTTTCCCACCCGTTTCCCGCCTTATATTCCGCCCCTTGAGGGGTGGGGGGGAGGTGAGGTAGGGTCCTCTTCGTCCTTTTTCCGCAGGTAACTAAAACAACTTCCTCTCCGTTTTCCGGGCCATTAGTCAATTATTTAATTAATCTTGCCTTAGTTCGGCCGGGACTTGGGGAATGTTTAAGGACCGTTCTCTCTCTCTCGAAACAATTCACCGAATCGATTTTATTGAACTTTGCCGTGAAATTCCACGTTTTATTGCCGACTGATTTAAAGTCCGCACGAAACGAATCCGATAAACTATTATTCGACGCTTAACGAATTTATATATCTACACGTAATCGAATGTATATTGAAATTTGTATAATGCTTTTTATCGGTCCGGGAATGAATTTGTTTTTCCGTGAAGTAGTCTCAGCTTTTATGTTTATCGAAGTTCTGGAAGCGATTCGTTATCGTTTTATTATGAAATAACATAATATATTTATTAATATGAAATTTATGACATTGGATTTTCATTTATCATCAAGTTCAAGAATTACATATATAGGTATAATATTATACTTTTTATGAATTTATTGTGTTTTAATGAATTTTTGTGAAAAAATTAATTCAAATAAGGGGTATCTTAATCATTACTTAATTTTCTATTTTTCTAAATTTTTGGTTATTTTTTGTTGAAATAAAAGCAAATTTATAATATATTTACAATACATAGACACTGACTATTCTTAGGCGTCGGCAACCGTTCTTGGTCGTAGGTCAAAATCAACCAAAATTTTAATTAAGAAAACATTTTGGTCAGTAGATATTTTTTGTTTTAAAATAGTATTTTAGTGAATAATATAATATGATTGGAAAAAATAATAAAAATATGCTATTAAATTTTAAAGATGAAAAAATTATATTTCTAATTAACATAAAATCAAATATAATTGTTAAGTTATCAATGGCACCCTTTGTCTGACATCAATTTATAATATTATTACTTTTGGTTTATAGTCAGTAATCTTAAGACAAATAAAAGCGTCTAAATCTTTGACAGTTATTAATCTACATACTTCTGTTCTTTTTAAAATAAATTTCATGTGTGAAAATATTTGTTCACATTTACAAGTAGAACCAAACGCAAACAAAATGACAGAGCCAATTTTTTTAATGGCGAAATATATAATTATTATATTCAGCTTACATATTATTTATTCACTGCAAGACAATTATTATCCAATATTCCAGGGCTGTGGAGTCGTTAAAAAAAACACGACTCCGACTCCGACTCCGACTAAAAAAAGTTTAATTTTATCAGGTAATTTTCCTATCTCACCTATTTATGTGTATTAAACAGAACTGTGGAGTCATTAAAAAAAACACGACTCCGATTCCGACTCCAATTTCGAATTTTTCTAACACACGACCGACTCCAACTTCACAGCCCTGCGATATTCTCATCGGATATTCAGATATTTTTATTTATTAAATATTCCTAATACGTAACGATAATAAAAATGAAACTCTCGAAGAATTCGAATACCAAAAATTATCCAACATAAATGATCACTAACATCTAACTCCGATATCTTCAAACTCAAACACATCATTCAATAACCGTTCCACATCCAACTGAAGTCCACGTTCACACAAATTAAACAAAAAAAAAAAACCCTTCATCCAAACAACTCAAAAGACAAAACCGTCAGGAACATCCTCAACGCATTAGATAGAGAGAATAGACATAACGAGTCACCTGTAGGAGTCAGCCATGGTGGCAATCGGCTGCGGTATGGACGGGTACATGGAGTTGAAGCCCGCGTTCAGGTTGAGCCTGGGCGGGGGCGGAGGCGCCGGGGGGCTTCCGCCCCCCTGCTCGGCGCCCCGCCGCCGCCGCCCCGCCCTCCTCTGCGTCCTTAGCTTTTCCTCGCGACGCCACTTTGCACGCCTATTGCTGAACCATACCTGTGGAAAAGATTATATAAATTGTTAGATAACTGCCTTTTTTTAATTTTTACATCAATGACGTATATATTTTTTTAATAAATTTGATGTTGAAAAGTATATAAATATCATTTTAACCATTTTAAATTATCGTTATTGATTCTTAGATCTGATTCGAATAAAAATATTAACCAATTATTTTCCTTTGCAATTGATTAATTAATATTAAGCATTTTTAATAAAATATACATATATTATATTTTTCCGAAATGTTTCCCCATTTTTATCATACCTGCTTGCGCATTTTTTTATCGTTTTCGAAAGGATTCCGAGGGAAGAAAAAACGAGAGAGTTAGAGATAATCACCCCTCTTGTAACGGGCTGCGTCCTGAAACCGCTTCCACATAACTTTTTCATATAACATAAAAATCCACGGTCTAAAAGTTTCAGAACTGACATTTTCCGAAACGAAACCTATCCGAATAAAAAATACGAATTTTCCACCCGACAAACACGCAAAATCCCACAACTTTTTCGCCCTCTCGGACGCGCGAAACATTCGCAAGATTGACGACGCACGCACGTACATATCGCGGCATTACGGCGGGCAAACGTCGAATAAATCCTCGTGAAATATGAGAATAAGTAATGAAAAGGGTCCAGACCGGCGAAAATAACTTATATTTCATAAATATTATTATACGCACACAGCGAAAAAAAGAGACTCGTCTCGCGCGAAAAGGGATGGTTTGTCAACAACAATGGCCGGCGGAAGGCGACTCTACAGGGTGTGTCGGAAGCCCACGGACCCTCCCCTCGAATCCCACCCCATAATAATATATACATGTAAGGCCTTACCCTGCCCTCGCGGAGGCTCTGTGACCCGTCGGAAGCCGAAACTTTCGTCGCCGAACGATCGGTGATTTATCGTCGAAATTAATATACGGACTCCGCACGATGTGTATATATAATATATAATATAAAGTTTTCGCAAGAAAATGGCCCCGTTTTTCCATTTTCTTTTCGCAGGAAAATATGGCTGTTTTCCTTCCTGGTCTCTTCTTCACAATGGCCCGCTTTGTCACCGGACCTTCCGATTCTGGAAATGGTGGCGCTTTTTTTTCGGTGTACGTATAATGTATGAATGTATGAAAAAAGTTAGATGGATGCGTGCGATCGTAAAAATTTATCTCTTTTACGCGCGGCGATTTATCAATAGTGCGTGTCGCTTTTGGGTCGACGCAAATGTAACGACGCGTTTTTTTGTTCCATTTTATACATGGAAAATCATAAAATCCTCAATTTATGATATAAAAGTCCAAACATAAAAAAACAACCAATATTTCTATCAAAAAAATTGAACAAATCATTAAAAAGTCTATCATTAGAATCGGCACGAAAACGACTAACCGACCGCAATACGAGACAATAGCGTTGCCGAGAGTTTTTCACGCATTTTTCACTTTTCAGTCGTTAAATAAATACGAATTTCCATAACAAAAATCACGTCGGCTTTGCGCGTAAAAGCGGGCGGGATGAGAGCGTGCGTGCGTGCGTGCGTTGTCAGATATGCGTGTTGTCGGTCTCGTGAAAAGCGGGCGGAAAACTGGGTGGGGAAAACCGGGGACTGGGAAACTCAGGGGTCGGGAAATTCTGGGGATGGGGCCGTGATGTAAAAAGGACGAACCGTCAGTTGTTTTCCGTCTGTCCGCACAACTGGCAAGATCAATAACGCTCCGCGGGAACATGCGTCCCGACGCACACGATAGACCACCTACCCAGGCAGTGGCGTCGCATTTACTTTATTCTATTGCAATTTATTTTTTATCGAGTACATAATCTAATTTGAAGTTGATATTTTTTTGTCGGGAAATATTATTATATTAATAAGTCTATGAATAAGTCTAAAATTAAGTGAAATTAATTAAATTAATTAAATCTAAAATTAATAAAAATTAAGTCTATGTTCTGTCAAATCAAGATTATTCAGAAAGTGAAGTGGTTTAAACTTAATAGGAATATACGCAATTAAGAAAAGTACCCGAATTTTTGATAGTATGAAAAAAAAATTACTGCATACTATAATATGTTGACGAAATTCATTGCAGTAAAAGATCTTTTCTGTACCATTTTACAATTCAATCATATGAATACCGGACATGAATAAGTATCATTTTTAAGATTTTAAGATACAACGGTTTTTGTAAAGAAATTCCCATAGTGACGCATACGATTAGAACCGATTTTGAGAACTTCAACCATATTTTAAAACATATGGAGCGTATTTCTGGCATAAAACCGATTTTGAATTTTTGACACTTGAATCCTTTTTTTTATTTCCGGTATTAATATTTTCTTTAAGAAAAGAAAACTTCTATTCAAAAATTGAATATTGAAACCGTTTCTTGCCAAATAAAATACAAATAAAATGAGATCACGTTTCACCATTGACTTCGCTACATATTATTATACTTAGCTTTAATAATTTATGAAAACCGTTGAATTTTACAAGCCACCAATAAATTATTTATACGAGTATATATTTAGTTGATATGCTTTTTATTTTTAACAAAACTACATAAAAATTAAAAACTTTTGATAGTCAATAACTTTTTTATTCGAAGACATAAAATATGATATTATGAAGAATCATTTTTTTTTTATTAAATATTTTTGGTAATGAATAAAATAAGTTTTAGTTAGAGAAATATAAATCGGGAAAGCTCATTTCTATCGCTTTTTATGTTCAGAAAAATTTATACCAGTATTATTGAGCTGATAAATTACACAAAGCGCAAATTAATAAAAAAATAAATTAATAAAAAATTAAATTAAAAAAAAAACAAACTAGAGACGCCACTGAACCGTACTCGTACACACTCAAAGCTACGCAATATTTGCTACGCACAACGTAGGGTAGCGTAGATACTCGCCGCCAATACCTTGCGCGACGCCCTCACCGAAACACCCCCAAACGCACCCAAAAACATGCCCGAATTTCGCATAAACATTTACACTATTTTATACATATATTCAAACCGACAAAACGGGAAATATTTCCCGCTATATTTGCATACGCAAACATCTTTTTCACGGGTGCGCCCGGTTTGATAGGCGCGACGACTTTCGTAACTTGTTTTGTGCGAAAATCGTTTTTAGTAATTAAAAATGTAGCCTACTGACAATAATACAAAGGATACAATCGAAAATAATTTAAAAGGCGGTGACTTTGCCGGCTCATTACGTTTTTTTTTCTTCGCCGTTTCGTAATTCGTTTTAATTGTTTGTTGATTAAAATTTCGAAGACTTACAAAAATCTTCATAATGAATTTGCTCCAGAGAAATCAGTATAATAATTATGTAATTTCTTTTCGTAAAAGCATGAATATTTTTTTTGGTTTGAATAAAAAAATGATTTCGTGTATTCTGTGAAACAATACAATGTGGAAAATGTTTTGATTAAAAGTCTTACGCACTTTAGACTACTTTTACAATCGGGATTATTTTCCGGGCCATTTTTCGCGACTTTTCAGCAATTTTTCAGTATCCAAACAAACCGATGTATACATCAAACGACTTTGAAGGTTCTAGAACTGCGTATGCACTTTGATGTGCCGACAAAACTGGAGAAAAATTATTTTTATTAACGCGCTTACATTTTATGAATAACTTTACCAGACCGTGATTTCGTTACGCGGGGATGAGCTGTATTTCAGATTTTTTCCCGAGTTGCGCTTTATTCGTGCGCTTTTCTACAATTTTCCTTTTTTATACGCTGGCTCTTTTGCCATTTTTTACCAGTATATATTTTTCGCCCTCCTATCTCTGGGGTTCGTTTTATTCGCGAGGATGACTGCATGCGAGCTATGTTTTGTTTTGTTAGTTTCTCATTACATTAAAACGGCTTCCGCTTCCTCGGTTTGATTCTATTCACCGTTGGGTATTATATTTTTCAACGAAAAGAACATCGCTCTTCTATCTTTTCTATATGCGTACTTTATTTTTGTATTTTGTGAGCTTACGTACGTGTACAGTTTTTACGTCAGATATTTTCTATAAATTTTCAAACAAAATTTGTTTACTGTTTTCAGTCAAATAATTTCATCGCAAAATTTTTGCGGAATATTTTTCGAACTCAAAAATCTGTTTATTTTACGAATTCGTAGATGAATATTTTATTAAAAAAATTGCTATGAAAAATCCAGAAATTTTTTCCAAATTGAAAAAGTATTTTAGTGAGTTAGTTATTATATTTAAAAAATACATTCGAAATATACCATATTACAAATTTTCAAAATATTTAAATTTATTTTATAAAAATTTATCCTATTCCAAAAAATTAAATAAATACTTACCTTTTCATTTAGAATATTATATAATACAACATTTTTTATGTTATATAATGTAGTACATATATAAAATATGAAACTCGGGCGAAAAATGATTAAATTCTTAAGTGTTTTGTAAATTTTGCTATAAAAACTATAAGCTATATTTATAATATAACGAAATAAATCAATTGACATGAAACAATAAAAAAATCAATTATAATACAATAGAACTTCTATCGAATTTTGTAAACGCTAAATTTTCGCTCAAGCTACATACTTACCTGGCCGAATTTACGAAACGGCTTTGTATAGCAAGAGGGTTCAGTCGATTATTTAAACATTTTTTTTTTGTTTTTTGAAGAAGTCACCACCCTCTGCCGCGAGTGTGTCTTCGAAAAAGTTTACCTGGATACGTGCCTCGGGTAATCCGATCTTCTCGGCGAGCCTCTCGCGTGCGAACACGTCCGGATAGTGCGTCCTCTCGAACTCTGAAAACCACGAAAAAAATTAAAATTAAACCCAAACACATATTCCAAAGTTCTATCGGCTCAAAAACAGAGTAGCAATCCGGAAAAGCGCGAAAAAAAATCACAAAAAAGGAGCCGTCGCGTAACACACGACAATTATTCGGGGGGAAGAATAAAATGAGGCAAACCTTGTCTTCGCGGATATATGGGGGTGGGTTTGAGCCCGCGGATACAAAAGCAATTAAACATCAAAAAGCAGAAGTGCGATTTGTCCTTTAGTGAAAGGACTCTCTTTCTATTCCCGCCCAAAGACGATTTATTTCTGGATTCGCCTCACACTCCGCAAATAGTGAATTATTCTCGCGCCGATTTGCCGCGTATTACCATTTTATATTATTGCGCGTTGTATATAATATATTATGTTATGTATTAGATTTGTGTCAGAGCATGAAGAAGCGCTACGCTACACTAATTTCCTGAGGGAAATGTTTTATTTTTCCCTTATTCGGGTCGTAACTCTACGTAACGGATGTCGTATAGTTTGTTGAAAACTAGATTTTATTTGCAAACGTAAACTATGATTATTTTGTTTCCGTTCTGATTTAGAACAACGGTAAAATATGGAAACAAAAATATGCCATAAACTCTATAATTATGTGACGTCACATAAATTTAGCGAAGTATGAAATTTTTTCAATGAACTCACCTTTTTCTAGACTGTCTATTTGTTCGTTGGTGAACGAGGTTCTGTTCCTTTGCAGTTTTCTTTTTAGTCGGAGCCTCATTTGAGAATCTTCGTCACCTGACGAAGCATGTTCACTATTTCCATCTGAACCGGCTTCGGAATGGATTAGATCTTTAATAAAAAAAAATCAACGATTAAAAACGAGAATTGTCATTTTCGTTCATCGTATTCCATTACAATTTTCAACATTCACTTTATTTTTTTTTTTGCGTCATGTACAAATTACCACAGCATATTTTCGCAATAAACAAATATGTATTAATAATCACGCTGTTATACCAGAGTTGTACAAACGATAAACAGAAGCGTAATTCAATTTGCCACCCTATCCATAGCAAGTCTATGGGGAGTGTATTTAAGTACATGTAAATAAATAGAAAAATCAACACCCCCATAAATTTTGTATAAGCCGATGAAAAGGGATTGATATTCGTTAATTTAAACGTTCGAAAAAACAAAATATTTTATTTATTTATCCTGCATTGTTTGTATAATACATACTTACATAAAAAATTTTATCGATTTGAAAAGAATTAAAGGATCCTCCCACATTTCCGAACATATGCGTAAGAGGTTCATACTAAATTGTGCGAGTTCATCTCTAGACTATATAAAACGACGACAATATGCGAATATTTGTCAAGTGGCAAGATGGATGAGCGACAAACGCCACAATGAGAGAACACTTTATTGCTCGCCCGCCCCACCGTTTTTCGCTAACTTTGCCCGACCATACAAATATCCTTTGTTCCGGACAAATGGGATCCACATAGGCAAACACACACCCACACAAATCCTTATTCCTCTACCCTAATGAAAATCCCCAATTGTTAATTTAATAACGCAACTTTTGTGCAACGGCCGATCGGGAGGACTTAGCAATCGACGCGCTCGCAGACCTTAATCCCTTTTGACGAATATGCGCTCTTTGTGTGGCATACACGCGAATACTGCTACAAAGCGTGCAATTTGGAACCCTTGAATGTATAGAAATTTATAATATTTGTTACATATGTTATCAAATATAATTTTGATTCAATTTTAAATATAATTCTCCGCAAATATTAGTCGCGCATAATCTCTTGTCGTTTTTCCGCTAGCACACTACAGCGAAATTAATTTTTGTCCTTGCGAACTTCTACGCGTCCATGTTTGACTTGAGGAAACCTCCGGCTCTAATATAATATTGTACGAGGCCGATCTTATAACCTTCGCCAAACAAGAGAAAGGGAGTGAGCCAGTCGCAAAGGGAGAATCGTAGGACCTCACCTTTCCGCGGAAAAGGGCAAAGGGAGCAAAATAAAAGTCGAAATGGAAAAAAATAAAGGAGAGAAAGTGAGAGGAAGGACTTCGCGGACGGGAGAGAGTGTGTAAGGCGTACTCATCTCCGGGAAGAACGGCCTTCGGTGGTGTGAGTAGCGCCGTCGGGGTGGCGTCTACGAAAAACCGAGGGAACGAATAAGAGAAAGGAGCTGAAATAAAATGAAATAGAAAAAATTGTGGAAAAAATAGCACAAAGGGAAGAGCTCGGTGGAGATAAAACGAAATTGGAGTTATCGAAGCGTGCACAACAGTTGTTGGACCGACGGGGGAGGTTTCTGCCGCTGCCATGGGTCGCGGCTGCAAAAGGAAAAACCTCGGCGGGTGGAAAAAAGGGGGTGGAACTATTTTTCCGCGAGATTTTCAACGGGGCCGTGGAGAAATCTGTGAAACGCGTGTGCGTAAAGCCTCTGGCGCTTGTATAATATAATGACAATGCGGAAATCGCGAATAGTTAATTGTCGACGTTTTATCATCGCCGCGTGGGTTTCGTCCGGCGATGTTTTGCAACAGTCGTTATCTGCGGAAGATGCGATTCATATTATCCTATGTTGAATGGGTTCGGTTAATCTACACACGGAGTCTGATCGCATATTGTGAACGGCAATAATGTTGATGTCATCGGAATACCATCGCAAACAATGGATTCGTTAATGATGTTTCCTATCAATGCGATATTAATAAACGCAATTCAATTTATAAAATCGCTTCTTTGAACCCTAATGTCATACAAATCATAAACGTCTACACCTAAGGAACGTTCCCGACGCAAAATAATAAAAAAGCAAAACGCCCATCGTACACATTAGATTTTTTCATATCTGAAGGGGGCGTACCCCTGACTGCACAGGAGTGGACCGCTCTGTAGCCCCTGACCGGACGGAAAACAAACCAGCCCTTCCACACTGTTTAGGGGGGCTCAGCCCCAGCCCTTGGCCCCCGGAAAGAAATGCCGATGGAAATTCCCTGCTGGGGAGACGAAGGCTTGGGGGAGCGCGCCCCCGGGGGCCCTGGGGGCGCATGCGCCGCCAAAAGCCTCCTCATTACATTATGTAATATTTCCAGCCCCCTTTCAGACGACCCTCGGGTTCGTTACGTGGATGAAAATATCGGCAGAGGAGTATGAGCTGTGTTAGAGAGTTAAACGTTCGCTCGAAACAAAGGAACTGTTTGTGACGCCGCTTTTTCGCCCCGATGAAATCCATAATGACGCGCGAAAGTGCGAGAGCTGTTCTCTTATGGTGCGTATGTGAAATTCTGATTTGTCCATAAAAAGAGTGTGATATTCTGCATTTCATTGCACTAGATTTGAAAAAAAACCTTAAACGTTGATGTTTAATTTGAAAAAGAATTTAATTTTGTATAGATATGATTTATATGAAAAATTAAAAAATGAGAGAAAATTGTATTTTATTTAGTTGGTACTTCATTTGGATGCTAGTAGTTCACAATTTTTATCAATTAAGTAGAGCAAAAAATGACGCAGTCAGATGTTGACTTTATAATTATCTTATTTAAAAAAAAAGTACTTTACAGTGCAATTTGCGTTATACATAATAATATAAATTACACATGATGAAAATATAATAATAATAATAACATTGCTCAATTCAATTCTTAAACAAAAAACAGTACCCACCCAACAAAAATACATATACAGATAGTTTTCGACTTACGACTGTTCGCAATTAAAACGTTTGTTGCAGAGGAGTACCTAGGGGGGGGCAAGGAGGTACAGAGACCTCTGGGCGTCAAACTAAGAGTGGCGAAAAAAACAAATATTTAAATTCTATTAGAAATGCATATACTTTTCGCAAGTTTTTTTAAAATATATTTTTGATTTAGATCATTCCATAGTGTATCAATGAAAAACGAAAAAAAAATTTGCCTGTGGCGCCAATTTTTTTCAATTACTTGCAATGATATGTGATCAATATTTTGTTTTAAGCACTTTTTTCAATAAAAAATTCTCAAACTTTTTTGTTTTTATTTATAATCGAAAATAAGAGGGGGGGGTGCCAATTATATAATTTGTCCCCGGGCGCACAATACTCTAGCTACGCCACTGGTTTGTTGGGTCATTGGGTGCAACCAAAAAAAAAAGATACATGATTTCTTTCAATTAATTATTTTCCGAAAATTACTTTTTAAATTTCCAATTCATTTCGTAAAAAAACATGGAGTCATTTGAATTATTACAATAAAAATGGAAATTTTAATATAAATAAAATTGATTGATTTTAGATTTGATTTACGATCGAAGTTCCAGAACGTATCTCATTCACAAATTTGGAAATATCTGTATATGTATTACATGGCCATAGCCAGGGGGGGGACATGAAGGTCCAGCCCCCCCCCCCTCCGATTAAAAAAATAATGAAAGATTGTATTTACTTAAATTATGAGACTTATGTTGAGATATATCACGATTGAGTGATACTTATATCTAAATAAATTCTTTGAATGTCTCGATTTTACACACATACTTCAAATGAAAAAAAAAACAATATATTTTTACAAGATTTTTATTATTATTACTTGGAATCGCTTACATATACAAAATTGTGTTTCGTCCCTCCCCTTAAAAAATCCTACAACTGTGATATAATACATTTACATTTATTTATTTTTCCATTAAAGAAAACCTTCCGAATACGAAAACAAATCTATTTATACCGCATTATTTTTACAACATTCCGAAACAATTAGACAGAAACGGTTACAAAACACTCTAAATATACCAAACAAACACCAACCCCACAATCATAACCCGGCCTAATCAACGCCTAATTTTTACCTCGCCCACTAAACACACTAGAGGCCCGAGGGTCGCCCGGACCACGCCTTCCTTAACACACTGTATACAATGTGGTCGGCCTCGCCCTCCAGGTGTGTGTTGTCGGCAATTAGGTCTCAAGACAACCCGTCCTGGAACCAGGATTAGATATCGGAAAGTCCTCCTGGACCGTGGACCGTTTAATGCGGATTATAGGGAACGTGACTTCACCGGTGGAAATGTAATTTGACGGTCGTTATCTCGCCGCTGCGATGGCACAATGGCGACAAATATGGAGTACAAATTATATGGAATGTGCGTGGTGGTTTTGATTGGGGTTTTTTCGGGCTGGGTCTCTTGAGCGGTGGATGTGTTGTGCGTCGTTAGGTAGTGGAGAATGGTGGATGAGTGTTGGGATGTGAATTAATTTTTTTTGTGGTGAATATCGATGGGAAAATCGTTGTTTTGTGTGTGGAGATTATGAGATCGTATTTCCGTTTATTTATAAAAAAAATGTATAGTCAATATGATGATTTGAATGAATTTTTTTCTTGTTAAAAAAAGTACTTAATGAATCATTGTTTTCAATGCCATACTTATGTATCCGAAAAAATTCGTAATGGAAATTATTAATACGATACAATTAGAAAATTGTTTTTGCGTCAAAAATATATCAATGATTTAGCATTATCAATAGGGTGACCATACGTCCCGTTTTCGCCGGGACAGTCCCGCTTTCGTCGCGTCTTGCGTTCGTCCCGTCGTTTTCGTAAAATAGTTTGATTTGTCCCGTTTTGCCGGTTTACATAATTTTATGGACATAAGATGGCTGAATTTTTTTTATATTTATCAAAATTGTATTTTTTAATGTGTTTTCTTGAATCTTTTTTGGTCAATAATTTAATTGAAGTCTTATTTTTATATTTTGATTTGTATTATTACTAGATTTTTTCAATTTTTTAAAGAATCGCTCAAAAATTCAACAGAAAAAACTAATATAGTATTTTCAAAAATGTCATTTAAAAATAGCCTACATTTTTTTAAAACCGAAAAACGCATTATTTTGTTCACTACTAATATCGTGTAATTAAAAAAATTCACTGTTTTTCGCTGAAAACTTTTCTAAAAATAAAAATTATAGATAAAGACATGATGCAAAAAGTGCGAAACTCGAACCCTGTTTTTTTTTTAATGGCAATGAAAATGAAAATAAATATTCAATGCATTTTTGAATTAAGCATTGTTTCGTCAATATAAAATAATGAAAGAATTCGATTAACTGAAAAGAAAAATATGGCATGAAAAAAAATATGGATTTTTCAATAGTTCTATTCTTATTAGAAAAAAATCTTAAAAATATTTTCTGTCACTTCTGATCGTGTTTTCTTCTCTAAATATATTTGAAATGATATTATCCATTGTTTAAAAGTTATTTTGAGTAATAAATTCGTTAATGAATGTATGATATTGGAAAAAATATGGGTGGGAAAATAAATTTCATCGGTAGTGTACTTCCTTAACGATATTAATTGAGGGAAAATTTTTAAAAGTGCAACAATTTTTTTTTATATAGGGGAGGGGGGCATTTTTTTGGGTCCTGGGAAATATGGTCACCCTAATTACCAAATGCATTTGTTCCCATTAATCATTGAAGTTGATAGACGAATGATACATTCAATAAATAACTCCAATAATATTATAACATTTACGGTAATAGCCAGGATTTTTTTAAGAAAGGGCCAAAACACAAATTTGTATATGTATATGATACAAATATGCTACTGTTTTTCATTTGTAATATAATATATGAGTATAAATTTAAGATATTTAAAAAATTAATTCAGATATATCACGGTTATAATTAACTAAAATTTGTAAATACACCCAATCCACTTTCTATACGGGGGGTACGTTCCAGAGACTACTGTGTGAAAAATATTGTGGCATAATAATACTTTTTTATACCGTGTTATTTAGAAACCGTGTAAAAATAGGATCGAATGTATTTTTGAAATTTAGGAAGGCCAGGACCCCCCATGAAACCCTTTGACTACAACCATGTAATCACTATTTCAAATAAATATCTTTTAACCGCTCATAAAGATTTATTTCCAAAAATCGAAAAAAAATCCTAAATCCATACAAATAATACATACTCTTAACAAAATTCAAATAAAACCCAACCCATCGAATCAACCCCTGCCGCAATTAAGACACATCATTCATTTAGCAACCTTTAGAATTAAAGACTGTTAAATGCGGCCGATTGAATCGACCCATTGTGCGCACAACACTATGCGTGCCTAGCACTCGAAACGTCAGTTAAACGATCAAATGGTTCGTGTCCCGATTGTTTCAACGCGATCTGTAACCGATAACCACTCTTCGTCTGAAAAAAATCGCTAATAATGGAAACAAATCGACACAAGAATCCCTCCAGCGAAACACTCGAAAAGTCGAACTCGACACACTCGAACCTCTCGACGCAACTGTTCGACAATGCGGCCACTTGGTAAAGTCGCTGTACAATGTGACGAATCAATTTGTGCGGAAAAAATCGGTGTTAAATACGCGTGCGGTTCTATAAATCGAAATTTGAATGATTGTAATTCGTATATTGAAATTTTTCGATTCAATTTTTGTAAAAATATTGTGTTTGGAAATTGCATTTAATCTATGATTGTATTACAAGAATGTTTTTGATTTTTATTTATTTTATATATTTTATTAAAAATTGCCATATGTTTGAAAAATCGATGCATTTTGTTGAACGTCGAATCGAACGTTGAATCGATGCATTTTGTTTTTGTTGTTTCCTTTCATGGTAATTTGGCAAAACAGACTGAATAAATGGCAGCCAATTTAACACATGTCGTTTTAACAATATAGCTGATATCAACTGTCAAAGTTTGAAAGTCTATTGGAAGACCTTTACATGTTCATCTCGTTTAAAGTCATCAATGCGGTTTTCCAAGCGGTCGACTTTTGACGCAATCAAACGGCTCATTTGCATATTTCCCATATGGTGACTCGACACGGGCACGCCAGATTACTCGTGATTTTCGCTTGCTTTTCCTCTTGTACATACATAGCAGATGCATTTTGACACAACGGACATCTGAAGCGAACAGTATCAAAACTCACAATTCCAAATTTCCAAAAAATCAATCATCAATAATATCATTATATAATATCATAATATCATGATATTCATTAATATATTTCATAAATTACTAACATTATCAAAACCTTTTTCGCTACAATAAAATAAAATATTGCAGTTATAGTCCGATAATGTACAATCAATGGTTCATAGCTAAATTTATATATTGCATTGATCAGTGCAATAAACTGAACTGTTTAAAATATATTTAAATCGAAAATTAATTCGATGGTGTTTTGTATTTTGACGCTGCACAACTCATCTGAAAACTCTCGTTTATTCGACATGCAATATTCGCAACTACGAGGGAATTCGTAATGAAGTGCACGTGTTCGCGTGCACTATTTCGTATAATGCATGTGCAAAATGTGCTCGCCGTCCGATGCATTATTCGCGATTGAATTTTCGATAAACTCTCGCCTCTGTGAATACACCGAGAGGCTATTCGTTTTTCATGAAAATTGTTGCTTTACTACAATAAACTATGGTTTTCGTTCTATGAATTGTTAAAATGGGCTATTTTTCATTTCGTTTAACCCTTAATTAATTTAATTAAAAATGTCCAGCTTTTTGTTATATTACGTATTTTATCGACGCGATGGTGTGAATTTAATTGGAAAATTCACGTTTATGTAAAACGAAATACGAAATCAAAAGCGAGAGGAAATACATCAACAAAAAAAAACTATTTGTCGGCAAACAAATGCTCGAATATTAAAATGGGGGAAATTTTCGACGAGTGGTTTACTTTCGCGTGCAAATAATGTATGCAAACTGCAAAAACATTTTCGCGTGTAATTTTTATTTATTTTTGCCCACAGACGCTGTATAATATTTACATATACAATTTTTCGGTCCACCCCCACCTCTATATGGCATACTCTGAAAACAACGGCCACGTCGAAAATGAAAAAATTGAAAATTAAAACAAACAAAATATGGTGCTGTGCGAACGAAATATCATAATGCGAACGATGCGGAAAAAATTCGCGCACAGACAGAATCGAATATTGCGACGCGTCAAACTGTGGCATCGCGTGTTTGAATAATTAAATTTAGCATTTTTACTTTTGCTTATTACTTGTGTGTGTATTTTCCGTGAATATGTACATTTCGCGCAACTTTCACCTGACAGATCAGTGTTGCCATGGCAACAGGCGTCACGACGCCCTTCGTTTCGACTTATACGTTCTTATATACTTAACATAGTTATACGATATACAGAATTTCTTGTACAGCAAAAAAATCACAAGACTGAATTTTCTTCGAAATAAATCTTAAAACTATAAAGAATTATTTTTTTTGCATTATATTAAATATAAGCTTTTACTATCACATCGAAAGTTTATAAAAAAAATCTTAACGCGTATAATGAGAAAAGATATTTAAAATATTTGAATAATGAAAGGATACATCTCCAAAATTACCGTCGAAGACATGTAAATAAAATGATTTCCAATTTAGTGAAAATCTTAATATATATTATAGTTTTAATCAATGCATGACTTTTCTGATACTTTTGAAAGTTCGAAAGTATCTATTTAATACGTATTGTAAAAGGAAATAACTTTAAAGTAATTGAATATATAAAAAAACTCCTTTCTAAATTATCTGAAAATCTACATACATGAGATAAAAATTTGCAATCTCCAATTATGCCAAAATTTTGTATATGAATCATTATTTAATAACGCCCACTATACTATAATTTAACGCATCTATAATTTTGATATTATCACAATTATAGATTCGTTCCTATGAAGCAATGAGGAAAAAAAACTTCAAAGCCACAAAAACTAAAAATATTCCCTTTCTAAATTATATTTTAGTTCAAAAACACCCAGTTATATATCTCGTATTATATTTATCTACTGATTACCGATTATTACAAACATTAAAATGTGGTTTTATTCCAGTAACTTGTTTGCGACATACGTATAGAAACTCAAATATATCAACACATTTGAGTCGTATTTATATTATATAAAGAAATGTCAAAAGAAATTCCTAAATTGCACAGTATTAACGAGCACAGACATAAAAATGATATACGAAATTCCGAGATCGTTGTGAAATCGGTACTTGCTTCTATGTTGAAAATACGTGAGTTATTTCCAGAAAAATCTAGTGAAAAATACCTTGTACTATATCTTAAAAATACGTCGCCGAGAATCCGCGAAAATCCGATAAGACGTGAAAGGTACGAGAAAAATCAACAAAGGTTCCTCCGGCGGTTTTCGATCAGATTTAAAATCCACTTATTCTATCGGAAAAAGGCGCCAACCGCATTAGCGTGTATTTAAAGAAAATTACCGTGTGCCTTATAATATTTTTTCATTATTATTCGGGACGAAAATTACTGAAGCACGCGCGAGCCAAAAATCGAGCGTACAAAACGCGGCGCACCGAAAATAAAGTAAAAATCCGATTTATATATCCGAAGCGAAAGGAAATGCCGAGAATTTGCGGGAAGAATAATAAGTGGATGAAAAGTCGAGTGAGATAATGGAGGAGGAAGAAAATTTTATCTTACAGGGTATGTCGGCACTAGTGATAAACAAACAAGTCACCGCTTGAATAGAAAATACCCTTAAAAACGATCCGTTTCGGATAACGTTTATCGAAACTTCCCGAAAACGTACCTCGTTATTTTTGAGTTGATTTCTGAATATTACACTGCAAAAAAACACTGAACTGAATATCAACCGAATTTCGCACGAATTTGCATTCAACGTCATGCAGAGTTGCAAAAAAATAATTCCAAACATTTATAAAATCGGATTCCCAATAATAATTAACATAATTTATAAGTGACAAGACAACTTTGATCACTCAAAAGGAAAATTTCGACAATCTACTTTCAGCGCGTCCATTGGAAGTCAAAATCAGATTTTCCTCGGGCTTTTTCCTATCACCGGCTTCCCTTGGAACACCCTGGGGCATCCTGAAGGCCAGAAGTACGTGATCGTCGGCAGCACGTGGGTAGGAGGAGGCTCTTACCGAACCAGGATCGTGTCTTGGCACACCAAGTGCCGTAAAAGCATCCGCAACGTGTGCCGCCTGCCAACACGCCGAATGCCGTCTCATAAATCACCATAGATGTGTGTTCTCTTCCTTTTTTTTTCACTCTGATATATAAAGATCTATGTACGTTGAATATCGAATTGCGATGGAAACGTTATCGGGCTATGTCCTAGTGGATATTTCTAGGATTTTTGGTTTTGGACGATATTTGGATAAGTAGAAATCGGTTGCTAATACAACGATTGTCCATGAAAAGATTGAATTATACGATTTTCAAATTTATTTTGTTCGCGTTGTAAATTTTCTAAAGGGGATTTAAATTTTAATGGAATTATTCTGCCATTACAAAAACTACAAGGAAATAAAGATTTTAACTCGGAAACAAAAGAAATTTCCATTTCTTGTATGTGAATACGTAATGAGTCACCTTCATGAAACATTCATTTGACTACTGAAAAAAAAACGCCATTTCAACGCTTGTCGATTCGAATGAAAGAAAAACCCGTCAAGATTACATACAACCCATACGAGCGAATTATTCACTCTAAATCCCCAATCCTTAGATACTTCGCACACAATCCATTCATAAATTAAAAAAAAACCTAATCGAATAACCAAACTCAAACATTCTACCACAAAAAGCGAAACGTTACAAAGACGACCCGAGGCCATATCGCCAACTACACTTTCACTAAAGACCAGAGCCGGTGACAAACAAAAAAAAAGCACTGAAAGACTCGCAAATTGATGGAATTAAACGGAGCGACGCTCAGATGGGGGCTCACCTCGTTTGTGGTCGTCCCTGGGCGGGGGCAGGGGCGGAGGCGCCGGTGGGAGGGCCAGGTGGGCGGCGGGGGCGCCGCCCCCGTACCACGCCCACCCACCAGCTTGTCCGTTGAACATCCTCAACTTGTCGTACACGCTTTCGCCGCCAGCACTCGAAGCCTGCTGCTCTTTCTGGGATGCCAGGTTGCGGAGGACACGGTTTATTGATGATACCTGCGAAATCGGATTGGAATTAGTCATGTGTTGTAAAGGTGTTTTGTTGTATACACTAGGTTCTCTTTTTATGCGACTTTTTTTATGTGAATTCAGAGTTATGCGGTTTTTTTTAAATACAATATTTTTTTATGGACTATATGAACGTACAAATGTATGTAAAATGTAATAACTTAACTAAGAGTACATTGTTAATAGAAATAAATTTTTTTTTATGCGATTTTAGGTATATTTTATATTGCAGTTTCACTTTTTCTATGTAAAATCATATCTTTTTTTATGCGATTTTTTTTATGCGGAACGGAACGCATCTACCGCATAAAAAGAGAACCCAGTGTATTTTGATTGAATGTGACTTATTGTTAGATTTGTGTGTTTAAATGTTCTTATCGATGAAATTTTTATCTTTATCATATGCGATTGATAACACAGGTATGCAAAATTGAACTTTTTGAAAATTGTTTGTTTAAAAGGTATCTACATATATTAGGTAACTTTTAAGCGTTGAATTCGAATACGGTAGTTATTTTTTTTCTGTCGCGTAAGGTTTTCTATTAAGGAAAATAAAAAATCCTTTTTTATCGAAATTTTGAGTTTAAAAAAAATATAACATATGAATATGGCACCCAATCAAAAAATCCCTCGATGTGTCTTATTGTTAGATAATATAATATTATAAAGAATATGTTTTGTAAATTTTAACAAAATCGGTTGAGTAGATCTTGAGATATCTTGTACACCAAACTTTCAAAAGAGAGTCCTATTTAATGCCTCATATCTTCGTCATTTAAAAAAAAAATTATTGGTTATTATTTTTAATTATTCATAAAACTACTTTGTATTTGTATAAAATAAAAATTATTTTTTATACGTAGGCTGCGTCAAAAAAAAAATTTGTTTTTAAACTTATTTTTCGGTTAATTTACACCTCGTAATCTATAAGAAATTATTATTCAATTTCAGAAAATTTTACCCATGCATAACTGTGTAATCAATAAAATGATAGAGAAATGCATTTTAGATATTACTTAATATGTGTTTGGATATTTTTATACATAATACTACATAAATCTTTCAAAAAAGTGAACATACATATAATATGTTTATATTCATCTACTGAACATATCAAGTATAATTTAACTATATTGATCAATAAATAATCAAGTCATCTGTTATCTGAGTTTGGCAATTAATTATTTGGCTGGTTAATAATAACTAAAATGATCAGTAAAAAATTGTTAAATGATCAGTTAGGTTAGGTTAGGTTTAGGTTAGGTTATGTTAGTTTACTACTACGTGTGACTACATTGAGACTTGATCCAACAAGTTCAAACAGGTTTCCACGTGCACAGAACCGAATAACAACCATATATGTACTTTGTTTTTACTGATCAAAATAGTATTTTTTTTACTGATCAATTAAATACAGGCCTCTGAGTTTGTGTGCGTCGGAGCTAGCGTCTCTCTATCTCTCCTGTGCTATTTGGTCCGGTGAGGGTAGAAAAAACTTCAGGTATAATGTCGTCGCACGATAATATGCGACATTCTCGAAGTTCGCAGATATTTTAAAATATGGAAACGCGATTATTGATCGATTCAATGGCTAGAATATAATTTCGAAACACTATGTTATAGGCAATTAATCACGTATACACTGTTAGAAAGTTAGATGCGAAAAAAGTGGTTAAGGGTTGAAAAACTCGGAAACTATAAGAGCTTAACGAAATGCGACCGCTCTCGAAGGGGTCCTGGACCTGAATCCAAAAATAGTTAATATAACAAATCAATTAATTCCTAATAAATAATACCTATCAATTCAACGACACAAACACAGATTCGTCGATACACATATCACATTACATTATTAACACCACAACAGGCAACGAAACAATATTGAACGAACTCGACATTATAATAAATACCATATAGCGGCCCATTCCGCATAATCCACCAAAACGTTATTGATAATCACATCCGAAATATACAGAATATTTGGCGAAAACACAGCGGACAACTACAATTCGCACCATTACCACAGCGGAAACTCGTATGCGCGCGCACTTGCACACCCCCATGGAACGGTTCGAATGCGTCCCCATGGCCGTAATAGGCTTTTCGCTTTAATCCTAATGTTTCACTAATGGAAGATTATGAGAATATCTCTTTAGAGCCGGCGTTTCGCGAATCGGGAATGCGTTTTGCACGCTGCCGAAATCATTTTTACATACGTGTACGTGTGTAGGCGTTTAATGGCCGTGCTCGTTTTGTCGAACCCGATTCTATCATGGACAAAATAAAAGGTTTATTGTGTTTGTATTTTCGATTTTTTTTATATGAAAATTAATTTTAAATATACACCCAATCCTTTTTTTACACGGTACTGAATAAATACGGTTCAAGGGAGATGAACCGATTATTTTTTACACGGTTTTTTCACTGTAACACGGTATAAAAAAAGTATTATTATGGCACAATGGTAAGATGAGGTTCAGGCCAGTATACTGTTATAATTATATGTGTGTAATTATATTTATTAAATAAAAAAATTCAATGTTGTTTGATGATTTTACATGGCAAAATTTCCTCACGTTACACATTTGAATGGAAATTCTATCCAAATATACTAATGGAACCTATCCTAAATTTTTATATGATCATTAAAAAATTTTTACACGGTAATCTCTGGAACGTATCTCCCGTATAAAATAGGGATTGGGTGTATAAAACTTTTAAAAATTTACGAAATTATTACAACAATTATACAATCATATGTCATATTCTTTGAATTTTTTTTTATTTAACAAATAATGATAAAAATAATTCGGAGATTATTTATATTATAAAATATATTGTGTACATAAAAATTTTATAGGTTTTCTGGACTGAAAGCCGTTGACAATGTGCATTCGGAATGGGCGTTCCCGGGTCTCGCTTTACTTTGTATAAATTATTTCTCAGATTCTTTACCTCAAAAGAGACTCGAATATAATCTGTCAGATATAAAAGCGCCACTTCTATCCATTTAATAAGCTCAAACTTTAACAAAAAATAAAGTAAATTTACGATCGTGCGTCCAGGGATACCAGGTGGCGACGCGAACAAAATAGCAAACTTTTAATAAGCTCAATATAATGGGACAATGCGTCCTACTTTAGGATTCAAAATATACATTTTTCATTCATATAAAACTGCAGCTTGTTTGAAACTAACAAAATAAAGTATTTATATTCGTAATAAATTAAATTCTACCCACAATCAATTAAACTTATCGTTATTGTTTTTTTGAAAGATTATACGATTAAATAGACATTTTCTCGGCATATTATGTCATCAAAATTTAATAATAAATTCATATTTTTTTATTAAATATATATATATATATATATATATATATATATATATATATATATATATGTGTGTATATATATAATATATAATATATATATTATATACCAAAATATTGATTCCAGAAACATTTTTCCACGTTCGGACACTCGAAAATATGTTCTCGAAATAATCCAATAATAGACGACACGCTTCGATGACCACATTTCACTTACATTGTAACGAAAATATGTTATTTGTTACGGAATGAAAGGGAACTCCGTCCGTATGGGTTCTATTGTCGGCGCCGCCAAAAGCACCCGATTCTTATACAGTAGTCAAACCGGACAAAAAAATATTATTTTCACAATATTTAATACTTTATACGAACATCGTTCGAATTTCAATCATTCCCTGATATTTTCTATATTAATTATTCTCATATTATCTCTTCATCGGATTTCAATTGCCGTTCATAGAATGATTGAGCAACAAATCGACGACAGGCCATCCGATATCCTTACCAGTGTAATACAATAATATGATATAGCATAAAATAGTGCAAGTTGCATCAGATGTGCTCCACGTGCACTCAATAGTGGTTTAAGTCCCCATCGGCGCCGTTCGCACAATGAGGCACGTGCCGAAGAATCTCGGCACACTTGCGTGGATATTTGGACGTCGATGTACACAAAACCACCAATTTCAGTTGGTCTTACATTAGTTACGTACTCGAATTGGGTAGAAGCGTCGGCGGTTAATTGCGGAATTGAGTCGGATAACGTGTACTTAACGGGGGAGGGGCCGATTCGTTCTGATCAAGGGAGCCCGAATGTAAATAGAACATTATGTATTCGATGGAGAATTTTAATGTGTTAATCAATTTTAGAATTTCTCAAATTGGATATATAATAGTTTATCAAGCACTTAATTTCGGTATTTTTAGTGTTTTTCTGCAAACGTTTTCTCGCTACAAAAACCAATATTTTTTGAAAATCGAACTTTACTTATTAAATTTTAAACGAGCTTTTTGAGTCAGTTTATTAGTTCTTTTGAAAATTTTAACAAGGAAAAAACAGAATTTCATGCACACTCGATTCCTTACTACCTACATATGTATTATTGGAAAATAATACATGGGATGGAAAATAGCCGGAGGTGGATATTTTCAAAGACAAATATTAACATTGTTCGATCAATATGACAATTTTTTCTTATACCTCCCTAGTTTGAAAACTTGATGAAAAAGCCAATAAACACCCTGCACTCCTATTTTTATTTATTTTTACACCGTGCTAAACTGAATAAAAAACAGTTTTAAAAAATTATCGGTTATTTTCCACGAACCATGTTATTTTGAAACCATATAAAAATCCGCGTGAAAAGAGTTTTGGGTGTATATTTTATCGAGTTTTCAAAATAGTTTATGAACTATTTAATTTTTATATTTTTAGTCATTCTATGTTTTTCTGCAAACGTTTTCTCGCTACAAAAACCAATAGGTACTTTTTGAAAATCGAACTTTACTTATTAAATTTTAAACGAGCTTTTCGAGTCAGGTTATTGGTTCCTTTCACAATTTATACTGGTGAAAAACAGAATTTCATGCACGCTCTATTACTTATGTGTTATTGAAAAATATTACATGGGATAGAAAATAGCCAGAGTAAAAAATTGTCAAAAACAAATATTAATATTACAGTAACACTGTTCGATCAATATAATATACCTCCCTAGCCTGAAAACCTGATGAAAAAGCCAACAAACACTCTACACTCATATTTTTATTTATTTTTGGTACTCCATTTAATGAACACTTGATAGAGTCTAATATCAACATGCATTTATTTATTTCTTCAAAGTACCCCAAAGCATTTTAATGAATATAAAAACGACTATTTATCATTCTCA
This sequence comes from Hydropsyche tenuis, assembly GCA_009617725.1. NCBI lineage: Eukaryota > Metazoa > Arthropoda > Insecta > Trichoptera > Hydropsychidae > Hydropsyche > Hydropsyche tenuis. The sequence goes on from VTON01000039.1 coordinate 513,060, forward strand.
ATTGAACTTTACAACTATCTTATATGAACGTCACAAAAAAAACATTTCAATCACAAAGCAGCGCACCGAATAATTCCGCTTTTATCACATCCCCATATATAAATATTACTTCTACGATCCAAATCGATAACAAAACCATCATCACATGCAACTGCAAAGGCACACAGTCGAAAACAACCACATTCGCATTATCCCAAAGTGTAATTGCGAACAAGCAAACGACCAACGGCGGCGAACCGGTGCGGCACCACAATGGAGAGCCAGTGATTCGGACGAACGAACTTGAATCGCTCCAAATTTCAAAATTAAAATATTCCCGCTTTTTTCTTTTCTTTTTTTTTGTTCAGCAGGCCCCCTTCGCCCCCTCGCGTCCATTTTTCCCCGACGTAATACTTTTCGGTCATTTTTTTCGCTCTCTATTTTATTTCATATCCTTTCATTCGGGCGGGAAATCTGAATGAATTTTCTAACCGCGGCGTGCGGATTTACATTTTAATTTGGTCGAGCAGGGGCCTCGTGCAATCATAAAAGGTTTTTTTATTTTTATTTTTCCGAAAAAGGGGACTGCACGTTGTCGAGGAGCGAATATGGGTGATTTTTTTTTGTTTTTCGAATTCTAATTTTCGGTCGTTTTTTCCACGACGCCGAATACGCTTAACCGACAGTTTTGGAAATGTATGTGCATATTTCATGTGTTTTCGCGATAAAATATTTACGTTTTCAACTTTGGCACGTTCAAAAAATAATGAAAGCCCTGCTATAATTGAATCACATAAAAAATTTAAATCCGGGCAAATTTATACTTAAAAATTTTCAGATATTAATTAACGGATAAATTTAGTTCATTGAACGTTAATCGAATCGTTTTTTTTTATTTATAAATAAATAAATAACAGTTCATTGATCCGTCCCGATATTGCTGAAATCAAAAATCGCCGATAGGAGCAGCGTTTAAAAATCAAATCTTTTTCGGGTGGACAGTCAGCGGATTCGATTAGGCACCCGCTGACTCGAGTCCGATGGGCTGGAATCATCGCTGACAAATTTTAAATTATCCAAAGCCTCCCCCAAATTCTGTCCTCTGGATTCGTTTGACGTGATCCGCAAACTGCGGTGAAATTATCTTTTCAAAAGGCGAAATCGGCGCACCAGTAACAGTGCATACGTAATGTCTGAGTCATCGATTCATTATAAATTCCTCCTATTTTTTATGCAATTCAAATCAATCGTACATTAGTTTCAAATGAAATCAATGTACATCCATCTCTCGATTTACGCGATATTCGTTTTATGCGACTTCAATATAACGCGGTCAAACAAAATGTTGTTTGTTGTTTGTTTTTTTTTTTTTTAATAGACGTAACATATTTTATTTTGAATTTGTTTAAAAAATAAGAAAAAAGTTATCGATCAAGGAATTCCTAAATTAAAAACTACCCAAGACCAAACAATGTTTTCCTCAAAATATAATAAAATGATTTGAAACCAGCGAATAAGAAAAAAAACGTTGTTTTAGAATTTAAAAGACAGGAGCGAAAATTAGGATGAATGAATATCATTTTTTTTTATTATTCATTTGCATATATGTATGTAGATATATGTAGATACATACATACATACATACATATAGTATATGCCAATTATAATTACTAAACGAAACGAATACGTGATAAATTTTTTTTTTCATTTTTTAAATATATTTATTATAGACTCATTTTACGCGGATTTTCCTGAACCAATCTCCCTATTTAGTATGTATTTAATGTCTATTCACGCGATTTTTACTTTGGAACCTATCACATGTTTTTGTATGGATTCATAGTATTTTTTTACGTGGTTAATCGCGAAACGTATCTATTGCATAAATCGAGGAATAAGTGTAATAATAAAAAAATTCAAAAAAACCAAACTATTCCAACCATCCAAACCGATCACACCAATATCTCAAACACATTTTCAACAAGCCCCCCCAAACAAAAAAAGCCAAAAACGCATCCACATCACCACCGCGAAGCACGCATGCCAAAGGCAAATAGCTTCGCCCAAACAGTTTTATTCACCGTGTTCACCAAAGCGTGCATTGCGATTGCGTCGATACGGGGGCGGGTCCCCCGAGATGCGCCCCCGCGGGGGCCCCACGCACGGGGCGCCGCCCCGCGCCTTGAGCGGGGCCACGGGCACTCGGACGTGAAATGCTGGCCTGTGGGGGCGGAGGCGCGAGGCGAGCGTGCTATGGGGCTTCGGGGCTATGGGGTGAGGGCGGCGCCCCTTTTTTGGGGGCTGTCAGCGCCAAGCGTCGATTCGTGCATCGCTTTGGAATGTGCGTCAGTTTTTCATTTTGGTTTTGGGAATTGTTGGAATTATTATATAATATGTAAAACTCAAAGGTTGTATTACATACATATGTTTGTGTACATGTACATATGTATGTATGTATCCAATAAACTCCTAAACCGATAGACGAGCTTTCACTAAATTTGGCAAGAATATGCTTTGAAATCTGAAGAAAATAAGTAAACATTCAGTTTTTTTAATATCGTTTCGCATTTCAGTTTTTTTTCTATCGAGTGCCATAAAAATTATAATATAATGTGCTGGCGTAGTGTTGGTTCGTGTCAATAATTACAATCGGTATACAATTAAGGCTAGGCGCAGACAAGAGACTTTTTGTTCGCCGATAAATTTGATAAAATTGAGTAGTTGAATTGGTAGCGAATGCGCAAACCAGTCAACGATCTGCTCTCGAACAATAGAGTTCTGTCTGCTAATTTGTAGACAGTAAATATAAAATTGTCGAGTCGACCGCGTAAAACAATCGACTCGTGTGCGCGCGTGGAAGAGCGTCATACTGATTTAGCAGTCAGTCGATAGTTTACCGATTGACTAGTTTAAAGGCAATCGCGTAGGGCCTACGCGTAGGCTATTAAACTTGTTTACCGAATTGTTATAATTTGCGCACTTGCATTAATCCATGAATCTCCATACTGATTAAAATTATCGGCGGGAAAAAAATCTCTCGTCTGCGCCTAGCCTTATTTTAACAGAGTCCCGAGCACACCGGGTGCTACCCGCCAATATAATGTGTGTATAATATGTGCTAGTATAATAGCTTTTGTGTTGATGGTTATTATTATTATTATTATTATTATTATTATTATTATTATTATTATTATTATTATTATTATTATTATTATTATTATTATTATTATTATTATTATTATTATTATTATTATTATTATTATTATTATTATTATTATTATTATTATTATTATTATTATTATTATTATTATTATTATTATTATTATTATTATTAAATGCAACTTATATGAGTGTTTACTGTCAAGTCAAATAAAACCTATAAGATACAACACAATCGGAATTTTCTTCTGATAAGGAAAAGGTTGTTCTTGATGATTTTTAATATAATACTTAAAACCATTTATTACTAAATGATATCAAACCAAAACAACCGAATCAAAATTCACATCGAAATATGTATGGATTTTATATATTCGACAGGGCCAAACCTTTGATTGATATCGTCATCATAAAATCAAGACTTTTCGTAACAATACATTGATAACACTTCATAAAATCAAATACCGAAAACACTAAATAAATAATTTGATAATATAGATAATTATTTGCAAAATTATGTGGCAACGGATAATCAACAATCACAAAGTTAATTTTGAAGCCTAGCCTAACACATTCAATAAATTACTCCTTTCTCCCCGTTTGCGTTAAATTCATACAATACACTTTACGCACTAGACGCAACGCGAGGGCTTGACATGTCTATTTACATTTTAATAATATGAATAATTCATGATGAGATAATCAACGTTGAAATATAGTGACGCGAATCGTTTCCGACTTAATCAACATATAAAAAAAACATATTTAATTAATGACGAATAAATTGCGAAACGTTCGAACGAACGTTAAACACTCGCAACAAGGGGAAAGCAAACAAACATATCTTTGTTTCTCAATCGACAACAAAAGTTCACGCTCGATTGACTCTCGATCCTTGCCCAGTTCTGGATAGTTAGTCGCCAAATCGTCGAGCATATTCGAAAGAGTCCCAAGAGACAACCAACCAAGTCCAACGACAAACCCTCAAGAATTCAATTCAATTACTCCAACAGAATTTATAAAATAATATTATTAAAACACAAACTTACTTCAATCATTCATTTTTAAATATTCAAACTCAATCGATAAGAATATTTTTACGTGTCAAAAATCGTATATTTCGATCAAACATATTATACAATGTAAGCCTTTTTCCCCCAACTGATTTTCAACCTGCACGAAAAGCGTAACCGGATACTTTCCTTCGAAGGACTCGTGCAATTTCGATTCCAATCGACGTGTCGCCAAATATAATATGATATTATGTAGTTAGTGAATATGTGGGTGTTTTTGTGTGCCCAAATTGATGGGTTCGTATAACTTGTTTGGTAGCACGAGGGGAACGATAATGAAGCCCCAGGAGTGCCAGCAAGTAGCCGCAGCGATTAAACGCGACACAGGACCCTTGAAAAATACACACACATTCGATATGTTCACATGTTCGTATAAACCGTCCTTTATACTCTGCTAATAAACGGGAATTGTGTCCTTAAATGGTCAAAAGTGATTACAAATAATTATTATTGCGAATGAGGGACATATGTGCTGAAATTGGCTTCACGTAAACACATCGAATCTAATTTTATTAAATATAAAATTAAAATATATTTGATACATTCAAAAATTAACATAACGAAACTGCAACACAAAACATTTGCACTTCACGACAACCCCTACGCATATACATATAATGCAAGCGGCTAAACACTTCCTAATCCGTCATACATCATCGTCCAAATATTATTAATGCACACATACCATCAGAGTATCATTGAAAGGGTTTGTAGATCGTATTGAGAAAACACGACGATCACAAATGGGTTTATTAACGGCGATGACACATGATTTGCCCCCGACGAAGGTAAACAGAAGCGGGCTACGGCAAACACTCGTGCCCTTTAGAGAGGGTCTCTTCCGTAGGGAAAAAAAAAACTATTTTATATCACGTGTAATATATAAAGACCCGTATTATTTAATGCGTTATTGCCGGGCTTATGCGATGAGGGATTTTCGGGGGTGTGGAACGATGCTTTGAGCGAGGGAGTGAAAGAATGCAGTGTGGGTGTACAAACACGCGAGGGCAATTTTGCACCACTTAATTTTATTTTTGTACACTGTAAAAACTGGCTATTATAAATAATTAGCTATTATTAGTTATAATTGAATTATTCAATAGTTTAAAAATAAATAACGAATCATTCATGTGCATTGTACAATCGGAAACGTTGTATCGGAATACGACAATGGGGAGCAAGTTAATTTGATGTTTTTTTTTCTGAAACGATCCGATCTGATCTTCGGTTTGAACCGTCGTAACATCAATAGCCGGAACTGAATGGATATACGTCGCCGACCAATAATGAACACTATAAATTTAGGGTTCAAGTGCTCCCATGTCAACGACATGTCACACACAATGAACGCAGGTTCGATACGTTCAGGGGATGAAAATTTAGAATTTGTTAAATAGCAATATTTCTTTTATATTGTAACTACAAAAAAAACATTAATAAATTTTTGAAATACATAATAATTTTACAAAGAAAAAATATTGGAGAACTCGTAAATATTTGTACGCGTAAAAATTCAACAAAACATTTATTCAAATCATTCTTATTCGCGTACCTGTGTAATGAATAAGAAATAGATAAAAATATCAAATCAATATGGAAAATAAAAATAACTAAATAATACACATTTACGTTCAAATAAATAATAAGAAAAATATAAGTAAATTAATGAATACACGCGTAGATAAATTTATTTCTATTTCTTTCCATTTAGTTGTTATTTACGTCGCGAGTTGATCACCACTGAGTACTCTCCCTTTATTTTGTCGGCGGTCTCTACAATTGTGCGTAGAGCCAGAGAGTAAATAGAAGTAGAGAAGAGGTCTTTTTTTTGTAGAAATATGTCAAAGTGAAAGTGGAGGGTCTTTTTCTACCCGAGTTGAATGGGGGCGGTTTCGCTGTTCAAGAGGTCGGCTTGATAATAATCATCGTAACTCTATTGCAATTTATCTAGCAGCGGCTAAACGCGAGCTCTGTTGTAAAGAAACATGTACAATTTATATGCATTCAAAAAATATATACATATAGTAAACAGATGAAAAAAATAAATGAGCGTATATTTTAAATTAGATTTTTTTTTCAAAGAATAGTATCAGATTAGATAATATTATATATTATATATTAGCAAATATGTTTGGAAAAATTATTTTTTGAATGGTTCACATTATCGATTAGATTTTAAACTAAAGTTAAAAAGCGAGTGATGTAATTGATAGATGATTTAATAGATAGATTTAATTTATCTGTGAAAATATGTTATTGGTTTTTAGTTATTTTTTTCAGTTTTTTTTTTACTTTTGTTAGCACTGTATGTTTTCCTGTGAAATTAAAATAAATAAATGATTACGATAGTTCTTAATACTCGAATCCTTTAAGAAATAGAATTCGTTGATATCATTTAAAAAGCTTGAACTTCTAATAATGTAATCAAACAATTTTGTCCACAATAAATATGAACCAATCATTAAACTGAAACTATTTAACAAGAGATGACCTTCAACACTTGAAGTACTTAAAAATTATCTTTCTTTCATCTCTAAAAAAAAATCAAATTCTTCAACGTACATCATACAAACTGCACACCGTGCACCAAATACTCAACACAAAACAAAAGCCACCACTGACAATTGTCACAACACGATTATCATACCACACACGATATTTCTCCCTCTCTAACACACCATCATCGAATCCCATCAGAGGGAGATACGCGTCCATACGTCGACTGCCATTGTCCGTTTTTATCGACGGATACGCGAAAGCAAGATGGCCCAGCCGAGCGGAAGCCGGCGAAATAACGTCGTCTCACGCGTTAAAGTCTTCGGTTCAGTCATGTGTGAGGAAGACGAAGCTAGATTATGAGGCCGTTGTTGATGAGAAAACTGTTCCCCTCGCGCGCTTTTCGAGGGGGTGCCGAAAGTCTTATTAGATTCTCGTTTGAATCTAACCGGCTGCTTTTGTGTGTGGGTGGAAGGTGAGAGTGCTTATAATTGGAATAATAAAGTCGAATTAATTATTCTCGATTTTTATATTGTCTCGTATTCGTTTGTATGTATATTAGTTGATGTTAAAATTAGAATATTAATATAATGAGATAATTATATATATATATATATATATATATATATATATATATAGCATTTATTGATTGCAAATATTCTATCGAAAAAGTATATTGTATTACTACCAAAAGATTTTTTATCCCTGATAGAAATGCAATTATTTTTTTCAAATACGTATCAAACGAACATAAGACAATTTCCTTTCATATCTACAACAAAATTTATTTTTCTATTAACAGGAAATCGATACTTGTCTGATCCTCTTTATAAATTTGCCATCATGTACACACAAAAAAAATCTACTTATTTGCAGAAAATTCTCAGACCGTTTTTTTTTTCAATGACAGCTGTATACATATAAATATGTATGCATTCTTCAAAAATCTAAAGACATTTAATATTTTGTTAACGTAAATATTATTATTAATACAAATAAATAATTCAATTTTACTGCTTTCAATTATACGATAGTTATTGATATCGTGAACTCGTTAAATATTTTACGATAAAAACTCTAACTATAGACCGAATTTAAAAAAAATGCAGCATTAGAAAAACCGAAATGCCTCTTCGCAAAACCCTATTCAACACAAAAGCGGACATTTCAAATATAATTTCCTAGCAATAATGGCAGTGCAGAAATCCCCGATCGGCACTTCTTATATTGCCCAAGCAATAGGTACTTGTGTCAATAATAGAAAAACTCCTATTATTTGACCCACCAGTCGTTGTTATCAACGGCACAAAATCTGTTCGGATCGAACCGCTTTCTATATAATACGTATAACATAATATAAAAATATAATGCACGCGACGATCCACTTCGGGAACGAAATGAAATATAGGTACGTGGAAAAAAATCCTGAAGAGACGAAGGGGCATCACATTGTTCGGAGGATCTGCAATTTGTTTAGCGTTATTGCCATCAAGTGTCCTGTTTATTTTGTGACAAAAGCCACGGTAAATATTTTTGCAATATTGTCAAAAGCAATATAATCGGGGCGTGCTTTTTTTCCTTGTCGGTCGCTTTTGTTACACCCGTCAGTCTCGAGAGGCTCGATACTTCCAATAGTCTGTTTGCTTATTACACATTATATAAACCGAGCACTCACAATTCAATAATGTCATACGCGATGATGACGTCTAGTATATGAAAACATTCATTGTGCACGTTTGACATGTTAATCGAAAATGATAGACCAATATATAGAATATGACCGATTTTCAATTGAATTTGATTAAAAAGTACTCACACTCGGAATGTTGTCGTTGTTGCAAACCGCCTCGCTCAGTAGACGATCTCTGATCTCCCACGCGAAGATACTAGGACACTCCCTCTTGTAATCGGCGATTTTATTCACAACAGGAGTGGTGGCCACTCGCGGCTTCGACCCACCGATTGCCCTCGGTTTGATCGAGCCCGTCTCGTAATACCTGCAATTTGAAAGCTTCGATAAGCACAAAAATACAATATCATGTGAACCGATTGAGTCCCGACGACCTCCCCATCGGCAAACAGCGGGGACTTGCGTATGTTCGGCGTTCGAGTGCCCGTTCGGTACCCATTGTTCCGGTGTCAAACGGCAATAGCCGCAGGGGTTCTTGGGAAAAAACTCGTCAATCTTGGCATCTCACGGATCGTATGCCTCGATCTGGATGTATAAAGGGATTGTTCAATAAACCACCCCTCGTTTCGCAGTCATTACGCGCTTTTAATGGGAGCTATTCACGCACTCGAAACCGCACCGTTTTGCTCTAACGTTTTGAAGTTATCGACGATTATCTTATCGTTAGACCCTTTGTTATATGTGTGTATAAAATGAATTTCAATTGGAATTCGATAAATGTAACTTACGTTGATAATATTAGAAAATCTTCAATGACTTGTTAGACATGTGTACTTATACACACTTTGAAGGTTAATAACTTTTATAATTTTTTTTATAAAAATTAACTTGAAATTAAGGCTGATATTAGACTTAAATTTAAAATAAGGAGATTTAAAAAAAATGTTTTTAAGATAGTCTGTATAAAACATATCAAAAGACTCTAAATTTCTACGGGCCAAGGAAAATAAGCAGTATTCTATGAACCGACGTGTAATACATTGACATTTAAGTATTTAGTGAATAGTTTGCGATATAAAAAGTTTATAATAGAGCACGCAATAGCATTTAAGCACACATATTGGACTATAAAAAAGAAAATTCCTTAATTATAGACAAAAAAGAAAAGCCTTCTATTTCCATTATGTTAGAAAAATCGATTCTAATTTCTTTCATGATGAAAATTTGAATCTAAATTAGAGGTATCATGTAAAATTCCAAGATTCTCTAAATCTAATACTTATAATTTTTTTTAATAAAAGTTCATCAAAAATAAAGTTTATAGCTCAAAAATTGCAATAGTTAACGACTTGAATGCAAAAATTAAAAGAAAATGGATCCAAATTTTGAACTACGCAATTTTCGTTGTTTGAATTTTCATCGCTCCATCTTCTAAGCAATTTCTGATCTAAAATGTTTAACAATTTAAATTTTTTTAGTAATTATACAAATTCTACATCTCCTTTCTTTAATTTAGAGTTTAATATTAATCAGATCTCAATAAATATTAAAATGTGATAATAATCATTCAAAGTGTGCATACATTTTTTTGGGACACCGTATTTAATTTTTTTTAAATATTTAATTATTTTTATACAAATGTCTTAGAAGCAGCTGATTTTCATTTTAAAGTCGACAACTCTAATATGGCAATTAGAGTATTTCACCGCGGGTCGTCTATGGGGAGCTGGGTCATTAAGGGTCACCCGCTGGGTTCACCGCCAAGACTTTCGCGATATTTCCACGGTTTTATCGTCGATCGAAATGTCGACGTCAATTGCTACCACATATGTATTCGCAAAATGATTGACTTCCTTGCTGCCGGTCTGAACCGGCTTCTGTTTTTGTCTTTTTTTTCATATGCGAGTAATACAGTAATAAAAGAGATGTATCACGCGAACGGACATCGATGCCATCAGAAGATCAGACCAGAGAATTGCTGGATCTCCTGTCAGACGAAGTGGTCCAACAAAGGTTCGAGGAAGTATGTCTTGGTTCGTCAATGTCAATCCTCGACGGGGAGTCCGGACCGACGATCACACGCGGCCAACTACCGGATCACGAAAATGTTCGGCTTTTTTTTTGTGTGTATACGATTTCGTTTTTTATTTCTCTCCCGGCGACTATTTGGTTGTTTGTTGATTTTTTTTGAGCTCTACCGTCTTTACAGGTCGGATTTTTTGTGCGAGCTTTGATTTTTCACGACGGTTTCCCCCTAGGCAGTTTGTATTGTTTACTGTATTTTGACCGGGCATAATCGATCGCCCACCTGTTGAACCCGGCAGAAAAACAATAATTAAATGGGAGCTACGTATAATAAAGCCTTTTTTTTCTATTCGAGTTCACAATAATATCCATATCCATAATATTATAATATTGTATTTAAACTGAAATCGTGTCAATCTGCATGGTTAATAAATACAAACACCATGAACTACAATATGGAGATTTCAAATTCGATCTCAGAACTAATAAAGTAAAAATTTCTCGATTTCGAAACAAATCAACATAAAAAAACTGCTCAGAAATTTCCGAAATTGAAAGAAATCTCCATTATACCTAGCAAGATTCTAAGGATGAGGCCTCATAATAAGCATATAAAACACATGAGTGTCCGTGTTTATACGTTTTCATATATTCTAGATTTACGCTTTCTATGAAACTTCACCTTTAATTTGTTCTATTTGGGACTACAATAGAACCTCGATTATCCGGATTAAAAGGGGATTGAGATGGTCCAGATAGCAAAAAATTTGGATAATCGAAAAAAAACTATGAATTTATTAGAAATTAAATAGAATTATTTATAGACATTTTTTGTGTATAATATAATTATGTATACTGTCCTTTAAGTATTTTTTTAAACTATAATAAATGTATTAAACTATAATTTATAATAATTTTTTGAATTTTTTGAGTTCTCTGAGTAAATACCGCTGAGCGCTGCATACAAAATAGTACTAATTCTGTTAATCGAATTATCTCCAAAACAATTCCTCCTCCTCTTACGAATAAATATTACGATTTTTTTGGTAGGAATTTTTTTAAAGTAAAAATTTGAGTTTATATACTTTTCTGTAAAAGTGATAATTAACAAGATCACGAAAAACCGTTTTTAGTGACCTGCGTAAAACTTTAAGCTAATCACTTATCGATACCAACTATTTGCATTTTGCTTAAGAATCACAAAACCAAGCCTTATAATCAAGGTTCCACTATACTACTGACCTTCCGAGTATCTTGGAGACGCAGCCGTTAGACACCTGCAGTATCCTGGAGATGTCGCAGGGCCTGGCTCCCGAGTGGGCCAGCTCGACGATCTTCTGCCTGGTGGAGTCGGGCAGTGGTCGTCCGTTGACGTAGACTCCTCCGAGCTGGTTGATCCCGCTGTGGCCAGCGGCAGAGCAGCCGAAGAGTGCACCACCGCCCGCGCCGTGCATCAGCTCGTCTTCTGCAACCATGCCGCACCATTGGGCGCCGACTGCGAACAACAAGTCCGCTAGTCAGACGGGCTCCTGGCTAATGGCTATGGTTATGGCTGTATGGTCATAACCGCGCTTTCAGCCACACCAGAAGCGAGGAATAGTGGAGCTTTTGCGAAATTTTATAATTTAAATATTCTTTTGGATGATTTATTTATTCTTGACTTTGGTATTTTATAACTCCACTATTCCTATGATTTCAAGTATGACTTATACGTTATGATTAACCCTTTTATAGTTTTCGACCTCATAAAAATAGAAGGGGAAAATTCAAACGGGCATTGTATAAAATAACCTGACATGTGTTTAATAAAATTAGTGTGCATTAAAAAAAATGTGTGCAATAAAGGATCGGCAGCGCCGCAAACGCGAACAGGCCGAAATAATAACCACGCGATCATTATTCACAACTTTCATAATAGAGTCAAAATGGATCAAATTGTTTAAAAAAAATGATTAAAATAAAATAAAATAAATAGTTTAACAAAAGGAAGCGTCGACAGTTGACAGTTGTATTGTATCGTATGTGGAGGAAGACTTTACTCTGTTGATGTTGCCACCTCTCGATCATTTCAATACACAGAGTATTTTTTCTAATGTTTATTTCATATTTTTTTAATACTCACTTTATTATGTACGAAATTTTGTTTTCATTGCACACTTAAAAAAAAATGCTCAATACGAAATCCTTTAAATACACCAGAAATAATATACATCGTACGTTATTTTAACATACAAGTAATTCGTTTTAAGGCGCAATCTATATTTTTCAATACACAGTTAAATCGCACCCAAAATAAAATACTAATAGACACAACCCCCTTATCAATACGTATTGCGCTAATGCGATAAGATACAGTTCAAACCGTCACACTCGTTTATGAGACCTTGTCCTGCAGTGAATAACTAATAAGTTGCTTATGATGATGAATAGAGAAAATATGCTTTTTCAGACTGTTGTGTAAATATAATATACTTTAAAATTTAAATTCACGTTGATTAGAAATCAATGAACACTCTGAGAAGAATGTATCAAATTATTTTTCTCCAAAAATTTTTTACTATAAATATGTACACTTGTAAATTTAAAATTCAATATTATTATATAGTATAACTAACAAGTAGTCCGTTAAATATCAATGAACGTGTTTTAAAATATCATTTAAAATTTAAAAATTAACGGTTTACTTTTATTATATCGAACATTATCATAGCAAAAATTTGCTTTAACTACTACCACAAACATACAAAAAACGTCTATTTTCACATAAAATTTAAAATTCCAAAAAACCACCTCACAATTAACAACCACCCAACAAAACAATAAAAATCTTATCAAAACTATCCACACAACACAAGGATACAAACCGACCCGTCCCACAGCCCACGGATAGTTGACAAAGCGTAAACTGGTGCACAAGTCTAGTTAGCGAGAATCCGGTCTGGAACTGGAGCGTGGGCTAAATCAAACACCAAGAACAGTGCACGGTCCGTTGGCGACGACAGCGAGAGCTAACTTGCGCACCACCGTCGAAAAGCCACTGGGGAGCCGCACACTCGACTAAGCGCCAATCCCCCGCAAAATGCGACCTATTCGTCTTTTTCCTCGATCGAAATTAAATCGGTGGATGCGAGCGTGAGTGTCGGGGAACTTTTTGTGTTTTCGGGATTTTATATCGCGTACAGTATAGTCTTGATTTACATAAGCGGGCGAGTGAAGCATTAAAACTAAGCGCGTGACCGGCCTGAGAACAAGCTCTTGCTTGCCGCTCACTTACCGCCAACCCCGAACGACCCCACTAAGTTCAAATCCCATCCCAAAGACCTAAGCTAAGCTAAGTCTAATCTTTGAAACTTTCTCGACCTTCCAGATACTTCCTTTCGCTGTGTCGACGATAGTTTTTTTAGTGTAATTGAAATTTCTTTCTATAATATAGTTTAGGCGTCAATTTGTTTTTTATGATATCATCGTATGTGACCTTTTTTTTAAATGTTTTTAGTTGATTCTAAGGCTAAAAACAGACGAGAGACTTTTTGTCGTACGATAATTTGATCGGATCGGGCTGCTGTAGGTAGTCAATATAAAATTGTCGATTCGACCGAGTAAAACGATCGACCGGTGCGCGCGCGAGGAAGAGCGCCTTATTGATTTAACAGTCAGACGATAGTTTACCGATTATCTAGTTTAAAGGCAATCGCGTAGGCGATTAAACTTATTTACCGAATCGTTATAATTTGCGCACTTGTATGCATCTCCATGTTGATTAAAATTATCGTACGATAAAAAGTCTCTCGTCTGTTTTTAGCCTAATCATTTAGCGACAATTTACACGGTCAGTTTGTGGTAATAATCGCGCACCGTCGGGCTGAGAATATTTAACGAGAGATTGTTTTTAATTTAAAACCTTATTTACACACTTTTATCACATGTTCATTCAATAATACGTGTAATGAAAACAAATTAATTTCTGTACGATCTCACATTTTAAGACAAGCAAATTTGATACTAATAAAGATATGAATAAATCATGCCAATCTGAAATGCATTTATGATAATCTTATTCGCACGCTATCTCCTATGCGGGGTTGATATAAATAAATCAGCAATAACGTCGTATAAATAGCATATGACTCTAATAATATTATTTACTCGACAGAATAATGAAACACTATGCCAAAATCTCCCCTTCACATATTCCTCGCCGTAAGGACCACAAATGGGTTCCGTTGAGTATACAAATGCGACAATCATTAGACATTTATTACATAGAAATAATGGCGTACGAAGGTCTCAAGAAATAAACACAAAAGAACGAAATGTGGCAAGAGCGAAATATCTAATTATAAGAATGAAACGTTTCCAGTTTAAAAATTCAATTAGTTTTGCGATCAAATCATTAAATTAATTTGGTAATTGTTTTTCGTGGAAAAAATTAGATTTTATTCAAATGATTGAAACGATTCGATAAAAGTATTTAAGTAGAATTTTTATATGAAAATTAGATTAATAATGATTAAAAATGTATTATACAAAAAAAATTATCCATTTGCATGATTCAATTAAGATAATACGATCATAATAAAACGTTACATTTTTCCTCAATTCAAACACATCAAATCGAATTATTTTTATATAAAATCCAAACGTGTTTTAATATAAAAATGTAATTTCGCACAATGGCTGCATCGCATCCATTTTGAAGGCGTCCTGTACGGACGATAAAAAAACGATTTCGCGCATCGCAAAAGGGTCGCACCGGTACACAGACATATCTGTGTAATGTCTGTCTCCCTTTTGCAGAAAGGGCGTGTGCTCCCTTGGCCGCAGAGTTATCTGTACTCGGGGTGAGTTGCAATTAAATGCCCCACGAATGTAAACGGTGGGAGGCCTCGTGTCCTATCACGCACAAGAAAACCACCCCCTGGTTCAGGGATTTTCAATCTTTTCCGATTTGTGCAGTGTTGTATAACGCGCTAGATGGTATTTTATAATTCTATGAGTTGTGGATGTGATGTGATGTGATGTGATGTGATGTGATGTGATGTGATGTGATGTGATGTGATGTGATGTGATGTGATGTGATGTGATGTGATGTGATGTGATGGGTGTGATGTAAATCGGAGGAATGCGTATTGAAGATGGATTATGTGAAGTAGTGAAATGGTGGCTGAGAGATTGTGAAATTTTTATAATATAATAGAAACAGGGAATATTGGATGTGGGTTGTTTAAAATACATATAATAGTAGAAAAATGATTTAAAAGATCTTCATTTAGCAATAAATAACAATATCAAGATCGTGTTATAAAATCGTCGCAATTTTTTAATCATGTTTCAAAATTGTCATATTATTAAAAATATATTTATTTGATGATAATAATATCAACAGTATAATATATTTTAGTACTTATAATATCATAAGAATCAATTAAACAAATTGTGAGTTAAAACAATCAACACACTGGTTGAAAATCACTGCTAAATTTTTCAAAGGTAAAATAAGAATGTCCTATACATCTTAAAAAGCATTTCGGAAGACATGCAATTATTTGCACTGCTGAATTTCAAATCAAAGATAAATTAAAATAAATATGCTTGTAATTTAATATGTACCTTTTTAGAGTGCGATCAAAAGTAGATAAAATATATTCACTTCACGTATTCGTAGATATACGAAATACAAAAATTTATTTCGCAAATAACACATTACATATACGTAACGCGAAGATCATTAAAACTCGCAAATTTAATTAGCGGACTGAAGTTCAAAAAAAAAAAAAAACGATTCCGCATCCGAGATTTTTTTCCGCGCGCAAAACAATAATTAATTTTCAGCGCGAAAATCAAACCGGCGACGGTGAAATTATGCAATTTACGTGCCTAACGCTCGTTAGCGCGGCCCCGTTTTATTTTCACATTTTGTCGATTATTTTCCGTGATTTTTTCAGTCATTTTTCAGCGTTCACCCTACGACGGGGGTTTTTAATTTCGTCCCCAATCAAAACACAACGCGGCGCCGGTTTTTCACAATGGCCCGCTCTAATGGCGACGATTCAGGTGTGAATTTTTCGCAACGCCCGTTTTTTTTTTGTTCGCTTCCACTTTTTTGCACCTACGCTTTTACTATTTTTGTACTGGCGCTAGGCATTATTATTTTTGATTTTTTTAGGCGCGAATAAAACGTGTTGTCGGAAAAATTCTGCATTATTTTTCCGCTCTGTTGCTTGGCCAGTGTGTGCCCGAACGCACCTAGCGCGCGATCAAATTGCGCTTTTTTCACTTTTCGGCTCATGTCGTCGTTTCAATTTTGCTGATTTAATTATGTGTAATCGAAAATAAAATTGCTTTTCATTATTGATGAATTTTTGGTATATTGCGTGAAAGGTAAATATTTATGCAAAAACCTTTCAATTCATTATTTACCGGTGGAAAAGTTTCAACGTCAATTATAATATACCAATACATTTATGTATAATAGATTTTTTTTTAAATTCGGTAAATACACAAAACCTGAGTTCCACAATTCGAAAATAATAAACAATAGGTAGGTACTAAACAATCTATTTCAAATACAAAATTCAATCTTTTCGAAATTTTACTAGATGATCCACGGACGGCAATTTGCATATATAGTGATCTGACAATCAACGTGATGCAATTATCGTCGTAATGGTTAGACGATTTAAATGAAAGTGAGCCTACCCCTGTTACAAGGCTAGGGCCCATTAAACGCCCTTTTGTGTGTGCTTCTTTTCAACCGCATCATCGTTTATTCGCGTGCATGTGCAATTTATATCGCATAGTCTCTGCTTCGTGTCGATATTTGATTTTTTCTCAAATTTTGCACATAATAGTATACCTGTGAAAAGGACGAGTACTTGGCGCCCCTTAATATCGGCGATAAGAGGATTTTGTTTATCCTTTTGGTTGTCTTTACACAACGTTGACACCTTTCTATTTTTTTTAACCGATCGTTATAGAGACTTTCAACAATTGTTATGTGTAAACAATGTATGAGAATATAAACGGTAATTTGTTGTGTTTATCTCGAGTCTAATATTGTCTGATTACATTATCGTTCAGGATATTGTTTTCAATGACAATATATTGTTGAAAGTGCAATACTGGGAAGCAATCATAATATTGTATTGTCTACAACTGAATTATGCATATTATTGTTTTATCATATTTAAAATATGTGAACCTCCTTGACAAAATAGAATAAGCATGATGAATAGGGATTGTATTGGAAAAAAATTTTGCAAAACAATAAGGAATGTAAGTTTTTTTCAAATGCCACAATTTGGAAAAAAATTGAAATGATTTTTTAAACAATATTTAAAAAAAAAATATAATAAATATTCAACTATATCATAATTTAACTAATCTCTAACTCCAAGCGACCAATCAAGAACACGCTGCACTCAAGTTTATATCACACACGTCCATGAATTAACACAACAATATCAAACAAAGCTTCGTTAACGTCAGAAACAGACCAATGCACTCTTGTCTCGATATGCAAATCCGTTCATACAAATGAACCGAAACACCAAATTGAAGGGTGAATATAGAAATATACTCAAAAAATTCACATAGAAATTAAAATAAAAACCAATGTCACATAGCGAATTTATAAATGACATAACTATCGGACAATTTTTCATTGTTTACACTTTCAGAACCGCTCAATACAAATATACAAAACTATTTTCAGCCAATAGTCGAATGAATTTGGATTCAATACCCCCTCGAACAGATAACAATATTCTAGGGGGGGTTGTTGAAAACGCATCGAGACCAGGTGTCGGATGTGTATGATTCGACGCTGGTACTCCTGGCGTTATAGGGTTGCCATCCTTTTATGATGGCACCACCCTTGTTTCGTGTGTGTCTGTTCAACAGAAACCATTACGGTTGCGTTTACAAGGGGCGAAATGGAATTCCATTGGTCGGTGAGGGCATCAGATCTATTGGATTGGGGCCTATCTGCGAACGCGATCGACGTTACAAACACACGGTGAGGATATTCTGTGTGTAATTGTATTGGAATATTTTTTAATTTTTATATAAAAAATGCTTCAATGATATGAGGGTTACTTGGATAGTTTGTTATTTGAATTAATAAAAAAATAATTGATCTTATTCATATTTCCGCAACGGAAAATGGGTGAAATGTGAAACCCGGTTTTGTATGAAAATCCACATATTTATAATACAAAAATACATTAAATAATTTTAAATTTAAATATAAAATAAGATCAAATCCTTGTAAATACATTTTACATATCAAAAACACTAATTTAGTTAACTTCCCTCACCTTTTTTATCACCTGCGTGGTTTTATTGAATAAAATTATTCTATAATTTCAAATATAAGTCATTTGAATTATGACGTTTCAAAAAATTAAAATTAAAAATATTATATTTACAAATTCTAATTCGAATCCGTGCATAATAGCACGGGTAAAAATTCGGTTCGCTTCGTTGGTGATTTTGAGCATAGCGCACGCATAAAGCCTACATAAATCGCTCTCACAAAATTTTATACATATTCACATCGGTCGCGAGGAGGAAATTTAAATGAAAAAAGGGAACATGATAAAAAAGGGAATACGAAAATATTAAACACCTGGATAAATAAAGGGACGACAACATGACCACGCCCTCGGTCGACGCAAAACTTCGATTCATGGATCATGACGTTTTATTGCAAAACATTATATAAAAATACTGATTTTTTTTTTAATTTTGAAACGTGAACACAATAGGAACATTTTTTTCCATACTCAAGCCATTGTTGAACAATAATTCAAAAACCACACGCAATAATCCGATGTTCTATCTCGTCAAGGTGCGTGAATCGTTTAAAAAAGATTATCCTTTCTTACTCTTATCTCTTTAAGAGGAATTTGTAGAATCCATATGCAAATCTGCACAATCCTTTCAAGTGTTTTTTTTTTCCTTTTGAAACTTTCTTGCTAATGTCAAAGCGTACTTTTATTATCTTAAATGAATACAGTCTTGAAATACACACTTGAAAAAAATTGACGCGAAATATTCAAACTATTAATAAACGTTAATAGTATTTTATTTATAATAAGTATATAATTATTTGCAAATAATCATAACAGTGACTAAAAATAAATCGTTTCTATTCTCAAAGTGAACTCATAATCCCAATTGACGTATTGAAGAGAATATTCTCCGAAAAATACAAGCATTTCGTAACGCTTTTCAATCCGTCGAAAACAAACACAAAGTTAATCTAAAAGGCAATCTTTAGTGGACCCACCTGCCCACCAAAACCGAGCAAAACTTTCGCCGGGAAATCTTTGGAAATTCGCCCGAGCCAACTTGGAACAATTTGAATAGAACAACAACGTTACCGGACAAGTCCAAGCCGCAGCCCTAAGCACACACACCCAATTTTGGATATAAAGCGCGAGCGAAATAACTAAAATTACACGCATAATATACCCATTACTTATATTATGGAAGTGTGCGTGTGTGCGGGGGCGTATTCGGCCGCCGCAAAGTCAACAAAGAAAACCGTCGTCTGGTTCGACGCCGGTCCCTCACGACCCGTTGCCGGCCTTCCGCCTTTCAGGGATAATTATGTGCTGAAGAGGTTGACAATGTGAATATCTTGGGTACGAACCCTAAGTATGAATCACGTAATTTATTAAAAATTATTTTTTTAATTCAACGCTAATAGATATACGAGAAATTTTCAATATTACATTGGAAATTCGGAAAATTTTCAATTATTTCAATAAAATACTTGAGAATTATAGGGAAGTCTTGTCTAATTCCGTGATAGTTCAAATAAAGTTGATTTTTATTTAATAATACCAACGTATTTTCGAGAACTATAATGAAAACTTGCCAGTAAACAAAAGAATAAATTCTGACATCATTTAGTAAGCTTTTCTCAAAATATAGTACACTATTAAGAAATAAGCCACTCTATTATGGAATAAGATATCTTATTGTCAGATTTGATCATTTGAGGAGATATCACACAACATTGGTAGTGAATTACAACATCTACTTGAGTAATGGTTCAATGAAAAAGATGGTTGATGGCTTATGATTGTAAGTTTTATGTTAATTATTTTACAATATAATACAATA
This sequence comes from Hydropsyche tenuis, assembly GCA_009617725.1. Lineage (NCBI taxonomy): Eukaryota > Metazoa > Arthropoda > Insecta > Trichoptera > Hydropsychidae > Hydropsyche > Hydropsyche tenuis. The sequence continues at coordinate 533,556 of VTON01000039.1, forward strand.
TAATGACGAATAAACGCTTAATATGTATAACGAAATTAAACAAGTCTCCGCTACGTAATAAAATCAATTTAAAAATGTTGTACATAAAAATATGTTTATATAATACTTACAATTAGATGATCTCATTATTAAACCATTACTTTGACAATTAACAGTTTATTGCACCAATCTTTAATCATCTTCTAAATTCAATATGAATCGGTGCATTATAAAAAATCAAATTTCGAATCCATTCAACAATTTGTATCCGAGTTTCAAACAGTGGAACATGACAATGTTCATTACAAAGGAGCGTTCGGTGCGCGACTTTTGACTGGCGTCGACGTCTCGGCGCCAGTTCGGTTTAAGTTTAAACCGCGTTTGAAACTAAGTTGGAGCTAAGGGTGGCGCCCACCCTAAAGTGGGCGGCGTGGGTGGAATTTGCAAGAAGTGGGCGAGGGTCTGACAAGAAGCCGGCCAACTTGGAAACTAACCGCACCGGAAGAACGAGACTTAATGCGGCCGTAACTAACGGCCCTCGGCCATTATGCATTCGGAAAACTTTCGGAAAAGTGCACGCCGCTTTTCCGCCGAATTTGAGACGGTGGATGGATTGTTTGGTGTCGGTTTAAAGGTCGGGAGAAATCGATGTTTTGTTGAATGTTGGGTGTGATTTTATGTTTGTTGAAAGAGTGCTAGAAATTTTATTTTGTTTTTAGAAATTAAGTGAGTCTAATATGTTAACTTAATTGAAATTTCGGATTATAAAAGTTTGATGTTATTGGTTTACAAAATTTAATTCAAGCATATTAAACTCTGTATAAAAGTTAATTTCTATAATTTTTATTGTTCAAAATTCATTATTATAATAAATATAATAAATAAATAATAATTATCAAACGAATATACCTATTATAATTAATTATGAATAATAAAATGAATATAAAATGATGAATGAATGAATTAACTAAAATTTTGCAGAATTAATTCGAAATATTCATATTACGAATAAATACTTATGTAATGTAAGTAGTTTTTATTTTATTTTTGAATTTTAAATTATAGTGAAATGACAAAAACGGCTTTTGAAAAAAATGCAATTTATTCTAAAGAAAATGATAAAGTTTTGATAATAATTTCCCTCATGCAAACTTGAGGAATGTTATTGGGTACAATTTGCAAAAATGTTTCTGGGCTAAATATTGGATAATTTATTTATTTAACATCAATTATTAATAGTTAATATCAAATATTTATTTTTTTATAAACATTATAACATAGACAACTAATTTTTGTTCACTGTTTAAGTATCTATCGTATTATTTGATACAACAGTCACAAAAATCATTATCTCTATTTTTCAAACATTATAATTGAATAAGAAAACGTCTAACAAAAAAAAATCTTTTTAAAAGTAATCTTATATTGCAACTTTTCAACATTCAATCAAAATTAAAACTTTAATATTGAAAAATAAATCAAAGCATTCAAAGTGAACGTAAACGTGTAAGTATTATCTATTTCGCTCGCAATCACTGTATGGCTTCATCACTGGCGATTTGAGCGATTTGATACATCTATTGTCGCGAATTTGTCGCTCAAATCGCTCAATAAAAACGGGTACGATTTAAAAAAATATTGATTTTGCCTTAAAACTAATTATTTGTGCATTAGAAAAATATACGATGTGCATTAAAGAATCTCGTATTGAGCATTATTTTATTCAGGGTACAATAAAAAACAATTTTTTGTGCAGTATAAAGTGAGCATTAAAAAAATATGAAATGTGCAAAAGACTGAATAGTTTGTACATTCAAATGACATTAGTTAGTTTTTAGTAGTAGGTAGTTCTTCTCTACAGGCAATACAATACAACTGTAAAATATCAAAATTCCAACGTTTACTTTTGAATCTAGTATGTTGATTTTATTTGAATTCGATTTGTTGCGAACCGATTCTATTATATTTTAATATTATTATATGAAAGTTGTGAACAATGATCGTACGGTTGGTATTTCGTCCTGTTCACATCTGCGGTGTTGCCGTCCTTTATTTACATTAATTCTAATGCACTTTTATTTTATTTTATTCTCAGGCTAAATGCACATTTATTTTATTTAATGCACGTTCACATTGTTCCCAACAAAAATACTGCACATTTATAGAGTGCACGCAAAATAGAGAAAATAGAGAAAAATACGAGTTTTCGTCCACTTTACACTTGCGCTTACACTCACACTTGCACCCACGCTTACACTTGCGCTTGGGCTCACGCATACGCTTACGCACGGGCTCACGCTCGCGCTTCCGCTTGCCCTTGCGCTTGGGCTCACGCTTACCCTTGCGTATGGGCTCACGCTTACCCTTGCGTATGGGCTCACGCTTACGCTTGCGTATGGGCTCACTCTTACGCTTGCGTATGGGCCCACGCTTGCCCTTGCGCTTGGGCTCACGCATACGCTTGCGCATGGACTCACGCTTACGCTTGCGTATGGGCCCACGCTTGCCCTTGCACTTGGGCTCACGCATACGCTTGCGCATGGACTCACGCTCGCGCTTCCTTCCGCTTTCCCTTAGGCCATGTTTTGATAACGCGCATTGAGCGCTTGTCATCTGAACATGGCCTTACGCTTGGGCTCACGCATACGCTTGCGCATGGACTCACGCTCGCGCTCTCAACATGATGTTACCCTTATAAACAAAAATGATACCTTTATGCGGCATTTTCCAGAAGGCGTCCCCGGGCGCGGTGGGGTCCCGGGGGGGCGCCCCCACGAGGCCGCCGCCCAGGAGCGTGGCGGCGGGCGGCGCTGCACTCCAGCAGGGGGCGCCGGCCGCCCCGCGAGACTATGCCCCACCACTGCACCACACCACGATTCACTGCCACCACGCACCTCCGTCGTGAGGGACTCCTGCTCTGCAACAACGCACGCACATGACCAATCCGGGTTAATTTTGTTTGTTGGTTAGAAATACAAATTTGGAAAATCGATGGATTAGGGTGAGGCTCCACGGTGAGCGAGTTTTCGTACGCTCATTGTGTAGTATGGGCGTTCGAAAATGTGTGAAGCCTCGTCTTTAGAATTGATCGGTTGTCAATTGTCAAAGAAGTTTAGTAAGGTGATGTTTGTATTATTATATCAAAGAAATATGTTCGAACTTTCGATGATATATCGGTAAGGTCTTGTACTGCAGTAAACGTTATATACTTAGTAATTATATGATAAAATAATCTGAATCTGATTTGTCTTTTGCTGGTTAAAATCTTTCCGATACATTCATAATTTTATTCGATTATCATCTCTATAATTTTCTTTTAAAAATAGTTTAATTCCGACTGTAAAAATTTGAATTCATATAATAATTGTAACACATATCACTAAGCTTCGTTGATAAAATAAACATATAAGTAACGACACCAGTGATGGATCATGTACTTGTAGTTGATAAATGATAATAAATATGATAAATAATTGAAAATGGTACGATAATTTTTATTAAACAATTTATCTATCGTCCTCTTTCTGAAAGATTATCGTCCTTAAAAACCTTCATTTTTGTGTTTTTCTGAGAGATAATCAACTATAGCCACATGGTCTACCACTGGTTTCGTTAATACAGAAAATAATGAAATAAAAATTAATTCATATATATGTAATACAGGAATTAAAATAAAACTAAAGTTAATCCAATTGACTCTTGTGTAATAATTCGAACACATCATACACAAAAAAAAATAGATATAAATCAAACACTTCAAACATTATTAAGATAGATGCATCATAATATCTCAAATCATCCGAGTATTTCAATATCGATATCTCACAATAAACAGATCCAATCACTTACAACCCAATCACTCAACCATTCCAAAAACCACCGGACATGCGAGTGAATTCACTCAAACACCAAAATCCACTATTCCATCTAAAACCGCGGATTAGATCCGATGCACCGAACGGGTCAAAGATCCGGCTTGAATGCCCGGCATTTTCTTTATCCAAAACGACAATCAGTAGTCGGTAATGACGGCGCTCTATGGACACGAGCCTCCTTTGACCCCGGCGAGAACTACCGCCGAGATAAGTACAGTATATAGAAGCGGCGGGAAAAAAATCGAAAAAGAGATTCGAAAAAAGCGAACGGAACGAGTGTACCGATCCCGACAAAGAAAGGCCTCGCGTGCAAGTCATTCAATACGCCTCGACTAATTAACCGGTTTGATGTTGGTTTTTATTCGGGCCGACCTCTAATTCGACGATTGTCGAATTTGTGTGTGTATGTGTGTTTTTTTTTTGAGGCCTAATTAAATGTTGGGAAGTATCGTTGTTGATTCATGAAAGGAGTGGCGATACTTAACCGGGTCGTTGATGCGGAATTGTATTGATGGTCATATGTGAAGATTTTAATTATACTTTTTGATGTTTAACTAATTAAATTGATTCTATGAAACATGTATATAATTAAAATCATAATGATCATCATATTATATTCATTCCAGGGTGATATTTTTATAATACGCAATTAAAATTTCAAGATTTTTTCACAATGAAAAAAGATAATTCATCAGGATACTTTTATGACATGCTATCAAAAGTTCTAGATTTTGTTTTATTATATTATCATTCGTTTACAATAAATTAATGAAAAAAGATACTAGGATAAGTATTATTCAAAAACTATATAAAATCAATCAGATTCATATTGAACACAGTTTTCATCACTTACGATCGAATCGATCCAACAAAACCTAATTCAAAACACGAAAAACCCAAACGATCAAATTATTCATTGAACAAACGGATACAAAACCACTATCTACCACACATAGTCGAACCAAATCACAGATATTCACACAACACATCTTATCCTAGCACCAGCTTGATCTCGCACGATGATAAACGATGACCATCACGATCTGGTACACCTACCACGGTGTTACGGGTCGGGATTCGCATCACGTACACGTAGATGGCATTTGCGGGGTGGCCACCCCGACGCCGGCCAGATGAAGAAGGCGGTCACGATAATCCATTATTGGAATTTGTTGGCGCGGTTACAGTTACGTATTGTTTGTTTGATTTTGTCGTTTGTCAGCCGCTGATTGGGCGTGATGAATGATGCCACCGACGCGCGCCCGTGAGAGCCTCCCGGGGAGAGGTTCTCAAACTTTTCGGATGTTCAATTCTATCGGATGTTGAGGAATTTTATTGTGTGTACTGGTGGTTGGTGTTTATTGTCGTTTTTTTTTAAATTTTCGGTTAGATACGCTTGATTGTTTATATCATCTATTTTATAATTTGTTCAATTTTAGTTGAATAGTTAAAAATGCAAACTCAGGATATCAATCGAAAATTTGTCTAGAAATTCTTGACTTACAAATTAGTCACGAGAATATATAATATAATAAAAATTATCTAGTTTTATTATGATTATTCTAGAATATTTTGTAATTGAATTTTCATCTAGAATTCCAAAACTCAAATCCTGAAGATTGAAGAACTTGAAAATCTAACGAAAACCTTTCTAATTTTCTTCCACTTTTAAAATTTTTTATCGAATACACTTTATATATTCTTTTGATTACATTAAATTTATATAATGTCATAATATCAAAAAGAACAATATTGAAAATATATAATAATCGAAAATAAAAATAAAATCTGAATGTGACTCAATGTATAAAGAAAACAAATACATGATTTGAGAAGCACAACATAGCTCGCATAACAATTTATCTTCGACGGATCGATCTCTCAAAAAAAAAAAATAGATAACTCGTCGGGAGAGGTCAAATAACATGTCAGAAGACACAGAGGTCGTAGCCCACCTCGTTACGGACACCGAAAAAATCGGCAGTTTCGGACACGCATGATTGTTTATAAGAATCTCATATAAACATAGCACACGTTTCGTGTAACTATTGGAACTTTCGGCGTTCAAAAGTAAAAATATCAATCAAAAGTGCGCGCAAACGTCAAAACGACTCGATACTCGACACATACGCAAAGGACTCAAAGAATCACCGACTTAAATAAATTGTGCTCTCGATTCAGCCCTTTCCTTTCACTGGAAACGTTCAATGGCATCAAGGTAGAAAAGATCCATCGCAAATTTGTACACGCACACGCAGCCCGTGGAACTCTTCAGGCGACCCTCTTTCGCCCGTTTGAGCGGCGTCCTAGCGGCAAGGGCAAACGCTTGTACACCAACACACAACACTGTCAATATATTTTTCGCGTTTATGTATTCTATATTCAGTCGTCGGAAAAGATATGAAAAGAAAAATTTTCGTTTACAATTTTTTCTCAAAGTGACACTCGACTAGAAATGTGCTTTTTAAGAGCGACAGAGAGGGGAGCGAATCGGACTTTTTTGCCGTCTATCGCTGCTGCTGGCTAAGCTTTGAAAAACTAGGTAAATAAATGTACGCAGAAACGTGTGTCGGTTCTAAGAAAGTCTCTATGTCGATAGTGTCCTTATAAAAAAAATAATAAAAAACTCAAAAACGTAAGTCCAACTTGGTTGGATAAAAGTTAGTGCTGTGTACCTTTGCGACGTCGCGCATGACCAGCTTTGTAGTGATGAAATTAAATCGTTATTCAAACGTACGACTAGTTTCGGAAATATTGAAAGTTTCCTGAATACGATTGTAATATACAAAAAGAAAATATTTATAACTTTCCCAAGAAAATTCTATAGACGAAAGCCTCCTGCGACAAAGCATCTAATTAATTCCGACTTCACGGTACGATTATTTCTGTGCTTTTTCAAACTTCGAGCCAGATAAATTTTATTATATATATTTTTTTTCACGATTACAAAAGAAAAAAGAGGTGATTCGTTTATTTTTAATTGCCATACAAAAGATTAGATTGCACTGGAAAAACGGTATCGGGTTGCGTGTAGTGGCAAAGAAACTACTCACCCTGAACGGAGACATCACAAACTTTGTTTCTTTCTAATATAATTTATTATACCTATATATAAATTATAAATTTTAAACGTTTACAGAAACATATTTTAGTAAAATTTTATATTCTTTAAAAAATTTATTACATTAAAAACGAAGTTAAAATAAGTATGTACTCGCAATAAAAAAAATTTTGTAAAAAAAATTATGAGTTAACTACTCAGTAAAATTATTTTAAATTATGTCAATCCGAATATTTTTTTATAAGTACTATCTTCATTTTTTTTAAGTATTCAGTAGTTAACTAAGAATCGAAAAGTTCGCTTAATTTGAATCAAAGTATTGTAATATAACGGTTCATTTGAAAAACTCGATCTGTCTGGAGTGTGCACTGAACTAATTTTCATTTTGTGAGAGAACAATTTTGCTGTTCGCTTAGGAACTAATTCAATTCGACTTATTTCCTGAAACGTTTCCACCTCTGCACAGCGGCACGTCTGATTAAAGGTGTTCCTAATTGAATTATTTTAGTTAGGTAGCTGCGGAGAAGAATCATCCTATTTTCGGTTATATTCGCATCGAAACTACACAGTAAATGTGCTAGAATATATTGCAAAAATCATATAAAAATAATAAATATTCTTTATGTCTGTCTTTATATAATAGTAAAAGCAATTGAAAACATTTTAAACGCGATCACTAATGATGCAGCAGTTTTCAAAGGGAGTGATTTTTCAACATTCTTTGATTTCAACGCTCTTAACTACAAATAACCACTTCACAAAGTCAACGCGGTAAAATGTCATATTTACTTGCGCGTGTTTTTTTTTATTCCATGAAAAATATAATGGTGTCGAAAAAATATCAAGAGAAACGTTTAAAAAATACGCATAGGTATTATAAAATAATTGATGAATTATTTCAATACATTCAAAATATATATTTTATTATATCGTAAAAAAAAATTTTCAATTATTTTAAAACTATATTTTTAGACTTCTGAATTATTTTAAAAATATTTTTATAATAAATATTTAATAACATAAATATATCAAAAACAAAAAACATGATATATTGCACCCACTGTCCTTTTTGAATCACTATTTTGCACAATTCAATTTATCTAAAATCACCCAATTGATTTCAAAGATATTATATTTTCAGATATTACAAATATTAAATTTCAAAAACAAAACTATCATTATATAAATATTAAATTACAAAAACAAAACATTTATGAGCACACGAAAAATGAGAAATTAAATGAGAATTAATTGTTTATAAGAAATTTTCAAATTTCGACCTAAAAATAAAAATTTCACTACCATATTTTACAACGAACGAAAATAACTATTACTTATAAATATTTTTTTATTCGATATCACAACAATTAACTGAAACTTTCCCAACACCCACCCAACTCAAACCGACCGTCGGCAGTCAACATATCAACATTTTCGACTTCGCAACGACAATGCACAATATCACAACGAATAATACACGTGTATTCGCACTCGTCGATAAATCGAGAGTCACTATTTCAAGGTGTTTCCCCATTGATGTCAATTATTGAATAGACGTACCGTTTCATTGTTGCCGTCGTGCCGCTGAAGTGCCGACAACGTGTTAACAAATGGTCCGGCTGTGAGAAGACATTGTCGATTATTTATTTCACACTATATTTATTATATATTGTGATTTTTTTCAGAAGAAGTCCCTTCGGTGATAATTTCGAGTGACTTTTCATTCATGCGCTTTGTGTTATTTCGTAAAATGGACGGTGTTTATTGTCGTTTTTCTAGGGTCGATGTTATTGTGCTTTGCCGACGGTGACGCGAAATATGAATATTTGCGAAATTTAAGCTTTGTTGAGTGATTTTATGAATTTTACAGTTTTGATCGAATTGTTTTTTTACTATATAAATGGCGTTATAATAAAAAATATTCAATAGTAAAAATGATAATTGGATCGTTTTCAAATCAGAGTTATTGATTTCGCTTTTTTTACATGATTAAAAAATATGTGTTTTACACATAACATTTGATTTAACTATGTTTGAATAAATTATTACTTATTGATATTCAAAATAGTTTTATTTGAATGTATTACAAAAAAAAAACAATGAAAATTATTTATATTATTTTCATTTAATTTCACTAAACTCAGTCTGTGAATTAATCAATTCATAAAATCATAAATTTATTTGAAACATAATTTTGAAAATACTAAAAATCTCTCTAGTTATAAATTATTTTTTTTAATAACATTATATCAATCAAACTTTCAGTTTTTAATCTTATATTATAAAACATTATTAACGATAAATTTAACGATACTTTAAAATCATATTATTTCAACCAAATTAAATCTCAATGACAAAAGCTTTTAATATTAAAAAAAAATAATAAACACAAAATAATCTTTCCTTTGACAAAAACCCGAAAATATTCAAACATAAGACGAAAGGATTAAAATATAATCGTTTCATCACCTTTTTCCACAGACATATCGGTAAGTTTTGACGGCATTATAAAGGCGAGAGCGTCAAAGCGTTTCGATCGCTTTCATATTATATTATAATATAACGACAACACAAAAAGCTACGGGTTTTTTAAAAAGCTGCATCGCATAAGTTATCATTCCTTTCTTAAATCCTTCGGGATTGGAGCGGCGTCGGCAAAAACCAACAAAGGGGAAGTCTCCGCTTTTCACACACATACATATAATGATAATGTATAATGCAACAATGTGGATGGATGTGAAATAAGATATTTTATTTTGTAGCGAGTTATCAGGACCTTTGTCCTCACAAAACCGAGAGCGGTCGGCTAAACAAAAAACAAACAAACAAAATTATGTAGCCGCTATGACGAAACCTGTGACACCGAACACGCTTTTAATTTTAGCCGATATGTGGTTCGATCCCTTTTTATTTAAACTTCGAAGCTAATACGTGGTTTGATTTTGGAAATTTTATGTTTATTGGAGTTTTCGATGATTCGATAATTTTATTTTTATATTAATTTATTCAATAAATAAATAATGTGAATACATTGTATTATGATTGTATCTAAACTTTTTTGATTCATTAAATCTTTGACAAAATGATGAAAGGAAAATTTAATAAGCTATTCCAAGTATTTATAATAGGAAATTTAGAATTGTTGATAAAAAATATAGACTTTGTTTTGGAATTCTAAAAATATAAACGTTGTCGTATAGATAAGGAATTGTTTATGTTAAAATTTCAAGCATTAAAAGCATTTTTGGTTTCCTTTCATTATTTGCGCAAAAACATATGAATAATAAAATTTAACAGTGGCATTGTTAATCACTATATTGATATTTTAAAAATATTCACGGCCTATGAAAATTATATAATATTAGAATACAAATTCAAAAATTTATTTAACTCAAATTTGCACAATAAAAAAAATTCTCACGAAAAAATCTGCCAATGTTACTATCACAATATCATATGAACTGTATTGATATTTTGAACATAATTATACTTTAACAAAAATATAATTGAAACCCCATCATGCAATAAATAAGTCTATTCAATTCAAATTCACACGAAACGCATCCTGATCCGGAAAAACAATCTTATAAAATTAGTACATTGGTAAAAATTTTATATTGATATAAAAAAAAACCCTCCCTATTAGAATCTCAATACGATTATTACATCCGCACAATCAAAACTTGCGCAACTTCCCCAAAAAAAACAAACATCTCACAACCAAAACTCGGTCCATTCCGAAAAATTTCCACAACAATAAAGAAAAACCACTCTCTTACCTTTAAAACCCAGCGACCGCGTCTTCTCAAAAAAACCAGCGCACTCAAAAACTCAAAAACCAAAACAATCTCAAAAAAAAACCGCACGAACAGATACAAAAAAGCACTAGGCACAACCGAAGCTTCGCTTCATTCCGCGTCCCCCCATCGCGGCCACGGGTGCCCACCACCGGCCGAAAAGCTCTCGACGGCCCCCGGCGACTGTCTCGGACCGTCCTGGCGCGCTTCGGCGGCCACCAACGGGTTTAACCCGTGTGCAAAATGCGTTTGGCGAGAGCGGTGAGGCGGTGCGTGCGCGGCGGCGCGCGACGGCGGAGTCCGCGCCCGACGGACGGAGGCCCCATTCTCTGGCTGGGGGGCGGGGCCCGGGAGGGACACGCCCTCCGGGTGCGCGCGCAGCTCCTCCTCTTTGGGCTGTGGAGGGGGGGGGGGGGTGGAAGCGCGTCCACTTCTTTTTGGAGGTGTTTGGTGTTTTTTTTTTTTTTGGGTTTTTGTTTAGGATTTTTTGGCAGTTGTTGTTGATGGGATGATGGTGTACTTATAATGTTAGATAATTATTTTCGGGTTTTTTTTTTGGGGGGGGGGGTTTGTGTTTATGTCGAAAAATTTGGAATTGTTTTCTATTTATTAGGATAGTTTTATTTTGATTTCTTTATTCGATTTTTTTTTTTCGTGTTCGGTATTTTTTTCACCCGGTGTTTGATGGTATTGTCGGATGTCTTTTCGAAATCCATGCAACACCTTGAAGAGGGTAACCACCGTGCTCAGATAATAACAGAAATATTTTAATAACTGAAGTGAAAGGATTTACATAGGAAGGGAAAAGGGAAGGAGGGCCGATTCAAAGACACGTACAGCACATACTGGTGGTAGGCCGTCGATGAGCAATTGTAATTATTGTCACAACCACTCGCGACGCCGACACATTATGTATATTATAATTTGTATGGCGATCGATAGATAGGGCTTTGTAATCGGAACCATTTTTTGGAATCGTCTCATTAATGAGAAGATTCCAAACTCTCATTTGACTCTCATTTTCGAGTCAAATGGATAAATATACCCAATTTGAGACGATCGGGTAGTTGTTAAAAACGGAGGCTACCCTGGCCACCCCCGTGACTTGAACCATCATCCTTACGAATGACAATCCATACAGCGTTACCGCTGCACCACGGGCTGGCTATTTGAAAATATATATTTTCAATACCCGGGTACTCATATGCCAATAAATTATTTTTATCAAATTTTAGGATTATTATTATTATTATTGATATCATTGTCGTTGTTACTACTAAGTACTATAAAAAAATATCATATAAATAATAATTAATGTTTTTTTCAACCTTTTTATTTTACTAATTAGCTGTTTACCGGTAAATTACCGAACTGTTATTTGGGTCATTTACCGATAATGACATCCGTGGTCCTGATGCTCTTTATTACTATTTTCAAATTCTTTTTCAACAAAAAAATTAGCATTACAACAACATTATTCATCATTATTTTTTACTTCATATTTGACATTTGTGAAAATCACAAAACTTCCTAGCTACATCCGTGGCATATTTAATCTGATAACTTCAAAATATACCTATACTTAAATATTTCAATTCATTATTTCTTTACTCATTTAATCTTTGAAAAATGAAAAAATCCCCCTAATTTTTTTTTAAACTTGTAACTTTCAAATATCTATAAATGATATAAATTTCATCTCGATCATCTTATACTTACCTATTTAAAAAATCTCTTCGTAAAACTACAGATCACATAAAACAAACATTACTCACAAAATCAATTCGGATAACCAAATTAGCCACATCCCCTCGTCGCGGACCGTCAATATCAATCTTCCACAAAATCTCCGATGCTAATACACCATAAAATTAAGTCGTTCGTACGAAGCGAACAAAGCTACCAAAAAAAAAACACACACACACACACACACCGAATCGCACGAACGATAATAATATGACACCGTAAATAAAACGGGCCGAGGTGGATTTTCGCGCCGGTTCGAAGTGTGTGTCTAATTCGAGCTTTTGCGGGTCACATGTCCCGGAAAAGCTCTTAATCATTCCATTAAACCGGCGACGAGTCAATAACTCATAATGGGGCAAAAGAAACGGACTAAATCCCGATTCGGACCGTGAAAACTGCTCATTCAGCCGCAATTATGCACGCCTCTGCACGTATGAGTACATTTTCACGATGACTTCATCGTTACTATCCTTTTATATATGTATATTTATACAACATCTTATGTAAATAATATCTATTTCGGGTACTTTATATTATAATAAAAATATATTACATAAGTACTTAGGTACTTTTCTTTGATTCTTTCACATAAAAATTGAATTTAATGTTTGTTTAATATTTTTAGTTTGAAATCTTAATAATTTTTAATTTTGCATAAAATTTTCATATAATGATAAGGTTATAAATATTTATAATGTATACATTTTCATAATGATATAAAATATAATAGAAGTATAAGCGATTTCGGTATAACTTTTTACCTCAACGGTTCAAATGTTTCCCATTGTTCTGAAGGGGTGTATTTCGGATGGGGAGTGTTTTCGAGTACACTCAGTCAAATACAAAATTTACTGAAATAATTAACGACAATTCAATCATACTAAACAAATAATTAAATTATTTTACGATCCAGAAACTATCACAATCTTTAACGTATCAGAAAATTCTAATAATTGGAAAACATCGAAAGTGTCATTGAAAGTTTGCTTTCTGTTCGATGGACTGTTCAGGGTGAAATTCCCCACAATCCTCCCTTATTCCTCACCCCTGATTTTATTCCCGTGCATCCTATTGTCGCCGAACTAAACGCATCTCACGTGAAGCAATCTGCAACACACAACGGTAATACAGCCTCGCGCGATTAATAATATAATAATATATTTCACGGATGTTAACATCGGTTCGATGAACCTTTTTTAGCAATATAAATGCCAAAAAGGACACGAAAAAAACATAACGATATCGTGCAAATTTATCGTTTTCTTCTTATACTAAAATAAGTATAATACTTATAACATATGTATGTATACTTACGTACCTATTTACGAAAATGATAAAATATACCAAGTGAAATACAATATAGGTCATAAAAAATTTAAAATAATTTATGTAATGTTACTTAAATATTTGTTTGGTAAAAAATAAATAATTAATTGTACTTAATTCCATATTTTCTTGTGTATTCGTGTCCATATTGCCACTTACCATGATGGGTAATGCATCATCGGTGAATATATGTATAATAGTAAACATGCCGATTTAACGGCACTACAAAGCGTCTATTTTTTTCCCTATAGAATATACGGTGTGTCAAATTTTTCTATGTCGGAGCATAGGGTCGAATTCTGTGTTCGAGTTCGACCAGGTGTTCGCCTATCGTCACCATAATATATGACTTATTTTATACACAATGATACATTTAGGAACGTAAATTTTCTTTTATCGCTTTTTCAAAGTGTTGATATTGATGATGTAAATAGGATGAAAAAAAGTTTCCTTTCGCATGTTCGATAAAACGTAACGATTTGTTGAAAAGTATTTTATACCAATCATATGCAGTTTAGCAAGATTATTTTTAGTATCATCAAAAAAAATATCGAATATGATGCAAAAAATTTAATTAGTTAGACTTATTGATAATTTAAAAAAAACTAAATGGTAAGTAATTAAGTAGTGGTTTTTCCAAGGATCTTGGAAAAGTGGATCATATCTTATGTACTTATTTACAAGAGGATTATTTTAAAAGGATTAAGTATTTGATATCCGTAAACTATCCTTATCAAATAATTTCAAAACAATTATACATACTTACATATTATACTTATTTACGTCCATTTACTTACTAACCGTACAAGAAAATGCTTAACTTTTCTAATCTTTGGAATTAATACAATTTCAATAGTCTATTTTTAAATCATTCTTATTTTTAATTTATGTACTAAAAATATTTTTTGAATCATTTTAGAATCTAATATCTAAATAATTTCATACATACATACAATGAAAAATAATGAATTTTTCCAATGAGACCCATATTTATCAAAGACTCAAGCATGTCAAATGAATCAACATTCACTAATTAAGTACTTACCAAAGTTAAGCGACAAACATATTCGATACGACGTCATTTCAGATTTTTCCAAAGGTTGACGCTTTTTAAAATTATTCGACACTTTTCAAAATTATTCGGAGATCAAATTTTTTTTCTAAAAAAAAGGTCGGCGGTTTTTAAAACTATTCTAACCATAATTTTTTTTCCCTAACACAAAAATGCCAATGACGTTCCTGGTTAAATCAATGCAAGCTTTGGAAAAAAAAATTTCAATAGGTACTCATAATTAGGAAAATTTTTAGTGGAGTATGAGAATTAAAAAAGGATATCATTATATTTTTGGAAATAAAACAACAAATAAATGCTATTCCTGCACTAATTGTGAAGTAGACTTCTTGGCAAAACGATTTTTATTTTCCGATCAATAAGTACTCATTCTAAATCATTTGAATGAGTTAAATTTTAAATTATAAAGAAAAAAAAACAATTTTTAATACAAACATAAAAATTTTCCCACCTTTTTTGTAAAATCAGGCTCTCAATATCAAAAAAATATTTGCGAAAAAGACCGACAATTTCTAAACACGCGAATTTAAAAATTTCACCATAATCCACCGGGGGGTTGCCCCTCCCCCCTCCCACTGGATCCACCCCGCACTTATGCAAATAAAAATAATTTTCAAAAATAAAATTTTCCATTTTCCCAAAAATTTTCCCGATTTTTTCAAATTGTATCTAAAAAAACACAAACAAACAAAAACATTCGCATCTCCAACACAGAACATTCCGCAATACTAACGGCGCGCAGTCCAAATACGAATTGCCCGCCGTCCCGCGTGCGAGCAACCCCACGATCCGCCATCTCTGTCCCGCACCCCCACCACCCGCCCAGCTGCCTGGAGCCGGCTCGTGATTGGCCCGACCCCCACCCCGCGGCCCGCGCCCACCCCTCCCGCGGACCCACCCCCGCGCGCCGCCAGCGCCATTTTCGCCCGCCTCATCGCAAATATGGGGCCGATTTTATGACGTTTGTGGTGCTTTCGCTCGCGGGCTTCCGAAGATGTGCTTTTGTGCTTTTTGGTTCGGGCTGTGGCCGTTTTTTTGCGCTTTGGAGTTGGTTTTTCAGTTGGGGAATTTGGTTGTTCGTTTTCGGGGCGTCGTGCGTGGACGCGAGGTCTGAAGCGCTGAAATCGATAGGGTGAATTTGTGCTTTGAAAGCTCCGAGATGCGTGAGGCGGGAAATGGATGCGTTTTGTGGAGATTGTGAAAATTGTTTTTTCATTTGTAGATTTTTTATTCCCCTTTTGTTAGATTCGATAATTTCAGTGTTTGTTTGTTTGTTTGTTTTTGAAAGTGATTCTGTATTAGTGAAAATTCGTTTTCATGTCGAGAAAATTTTCTTATAGGAAATCATGACGTGTTATTAGACTATCAATATTTTCTTCTAATGAACAAAATTTTCAAGAAACGCTATAATATAATAGATTCAAATCATGGTTTTATATTTAATTCTTTTTTTAGAGTTCTACAAAAGTTTTTTTTATTTCACTGAAATCATCGTTAAATTTAATTTTCTATTTGATTCAAATTGATGTGCTTTTTTCATGAAAACATGGAATTATTTCCAATAAGTAATAAATCTAAAATTTCAAACTTGTCACCAAATCAAATAATAAATTACCTAAATGAGTAAGTACTTAAGTAATATTAATTTTCATCTAAAATTTTCAAGTGTTTCAATATACAAATTATATATTTACAAAATATATAAACAATAAACTGAAAATATTCGGTGCTCCGATTCGAATTTAACACATTGAAAAGAAAATTTCATATTAAGCAATATAAGTACTTAATATTAATTTTCAAAACGAATTTATAAATCAACAACCAACATTTTGTCCATTATATAATATGACCGCAAGCTAGGCTTATAAAACGCCAAAGCTTTTTATAACATTTCCTCGACAACGATATATGTAAGTAAGTAAGTAAGTAAGTATATTCAAGGCCGCATAAAAACCATGAACACACAATCATAAACAATCGCATTATGCTAATCGGCTGAATATTTAAATATATAACTAATGTGAAAAAAGCTGGTCTGATGCGGCATCGATTAAAGCGTCATTTAGAGTAATATACACTAGAACCGATATGAATATGCAATGCGTTATCTTAATATCAGTAATCGTTCTTCGTGTACCACCATAATAATTTCCAGGGGTTATAAATCGATTGAAATATACTTACTTATTACTTATCTAATGTTTGCTTGTTTCGTTCTATGTTTAAAATATTGATGATTCAAATAATAAAAATTGATATAATTCGAATAATGGTTAATTCTGATGTGATTTGGAAAATGCATAGTTTAGTTTTGTCATATGTACTGATTGCTTAAGTAATATGTGATCATTAAACGAATTTAATTGCACGAGATCATATAAAAAAAAAAATTTTTAGTATTCAATTTCCTAATTATTTTTCAACAAGTGTATAATTGAGAAAATTGGTCAAATTTTAAATAAAATATCAGAAAAACCTTTTTCTGAAATGGGTATTACTTATATTGATGATGACTATCTCTGGGTACTGCATATACTATCATAATAATAATAATAATAATGATGATGATAATAATAATAATAATAATAATAATAATAATAATAATAATAATAATAATAATAATAATAATAATAATAATAATAGTAATAATAATAATAATAATAATAATAATAATAATAAGAAGAAGGTTTTTCTATGATTCTTAGAAACCATATATTAAAAACTTCTTTTCCTGCAATTAGTTTTATATAAGTAAGTCATAAATATAATAATGATTTGATAAATCTTTGTCATAAACATAAACACCTACTGAAATGTTTATATAAACTCCATGTAATGAAGAAAATTATGATTACGTGAACAATCATCATATTTTAACCAGAATTGTAAATTGTACTTAACTTAAATTGTATTAAAATCATTCAAAATCTTTGAAATATCACCCTAAACTGAAAATATATACAAATTCCATCTAATGACGATGACGATGATTCACGAAACTATTCACGAACAATCCCCGAATTACTTAACGTTAAATATTTAATATTCGACTGATTCCACACCATTGATATACATATATGTATATCTTAATATATATCAATGGTTATTGGTGCCTTATTACAACATTGATATACTTACTTATACCTTAAAAAACACACGTTGATGATAATCACGACGATGATGATGACCCAAAAAAACTCAACAGTTGAACATATCTGGCCTAGGCCATCGTCAAAGGTGGTCCGACGTATCGGTCGCATCGGCTCTATCGGCTCTCACATGACACAGTCATCTTTCGTCATCGTCACTCATACGTGACTGCTTTCAGTTCATTTCGACCGACATTCCCCACTCTAGGACTTGTTAAATAAAAACTCGCCATTCGATATACGAATGTAAAATAATATTAAAAAAAAATATATAGAGTCAATGGAAAAAAAAGACTTACCACAGTCAACAGAAATTATCTAACGCGCGATAATGAAATTTTCTTTTCGTTTAATTCGGACGTAATCCGATTAATTTTTGTGTTTTTTTATTTTATTTGGAAGTTAAAATATTCATGAAAATGAACGAAGCGCTCGAACATGCATAGCTCTGTGCGGTTTAATTTACTGCATGTTATTAAAAATTAAAATAATTTATCAGCTTGTTCAATTTATTATTACGAGTTTTTTTTTAATTAGGTATTTGTCATGATTTAAATATTTTGAATAAGTAGATAATAATGATTTTTGAATTATTCTATTAGTGTCTTAAAAAATTGTAATTATAATCGATTTAAATGATAAATATAATTTTATATTAAATCAATAAAGTAAATAAATATTTTTAATAGTATAAGTATTTATAAACTGTGATAAAAAAAATTCGAATAAATTTATATCAAATTCAAATATTATTTTTTAAAAATCCGAAACCAGCACTTTGCAAATGAAATAATAAATTTCGATCACTATCAAAAAAATCATAATTACTTAATTAATTTATTCAAATTCATAAATAAGTGTCAAACACCACGCTAAAAAAATCCACATGCATACGAAGATTTCCCATAAAATTAAACTACCAGCACATGCACGAACGAAAATTAATGAACGCTCCCATACATAAGCACAAACATATACGCCTTTGATCAAAAGCGATCCCCTCACCATTTAAACGTGTCAACTCATTTACCTTCGTCTACCTTTTCCCGCCCTACAGACGACAAATTCGGTACGTGTCACGTGTACCTTTTTTGTGAGTCGTCTTTTTTCATGCCCACGAAAATAAATAAGTGTCCCATGCCCGTATGCGCGAGGAAAGTGTTTCGAATATACATTTACATATGCTCGCGAGCATTAATCCCGACGATAGTTCAAAAGCTCTTTGCGAAGCATTCAGATTTCCGCGAGGGGGAGGGAAGCTCTCCGGGAACGGTTACTTTTAATTCCTACACTTGAAAGGTTTGGTCTCGACCTGGGCAGAAAAGGAGAGGGACGCATTCACGGAGGACGTCCTCTGGAAAACCTTTCACGTTGCAATCTGATATCTGATGCAATCGGCTTAAAGCTTCCCGATCGGTGGGTGCATGAAAAGCGAATTCCGAAGCGTGTTCGAGATTAGATAGTGTGTATGTGCTTCGGATCTTTTCAATGTGATGCTCTTTTGAATTCTTTATGTCAATTCGTTTAGTGATTTTGTGTAATTTACTTGAGTGTCAGGTGAATGAGCTATTAAAAATATTGAATTTTGATTCGCGAATCGATAATTGATATAAAGAAGTAACTAAAGAGATGGACATCGTGACTATTTCAAAAGGATTGAAATAGTAATTCTATAAGAATTTTGATACATTAAGTACTATTATATACTTAATTGTATTTGAGATACTGTAAAATGAAGCAGGGAAAGTTTAATCGATGATAGACGGATGAAATTAGAAATTATTATTTAATATTACTCAAAGAGTTGTTAGAGTATGTTATGCAAAAATAGTAAATAAAAAAAAATAGTAAAAGGCTAGGAGTTTTCATCTAACAGTAGATGGTTAGTGATTAGGTATGATGATGATTATGAGATGATCACAATGAAAACCACATATACTTATCATAATATAAAGACTATATATTATACAATCCATTGAAATATTATACAAAACCGTTCGAATGCTTACGAAAGTTTGTACAATTTTCCTTAGGAGAAAAAGTTTCAATAATTTACCAAATGACCTCAAACAAACAATACGCAATCGCATCCATTTACCAACTACACAATTCTTTGCTAAATTTCAATTATTATTCAAGCCAAACACATAAAAATAAACATCCAAACGTTCTCAGATAATCCGATTTTCCACACGTTTTTCGCGAAACAAAGCAACCACCTTTATTCAACGAACTCAAGTAATAAAGATCCGCGATCCAAGATAAACAGTAAATCTTAATTGAACGCTTTGCTTCCTCCTTCGAAACTCACCCTCGATAGAAATCGTGGGGTTGAACAACCGCGCACCCCATGGGAGTCCTCGTGTGGGTGTTTACGAGCCCCCCGCCGTTTGAATCACATCATCAATATTACAAGTTTGCACACAAATATAATCGTTGGCGACTCCTGCCTTCTGGGGATAAAATAAATATGTTGGAGACATAGAATCAAAACTCACTATGATCGTAGGTATTATAATTATAATAATAAATAGACGGTCGCTTTGGGGAAACCTGCTATAATATATTATGGTGATATATAATATTTACGTATATTTTGTGGAATGAATTATTAAGTATAATTTGTTTTGAAAACCTACATATATTCAATTACCTATAATGTATACTTATTTAATATTTTCTTAGCATTTACTTATTTATTTATTTATTTTCAATCGTACAATTTTTACATTATACTTCCTTACTGAAATTTATTTTTTTTCCGCATGAAAGTTTTAAGTGAAAATCTTTGTAATCTTCTAAATATAATAAAATTAGAAAGTTTTTTGAACTTTATTTTGATCTTATATTGGAGAATTTTGATTCTGCACTCTCACATAACAGTTTTTCCTCGCAAAAGTAATCAGTAAGTCGGTGTCACAATCACCCTCCCTTCGTATTTTGAGCTTTAGCTACCCAAGAGTTTCTTAATCTTTTAATATTTTAATTATTTATATACTGCTTTAAGCTATAATTTCTCATATTTTTAAATCATCCTATAAATGTAATTAAAAATTATTAATTTAAAAAGTCTATGTTTGTATTATACTGTCTTGGATTTCTTTTATTCAAAAAGAACCTTGTGTTCGTAAGAAAATATTGTTACTTTTTTATATTTTACCTGCAATCGATACTTATAATATAGAAATATGTAATACCGCACTGAATAGTATTTTTTTATTTATTGATTATAGAAAAAAATTGTACAAACTAGATCTTTGTCGGCGTTTCGGTACGTCTTTGCTAAAAACGTCGGTAACCTTTGGTCGAAGGGTCAAAGTGTTTATAGTGCACAAAATCCTCCATTGTCGACGTATTTATTATACGTAATGAAAGAAATGAAAAATCCATAAAAATAGATTTCGTTCGATAACAACGCACGGCCTGCTTTTTCACACAATGCTTTTGTGCGAGCCGAAATTGCTTTTTTCCGATTTCACCCTTGCGGCTGAATCGTAAGAATAGGGCAAAAAATATATCTATAAAAATGAAGTTCACTGCAAGGTGAAACTACAATTATACGGATATTACACGTAATTTTCGCGTACTGAAAAAATCGGATTCTAAGAAAATTTTATTTATAGGCTTAATTATTTTAAACAAAATTATTCTTAAACCGGTTCAAATCTAAAAATTTCTCTACCTCAGTTAACGATCTGAAAAAAATACTGTATCACAGGGTTGATAATCTGTAAGTGATCTTTGTCGAAAATGAGGGTGGTACCCGCGACTCCCACGGCCACAGGCCACAAAGGGCGAGGGATTATCCCGCCGAAAGGGTACCAACGCCGACAAGATACCGATCTCACCTATGTCGTCCTCATTGTTGTTCACTCCTTTTTGTCGGCAGAGCACTCCGCCAAGCACAACAATGAGGTCGATGTAAAATATACGGCGGTTTAGTGCAAGAAAAGCGGCGACGTCGTGGCCGCAAAGCAATTGAGGACTTTAAAAAAAACGACAATATATCCTTCGCTAATTCTGTATTGCGATTTTTTTATATTGAATCTTATTATTATATGAAATTATTACTATTACATAAGCCGTTCGAATTGAGAAAACGTTAAAGATTATATTATATTATACTTGTATGCGATCTGAAGATTTTCCAACTGCAAAATCCCAGAAAGAACTTTGCAAAAAGTCGCTTGTAGTTTAAAAGCAGTTCCTTGTTCGTAGATTACTCCCCCGTCGTCTGGTCCCTCGGCGGACGCGGCGAAAACAAAAGTTTTACAGATTATCCCGAAAATGATGAAAACATTATAAAGCCGTTATTCGAAGCAACTTCCAATGTATTATACATATATGTACATATATACGTGTCGTAAAAATCTACTATGTATCGATGCGGTCGCGAAATTTTCTCAAAGGAAACATTATACTTGCGCGTCACGGCGCCGCCCTTATGTTCTTCGGGAGACGATCTTTCTTTTGATTATTTATTCCTGTTCTTTTTTTGCGGCTTTTGTCGGCCCACCCGATACACTCTCCAGCAACGAATATGGTAGCTGTTGATCCATTTCTCGTGCTCAAAACACCATGAAATCGTATTTAAACTACCGGTTGCTTGGTACGCTACCGTCCTGTCCATGAGGTCGGCCATCAACTTTTCAATTGTCGTCTGAACAAACCGCCCCAAAGAAAAAGCGAAAGATTTTATCATATTTTTAATAAAATACCTTTCATATATTATTTATCATTTAACTCATACTTTTGAAACAATTTAAATTTATTTGAACGATCTATAAATATATTTGATCTAATTGACGTATTCAAAAAATTTTGTATGGTGCACTATCTAATATTTTTTTTATATAATTAATTTAATATTTTATATTAAATCAGCGCAGCACTACCACTTAATCATAACTGTCTGCTTACCGGAGTGAAGTAAGAATGCTGGCAGAAGACAGGTAGAGATGATCTCAAGTCACTGTTGGACAGTATGGGCCCGAATGATGGCGGGATCTTTGATTTTTTTTCAACACAAAAAAGATTTTCATATAAAAAAATCACTTTAAAATTTACGTATAAATAAATAGTGTAGGTTATTTGATTTTTTTTTGTAAAATTCACTTTAAAAACGTACACAAATTGAAATACCGTCGCTGAAACAAAAAGACGACGTTACGCCCTTGACGACAGGCAGCCGTTTTCGTATGAACTTAGAAACCTGAAACCTTTTCAGTTCGACGTTTTTTATAGGAGCCGTCTACGCTTTGATGAAAGGGTTTCAAACAAAATTTCCTTTTTTATATCAAAACGAGTAGTTTACAAAAAACACATGCTTTTTTTTCGTCGGCGAAACGCCACGTGAAATATGAGAAACGAAGTTGATTTTTTTCCTTTAGAATAATATAATATTTTGATACGTAACAATTTCATTTAACGAATTTAAGGTTTATATAAATAACATTTTTTTTAATTGTACACGTTGCTCTCATTACTATACCGCGTATACGTGGTCGTCAATGAAGATTGTATCTTCTTTGAAATAAGACAGATTGATATCGAAATCATAAGACGTGAATGGCGGATTAATTGCTAAAAAGAAAAGTTGCGAGTCACGTTCAATAAAAAAATCAACAGTTCTATAATACTATTTATGAACGCGATACTTGTAGCTGCAAATCACTTTCGGAAAAGAATCACTTTTCATATTATTTAATTGAAAATTATTTTCATATACTTAATACCTTCATAATTTTTCTTATTGTAAACGTCAGAAGTTTTCAAATTAATTCGAAGATATAAATTAATTAAATCGCAATCATTTCCTGGTATTTGATCTTTTTCGTTTTACTATTTTTATAATCTTAATACAAAATGGTTATAAATACATTTTCTTTTTCTAAATATGATTTCTATTTATTTTAAAGTTAGCTACAAACAATCAACACTTAACAAGCACTAAGTAAGTACTCGATCCCCGAATCGACTATGCGCGCTCGAACCGCACTTCCTCCTTTGATTTCTTCAGAAAAGGTGGCTAATGTCGGACCGCGATTCTTGATAGCACCAATGAATCTCGCATTTTTCCTTCAACATACACAAGATGGCGGTGCCCATCAAAGGGATCGCCCGGCGCCCTTTCAAACGTTCGAGCCGACAAGTAGCCGCTCTCGAATGCACCCACACACATTATATACCATGCACAATGGCCTCACTGTGAGCCTTATTACAACAACAACAAAAACAGTAACAGTAAAGCAAGCAATAATCGCTTTCTGGTGGTCTCCGGCGAGAGCGCGCATGCGGAAAAGCGGAAAATTTTGAAAAACTTCTCTCGTCCGATATTTGTGTGTGCCATCGTCCGGTCTTGGGTTCGATTGTTGTTATAATGTAACATAAGGACGAGTTGTCGATCGTTGGGCGGACCTGATCCGACGCGATGTTTTGGATCAATTAAACAAAACATGTGTGAGATAACTCGAAGAGATAGCCAATGGCGGAAAGGTGGTCCTCGTCGTCGGGGCTTTGCGTTTGACTTTATCTTGTGTCGTTTGAAAAAAATTATGAATCAATTTATTTTTCGAAAAATATACCTATACTGATCGGTTTTTTCATATGGAACAATATTTAAATAATATGTAATGTATTTGTACCGCAATAGTAAATGTTTGTTTATCGATCTTCTAATGGAAATTGATTCCACACCGATGTGCAACAATGCATGAAGCCTTTAATATAATCATAAAATAATTATGGTACATACATGCAATTTTATTAATGGCTAATTTGCTTAATGAGCGTTGGCGGTTGCCGCATTTCAGTACCGGCGCATATTATAAGCCTGCACGTACTAGATAAATTTTATGAATAGAACCCGAACAAACGTCCTCCACAATGGTGAATCGATGTGGTCGAGCTTCGTTTGGCGGCAATATCAACAATATGTTGTTAGTATTTTAAAGATTGAAAAAACATTATGTTGCGAGAGACGGCCGGATGATGGATGGCCGCTCCATTGGAGATACGACCTTTTTGATTCGATTTTTTTTTATTTAGTATCTCAATATGCTTTTTACTATTTTTTATCTTTGGCCTCTTCTCTGTCTATCCTTCTCGACCTCATCCTTTTCTCCGTGAATCAGTTTTGATTCATAATATTTGCCAAAACGTCATCGAATGTGCAAACATTAATACCAGCTTTTATATAAACGAATTCTAAGTAATTCATCAAATTTAAATATTTACATATATTAAAGTATTTCCTTATAATTTATATGTATTCATAATTTATTTCGAAGAATGAAGTCACTAATTAACAATGCAGTATATCAATATTGCTAATCTACGTGATATTGATGAATAATTAGGGTCAACAACAATTCATGCTTTACCGATACGTCAACTAGGATAATGTTAAATATCGATTATCTTTACACTCCAATGAATTGTTCATTATTCGAATCGCAAAACTCTATAAATTTTAAATTTTACAATAAACTAAGGCGTCTTTACATCGCACAAAACTTGATCACTCGACTCGTACAAGCATAACAGACATGATGGTCATTTTAGCGACGGAAAACAGAAATGAAATTTTGCACAATTACAAAATACTTATGTCATTTTGATCAGCGTCAAATCGCTGATCCAATTTCTTGGCAATTTATTGAATGTCAATAAAGGAATGCGGCAAGAATTCGACCTAAATAAAATAACATTTTCTTACAGAAAACAATAAAAAATGCACGTATCGGTGACAAAACGCTCAAGTATCATATCATCATCTTAGCTGGAGACCTATTATGATTTTATGAAGGGGAAAAACTTACATTTTTTTCATCATTAATTATTCCACCTGCCGAGAGAGCGGGTAGTTTTTACACCTATCTGCACTACTATGCACGTATTATTAAAACAGATCGTATGACAAACGACCTTTTTTTTTCTCACAAATAAACGGGGAAAAAATCTTCTAAACGCACTTAGAAATATTTAATTTTGGCGTGGGCTTAATCCAGCTTAAGTGGATACGAGTGTGCCATTGTTCAATATGTGGCAATTGATAATGTGGCTTCGGTGAACTCCCTGCCATTTATTTGTTTGTTTGTTGAATATTTTTTTCGTAAATATGTTTATTGTTGTGTGGAGAACAACAAAAACTTCTCACACGGTGGTCTCGTGGATGCGAGACAACTTTATTTTGAAAGAAAAGAACTCGGGTGCGTCTCCTTGACAGTTATGGGTAATTGCAAAAAACGATACCCACGTCTATATACGCATTTTTGATTTAGACATTTCTTTTTGACCTTTCTGTTAATTTTTTTTAATTGGGAATCCGTTAAGATTCAACTCAACTCAATTTTATTCGTGTGAAAAATAATTTGATTAATTCATAAATAAATCATATAGACAATTTCGCTAACAATCATCAAAAGTTCATCATTCGTCGACACCGGACGAATTTAACCATTTGATTTTTCACCATTTAAAAAAATTATTTATATTATCAATTCAACATACACATACGAATATTTGGAGTATTTTCAACAATTAAATTCCTTGTTCAACGTACCGTACAAGACCGGCTACCGGATTCAAGACCGTCCAACATTTTTTCATGATCGGCCTTCGTACGAGAAGCAACACTGAACATATCGTGACGTCTACGAAAAAAAAAAGCCTTAGGTACACGAGAATACATTATTATACCTCCGTATAACCCACACGCATACTTCGTACGTATATGAAATAATTTTTATAGCCAAAACATGTCACTTATCAAACGTTCGTCACTACGAGACACCGCTCCCTTTGTACGGGACTGACAGTCGCTCCGGCTCTGCCTAACTCATGAATAAATTTATTTCCCACAATAGGAATAAGTTATAAAAAAAATGGAGCAAATCGAAAAAAATTCTTGCGCCGAATTCGATCGAGCCGTGTATGTGTGTGAATCCCAAATTGAACCGCTCTACGCTCTTAGAAGTTGTCATGTTTCAAAGATTTCGTGTCAGTGAATGACTCAATCGTTGAATTTCTAAAATGTTCAATTTTTTTAAATAAATTAATAAATTGAATTTATTAATAAAGTATTCATTTATAATTATCGTATGAGCAGCGACGTCACGAGACAATGTGCCGCCGTTCAAAATGTCGCCTTTTCTAGAAATATAGTTCACAGTTCAAACGATTTTTTTTTTAATAATAATTTTAATATTATAGATTTATATTTTAAATTGCATTTTTACGTCATAAATTTACTCTGGAACACAATACTCTTGTTATTTTTTTTTTAATATGTTTTTATAAAGAAAAATGTTTATTACTAAATTAATTTTGCCGTCCTTCAGAATTTTCCGCCATTAGGCATTTCCTAATTTGCTTATACCATCGGGACGTCAATGCATATGAGATTAATCACTAAACAAAATCTTTTAAATAACATCGAAAATTTTGTGTTTTTTTTTCTTTGAATAAAGAAAAAAGTACGACATCTGATTATTGAAATTATCTTATATAATATTATATCAACGACACAGAATCATTCATGTGTTGATTACTTAACTTTGATCATCAGAACTCTTAACATTAGTACAAAAAATTATCTTATTCATAAACTATAATATTATTAAAAAAAATGTATTAGAAATTAAATCTAAAATATGAGAATATTGTTAATAAATCTTATCAAATGTTATAATTTTCACCAATTTTCAACGATTACTGGTTTAAGTATTGTAGATAGATGAATGCAATTTCGCACCATTTGATAAGGTATAAGTAGTATTCAATATTCAAACTCTTATAGAATTTAGGAATCAAAAATATGTTTGATCTTCTGTTGACATATCCGAAAAGTTTTATTGTGCAATGAACATAATGCATAAATGCAATAATTTATAAATAATAATGATACATTTAGTATTCAAATAATTTAAGAATAATTTTCATTTTATCACATACATATAATAATTAAAAAAAACCAAAACTTTCAATGACCCACCAAACAATCCTTATCATCACCCAAACAACTTATTAAAACCAGCGAAAACACAACAACCGCCAATCTCGAAACTTTCAACTCTCGAACTGTCACCACTCTTACTTTTTTCCCCGCAGACATTTTTTCAGATCGTAAAAAGATACGATCGTACATGCGTCTTATTCAAGAGCTGGTCTCCGACGCCCCGCTGCCCCATCAAGCGGGTACCCGTCAACTGGACCGACGTGAAAATGCGACCGCCTACCGATCGAATTTATACGTTGGAAAAAACCGGGACAATCCGAGAATGTGTTTGGAATTGTGTTCGTGGATGGGTTTTTTGAATTTCGCGCTCAATTTGCGGATCGGTCGCGGAGGTAATGGTGAATGGGTTTGTGTTGCGAATCGGTGTTTGGTATGCTGCGATTGTTAGAGAAGGTAATTAAGATTGGTATAAACGTGGGTTTTGAACGTTTTTGTTGTTGGTTGTATTCTTCGGAGTCGATATGCAATTGGTAATGTAATGTTTTTGAATTTTGTTATTAATTAAATCGCGATAAAAAAATATTATGTTTTTTTGATGGGTATTGATCATTTCGATTTTATAATTAAATTTTTGTGTCCCAAAAAAATTTATACATACTTTGAATAATTATAACTTTTACTTTTATTAATATTAAAATTCTAAATTAAAGAAGAGAGATTTATAATTTTTATAGTTACTAAAAAAATTAAATTGATAAAAGCGTTCTGGATCAAAAACTGCTTAGAAGGTGGAGCAATGTAAATTTCAACATCGCAAATTCTGTTGTTCAAAATTCGGTTGCATTTTCTTTTGATTTGTTGATTTATTAACTACTGCTATTTTGGGCTGTAAACATTATTTTCAATGATTTTTCATTAAAAAAATCTATTTACACGAGATTTAGAGAATCCTGGAGTTTTATACGATACTTCAAATCTAGGTCTAAATTTTCATCATAAAAGAAATGAAAATCGATTTTTCTAACATAATTGAAATAGAGAGGTTTTCTGTTTTGTCTATAATTAAATAACATTATTTTTTACAGTCCAATATGCGTGCTTTAATGAATTATTATGTCACAAACTGTTCACTGAATAAATGTTTTTGAAATTACACGTCGATTCACGGAGTATTGCTTTTTTCTTGAGCTTGTAGAAATTTACAGTCTTTTGATATGTTGTTTTAAGACTATCTCAAAAACAATTATTTATTTTAAACTTTTATCATATTTTAATAACAACAAGTTTATTAAACAACATGTATGTGTATTTGTTAGAAAATTTATTTAAATTTTTTTCAAAATTAAATGAGATTTTTAGTTTCAGTAACATTTTAATATAAATTTATGTATTTAAAATTTTATTCTGACTTACAAATTGATTCCAAGTTAGTTTTGGTAAAAAAATAATTAAAATCGTAAAAGTTATGAACTTTGAAAAGTGTGTACATTTTATTGGGACACCCGCATTAGTTCGAATTTACTATAATAAATTTACTAAAATTTTCAGTTCGAACAAAATAAACTGTG
Source organism: Hydropsyche tenuis (assembly GCA_009617725.1). Lineage (NCBI taxonomy): Eukaryota > Metazoa > Arthropoda > Insecta > Trichoptera > Hydropsychidae > Hydropsyche > Hydropsyche tenuis. The sequence goes on from VTON01000039.1 coordinate 563,090, forward strand.
AACCTTTTCAATATATGTAATGAACATTCTTTTAATATATCACAAAATTAATATAAATTTACTTACAAATGATAATTTGTTGAACAAATGCGACTAACCGAATTTCATAAGAAAATTACATTGTAATTAAGTAACTTAAAGAATTGTGAAATAGATTTTTTTTTGTCAAATAACGAGATCATTTATAATAATGATAATGTTAATTCATGTGTAATAAAATAATGATATATGTATATGTTTCATTAAAATGAAAATTTGATGTGCAGGTTTTTGTTTTGGTTGCAAGTGCGTTTTTGAATCCTATTAGTTCAAGGTATGTATATTTAATAGTTGTAATTAAATTAGTAATTGAATAGAAATAATAGTTGGCATTCTCTGTTTGAACAGTGATAATGATAGTCAGTCAAAAATAATAATTAACAACACTGCTCAGATTCAATTTGAAGTCAGGAATAATAAAGTGACGAAAAAATTTGGCATTTTCGATGATCTCGTTACGAAAGAATTCCAACCGATTCCAAGCAAAGTTTTCGATGATTTGTTATTTCTACGAAAATCTGAAAATGATAATAATGGATTTTTTCAAAAATTTCCTTCTGTACTGTATGATTTGTCTAAAAATGTCTCTATTCTAAAAATTCAAAGGATTCCAATTAAGAAAAATTCTCATGATTTGCGTAAAAAGAGATCCAATAAAGAACATGTTTTAAAATATCATTTTATTTCTTCGTCAAAGAAAAAACCAAAACGAAGACTGAAACTAAAACCAAAATCAAAAGTTAAAAATAGCTCCCGCATGAGGATAATCGGAGGAGTGTCTGCTTTAAATTTTCGACCAGTTTATAGTAAAATTTAGAACAGTCTATTTGTGAAAATAAAATGTATAAATCATTTTCAGCAAGCAATATTATATTGATTCTAAAATTTATATTTTATTATTTTGTATCTTTAGAATTAAATTAATTTTATCTCTTTATCAAACGAACTTTAATTTCAAATATTATTGCTTTAAAAATAAATTAATTCAGTGATTCTTAAACGGTGCACTGTGAGCTTGTTGCAAGTGCACCGCGAAAAAATGGTAAAAATAGGAAAATCAAATATGTAGGTATATACTTATGCTTTCTTCGCTTAAAGAAAAGATTGCCGATGGAATTGTTTCCGCTATAACAGAACACTTATTGGAAGAAAACATTACACATTTTTTTCCTTCCTTAAACATAGAAAATTATAGCTGGATACGAAATCCATTTGTTACAATTGATACATCTAGTGGTAAATTTTCGTACCCAGAAGTAGAAGAATTGGTCTCCTTCTCGATGAACCGTACTCTAAAAATTCAATTTTCTGAAATGACTATGGAGGATTTTGGATTTCTATTCAAGAGGAATGTTCAGTTCTCTAACACATCACACGATAAATCCCAGGCCTGACACATTTATAGCATCACTGTTGACAAACTCATATTATTTTTGGATAGTATGAATCTTCAAACGATTAGTGTCAAAATTTCATGAAATTCTAACAATTAGTTTACACGTTACAGTGGTTTGAGTGATCCCAGTTTTGTAATTTTCAAAACCCTGGATAAAAAAGAATTTTGTGAGCTGATTAAATATTTTTTTTGATAAGGAAAAATACCGTGAAAGCCAAATAGTGGCTTGATAAGCGTTATGGAGACTCTGCACAAGGTAAATGAACTATTATTGACTGGTATGCTGAATTTCAATAATTTAAATAAATTAAATAAACCAAATAAATAATAAATGCCCAAATCAGCAGTTTTTCCGGAAAACATAAAAAAAGTCCACAAAATAGTTTTGAAAGATCGTAAAGTGAAGTTGCATGAGATAGCAGACATCTTAAAGATATTAGAAGGTACCGTGTTTACAATTTTACACGAAAATTTGAGCAGGTGTAAGTTGCTTTCGAAATGGGTGCCGCATTTGCTTACACCGGACCAAAAACAACAGCGCGTCTACGATTCAGAGCTCTGTTTGGAGCTGTCCAAGCAAGATAAAAAGGATTTCTTAATCCATGGATCCATATGGATCCACTACTACACACCTGAATCAAAAATATCGTCAGCTGAGTGGACATCAGTCGTTGAAAGTCATTCAAAGCGACCAAAAACTTCAAAGTCAGCTGACAAGGTAATGGCATCCGTATTTTGGGACACGCAAGGCATTTTTTTCATCGACTATCTGAAGAAAGGTAAAACTATCAATAAAGAATATTTTACATGGCATTACTGGATCGATAGAGTGTAAAAATCGAAAATAAAAACAACCTCAAATGTAAAAGAAAAAAGTGTTGTTTCACCAAGACAATGCCCCGTTTCATAAGCCGATGAAAACGATGAATTACGCTTAAAATTGCTTCCCTACGCACCGTGCTCTTCAGATCTAGTCCCCAGTGACTACTGGATTTTTTTAAACATCAAAAAGGTGCACTAAGGAAAGAAATTTGGCTCAAATGAAGAAGTAATTGCCGAACCTGAGGCCAATTTTGAGAGCAAAGATAAACCGTTCTACAAAAAAAATATCAAAAAGTTAGAGAAGCATTGGAATGCATATATCACTCTTGAAGGAGAGTATGTTGATGAATAAAATTGAATTTCTAAAAAAAAAAATTTTTTTCTTAGTTAGGCCGCAGACTTATCGTGTGATGTGTTATATGAGGGCACTGAAAATTTTGTTGCAGTTTTTCCGTACATGTATGCATAATGTACATGTATCTTTTCTGCAATTATTTTTTTTATTAACTGTTATGTAATATGTTTAATTTGTAATAAAAATGATATCTACATTTTTTTTGGCCGTTTACTTCTGATGCACCGCTATTTTTTCTCAAAATCAAAAGTGCAGGCTTCGAAATGGTTAAGAACCACAATTTTAAATCATATCGATTCAAACGATCAAACACTTCCATTTTTAGTACTAATATTTGTTTGGAACCATCGAAAAATGTCTCCTAGATAATAATAGCACAAAACGACAATAGCGCACACCGACAATAACACACGCGATACGTTTTTTCAAGCTTTTTATTTTAATTAGTACAATTAGAGGGCTATATGATGGTGGAATGATCCAATGAATATTCAAAATTTATTTTTAATCAAATTATTATATTTCGAAATTTATCACGAATTAGGTTAAGTATACGCTTATTATCAGTGTTATAGGCCAGGTTCAGATGAGCGTTGTTCAACGCGCGTTTTGGTAACGCGCGTTTACAACTTACACACATTTTATGTAGGCCGTACAGATGCTAACGCGCGTTTAGCAAAATAAAATGTATGAAGTTGTAAACGCGCGTTACTAAAACGCGCGTTGAACAACACTCATCTGGCAGCGCCCTTAGGCAGGGCTTTGGAGCGGAGCGCGAGCTGGAGCGCGGAGCAGTCGGAGCAGCGTTTTTTTGCCCGGAGCAAGAGCGGAGCCGGAGCAAAAAATTTTTAGAAAATTTTTAGTGCTCCGTGCTCCGATATATATACATATATATTTTTAATTTTAATATTTGACATTTTGCATCGTAATGTTTATACATTTAATAAGTATTATATTTACAGATTTTTTTTAAATATTTTGTAATACAAGATCTAAATTAAACTTTGGGACATAACATGATATGTATGTCTTTTGATTTTCTAGGGTTAAACTAGGTTTGCAATTTCTCAGTATTTATTATAGATAAAATAATAATAATTAACGTTGTTTTCGGAAATTTTACGCTGTTTTTAGAATAAGTCTCATGACATATCAACGAAAAAAATTTCGCCTGCGGCGCTTGTCTGTATTATAAATTAATTTAAAATTTTTATAAGTTATTGTTGAAATTCATAAAAAATATATTATTTACATTTGTTTAATTTTATAATGAGAATTAGTCTTACGATAAGAAAATTTAGTAATTACAATAAGACGGTGGGCTGGAGTAAATCTCGTAGTAGATCCTGAACTATACACAAACTGGTTTAGATCTTAAGAAATCTATGAAAAAATTAAAAAAAATTTCGCCTACGGCGCAATTTATTGTCTTTTTATATTATATTTCTTATATCCTTACATTATTTAAATTAACGCTTCTATTAGATTTTTCTCTATTCGTAAAAATGGGGGGGGGGGGGCTCAAAAGTTAAATAGCCCATGGCCTCTTATGATCTAAATCCGGCCCTGACTATACCACTTTATAAATTTAATATTTTTTCCCTGTTTTCTCATTCTTACAGTGATATAATTCTATTTTTAGTTTGTGAGATTATATTCTATAAAAATTGTATAAACGTATATATCTATTATAATATGCTATATGCTGTTTTTCTCTTAATTTTTATACATATGTAGATATACATGTATTTGGGAAAATTGTATACCAATTTTGAATATTTTTTATCTTTTTTCCCCTATTTTCTCTTACTCTTCGGTGAGTTATTATACTCGTATATTATTAGTGTTTTATATGGATTTTTAAATTATAAGTTAATTTTTTTAATAAATTTGTTGTAAATAAACACGTTATTTTTATTTTTTACATGAGTTTATAGGTAAATCAAAGAAAATCAATGAATATAATTTTTATTTAAAAATTTTAACCGGAGCACGGAGCGGAGCGGAGCAAGTACTCGAGTTCCGGAGCGGAGCTGGAGCGGAGCAACTCCAAAAAGTGCCCGCTTCAAAGCCCTGCCCTTAGGGTCGTGTGTGCCAGTGTTATGTGAGCTATTGTCGTTTAGGCAAACGTCTAATTGTAAGAACCTCACAAAATAAACTAGGACTTCGAACCGGATCTGAACTGTAACTGAAAACCGCTAAAAACCGAATTGTTTGCCGGAACGAAAACCGGAACTGAACGGGAAAAAAATATCGATTTATTTCGATTCGGGAAAAAAAAAAATTTTTTGTTTCGAATATTTTTGAAAAGTGTTGTCGTTTTTTATAAGTGTGCGTTTTTTTTTTTAGAAAATATATTTTGGAATTTTCGGGAAAGTCGGTTTTTGAAAAAGTGTACGGTTTTTTTTGAAAACTCGAAGCCAAACCGAAAACCAGAACGAAAAAAATTACGGTTCGAAGCCCTGTGTAACAGTATGATGTGAGCTATTGTCATTTCGATAAACAAACAATTTTAAAGAGTCGAAATTTGTCATGTTACATCCTAAATGTCAGCGCCGGTTATCACAATGACAGCTATTTTCGACTGTCACTAACCAGAGAAGTTGATCGAACTTGCATGTGCTGATATATACTGATGGCTAATGGCTCGTTGGGTCCGAGTGCTGGAGATTCTGGTTGTCGTCATCCTGCTGTTTTTCGCCATACCGATCAAAGTGCCTTCGCCCGAAGAGAGAGCCCTTGTAGAATTGTTCAATTCGTATATGCAAAAGTTCAATAAAACGTATCGAGCCGATTCGCCTGAGTACTACAAAAGATTTGAAGCGTTCAAGGTATGTAAAAATTAATTTGAAAACGTTTATGAATCTTCTGAATCTTTGTGTGTCGTTTTCAGAATGCTCATTCTTCGATTGAGTTGTACAATGCTCGTAGACCTCATAATGATACTGCTTTGTATGGATATACACAATTTTCTGATCTTACCGAGAATGAATTTACTGAAAATCATTTATTGAAGCCGATAGAGCATAAACATTCTAAAACAAAACCCAAGAGTCGTTCGAAATCTAAAAAGAATCATTCATCTGAAGAAAATAGATCACGTAGACAGTTAACGATAGATGGGCTTCCATTAAAAATTGACTGGTAATTTTTTGTATTTGCTGATTTCTTTATATTGTTTTTCGATTTTTTTTAACCAATCATAATATTTAGGCGTGATAAAGGTATCATAAGTGCAATTAGAAATCAAGGTTTGTGCGGAGCCTGTTGGGCATACAGTACGATTCATACTATTGAAGCTATGTATGCCAAAAATCATAATTTGTCTTCACTTAGCGTCCAGGTAACTTCTTAATGTCCAAATTATAATTAAATATTCATAAATTGATTATTTCCTTTGAAATATCTAGCAAGCCATCGATTGTGCAACAAATGGAAATTACGGTTGTATGGGAGGTGATATTTGTGCTTTATTAAATTGGCTAGTAAGTAATAATGTTACTGTTGAATTTGAAGAAAAATATCCTATGTCTAAGTCAGGAAAATGTATTATGAAAAAAGTTGGATCTAAAATTGGAGCTCGTGTCAAAAAATACTCTTGTTATAGGTAATATATTATTTAGTAATTATCTTTGGTTATTATAATCAATATTATAACAAAACTATATTGCTTTGCAGCTTAGTCGATTTAGAAGATGAAATTTTACTTTGGCTGGCCAACTACGGACCAGTTGCAGTAGCCATAAATGCGTTATCATGGCAAAACTATTTAGGAGGTGTTATTCAGTATCACTGCAGTGGAGCAGAAACATCACTTAACCATGCTGTTCAAATTGTCGGGTACGATTTGACCGCTGAAATACCATATTATATCGCTAAGAACTCTTGGGGTACAAAATTCGGTAATCAGGGATATGTGCATCTTGCCATAGGTGAAAATATTTGCGGTTTAGCAAATGAAGTTTCAATGGTTGATGTATTTTAAATTTTATTAGTTGTAAAATTTATGAATGGAGAATTTATATAATAATAAGCATAAATGGCAGGAGAATCAAATTTCAGCGTACAATGTCACTATTTTTATTAAAAGATTAATCTTTAAATAGTGCCAGTTGATTTTTATTGTTTTAATTAGGCTTTTCTCAAATATCAATACTAAATTTATAATTGTTTTTAAATTACATGTATCCATGTTTTTTTCATATTAAATGTTTTTACACCTTTTTAAATTATTTTTAAAACTTTTTTGTTCTTATTTTAATATTGTCATATTTAGACTATACTTTTCAATTACTTAATTTAATTTTTAGTTTCAATTGTATGATAAAAATATATTGCTCAAGAAATTCTTAGCATTATTCCATAAAATTGTGTATGAAAATGAAAATACTGCCACCAAAAGATTGAATTCTAATTTTTCATGATCGAAAAAATTAGATTTTATTATCAAAAGACTGACATTGAATCAAAATAAAATAAAACTATTTTATATAATGTGATAACAATTGTTTTATTCATTCGAAAATCTTTATTTAAAAATTTTAGTCACTGTCATGATATAATATATTTTTATATGCTTTTCTCCTTAACTTGTTTTGTTTAGTTTCTTGTTATTTATTTTATCAGCAACAAGATCTTATTTAAGACTTAACCTCCTCAAGCCCTGTGCACATTACAATGTACATAGACTTTGTTACCGTTTTTTGAAGCTATTTTAGATTTATTTTTATCGGGGCTTTTTGTAAATTATTGTATAAACTATGTTATTTCGTTTAATTTTGTCTGTTTTGAAATATAGGGCGCGAAATTTTTGTTATATGCCAGTTTTGCTTGACATCTCAACGACGTCGCGATAAGTCACGTTTTATTTTCAATATTTTGTTATTAAAAATCCACTCACATAACATTATTATGGTGCAATATTTAAAAAGAAGACGGCTTTTATCGATTGAAACCAAAATTTTATTGTATGTTGTAATGTATCATATCATAATTTGACATCAAACACGAATGTACATTAGAACGTAAATTTGGTCTGAAGGGTAATTTTTGTCACTTCAGCAGTATTTTTTATTTTAAAATAATTAGTCATTATTATGTGATTTAGATAGATAAACAATTCATAAAAGAAAAAAAATCTTTTTATGCATCTTCAATGCTATAAAAACGAAATGAAAAAAAAAAATATTTTTATGAAAAAAAAGTCAGGCCTGAGGAGGTTAATATTTAAATCATACTCAACCTTTGTATTCAAATCAATTTTTCTGATTTTAGTGAATACAATCAAATGATTTTTATTTATGAGTTGTGTTTTATATTTGTTGAAAATTATCTTTCAACAATCAGTTTTATATTTGAAGAATATTATTTCTTACTGTGTAAATTTTTCCATTAAACGAGTTGAAGGAAATATATATACATATTTTTTTGTTTAATCTTTTTGATTCAATCGAGTAAAATAATGTGTGTACTAATGTAAATAAAATACTTTCCATGTTGTCTAATGAAGCTTAAATGAATTTTCGAATTATTCAAAAAAAATATTTCCCCTTAAAAATAATCCAAAAATGAACACATTTTTATAATAGTCATAATAGTTAATCATAAAATTACGACAAAGTGAAAGTCATTATCACAATAACTTTTCAGAGTTTTCATCTTCGTTGTGACCATTCAATCCATTATGACCGTTTCGTAATATCGTTGGACTTCCCCACGCCAAATTGATACAACTCCTAATATTATTATCGAGTGGCGGAATGATGTTCCGAGGTATCAAAAATGTTGATAAATTGAACAGATCGATGAACACTTTGTAACGATCACTGCAAAATATCAATCATATTATTTTATTTAAATTCATACCGTGTTATTATTATCGTTATTCACCTTAGAGTAGATCTCAAATATTGATAACCCGATGAACCGCCTGTTCCCAATTGTTGTGAGCCTATCATTCTCTGAACCATTATCACGTGATTGTCTGCAGCATATTTCTTATGAGTAAATGAATTATAATAAATAGCAATAACCTTTTTCATGTTCTACTTACATCTCCATTTTGTAATCAGCGAATCTATGTCCATCAAAAGAGTTAGCATTTGATGAGGTTGTGAAAACCGGGGTTCGTCTCTATAGAATGTTATCATGATAGCACCTTTTAAAGCACGATGGGTAAATCTAAAATTGTTTATGATTTTATTTTATTTGTTAATTTTATCGTTTGCAATAATTTACTACCTTCTTTCTCCTCGTGATACAAGAGCATCATGTACGGCCGGATCGAATATACTTCGGTAGACTTCTTTCCTCTTTTCTATGTCCATCAATCGGAACGATCTCACGTTTTCTTGAGTTTCTTTCTGTCAAATGATTATATATATTTTTTATTTATGTTTTTGTTTATAATTATTTTAAAAGAACAAACCTCAGCAGCTATAACTTGTTCTTCCAACATCTTGTCGACGGCTATTTTGAATTTTCCCCAAAAATTGAAACCTTCATCTTCTAATCCAGGAGTTCTTTCAAGCCAGCCTTGGAGTAAATCTATAAGTGCTGGTTCAGCTTCAGATTTTTCAACCGCTGCCATTGCAGCGGGATCTTTTCCAAAAACAGTAGAATATTTCTGATTGTATTTCACTCTGTGCTCATGTTTCACACCTAGCTATAAAATATATCTTAGTTTAGTAAACCATTGAACCGAATCTGATTATGATCATATTATTTACTTTATTTTCCATTAGACGAAATTGTAAACTCTGAAATCCTGAAGCTGGACATAGATATTCTCTGAAATCCATGAAATCTAACGGAGTCATCGTCTCTAAGATCATCACTTGCTCCACCAACAGCTGAAAAATCGACCGATTCCAGATTAAGTTTGTATACAAGTGGCTATTGTCGAAACACCACAGCACTAATTAATCTGCTTTAAATTGCGCCTTAGAGGGCTCAAGTTAACGACTTTCGGCACAGTTGTCAGTTTAACTTCTTTTATTGTGGTTGTCGCACTTTCGGGGTTTCGGCTAGCGCGACTTTTGTTTCGAATCCTGCCACGAAGACGAGAAAAAAGATTAAAACATAATAGTGGCACTTAGCAAGAAAATCGTGAAAATTTCCGGTCAACCTTCGTAAGTGTTATGAAACCGTTTGCTGAACTCGAATTTCGGCAAATTAGATTATCGCGCCCTTGAAGTCCATCTTTGAAAAGTCTTCGTTCGAAATGTATAGGCATGAATTTTTCTATTTGAAAAATAGTTTGAAAATTTAACATATGACTAATCAAAGAAAAATGTGACTCGTTTAATTTTTTAATGGTTCTTACGTTGGTATAATCTTGAGATTTTTTTTGTACGGACTCTTATGGCGTAGCGTCACAAGATTTATTTTTGAAATTGGTCGATTTCTTATCACGATATTGAGAAATAATGAAATTATTCGAAGCAAAGGTCATCGAAGATCATAGACGTATTTATGTTAGACGATTGAGCTTTAATTATATGTTCGTTATCCGAAAATATTTGTTTTAAATGAATAAATTTCATGGCATACTTGCGAGCTTACTCGACAATACATAAAGTTTCACAGAACTCAAATATATTGGAGTACAAAATCATTCGAAAACAATACATATTACAACTATTGTTTTATCATTCACGAAATGGCACACGTGTTACTTGAACTACACAAGCTCATGAGTATGGTTTTGTTAATATAATAATTTTCATGACGTGTCCATCCAAGTAATAGTAATATGAAATTCCGTAATACGATAGTTTTCTTTCGCGACCGCATGCACATTCCTTCTAAAGTATTGAATGTTTCAAGCTAGATCGTTTTCACAGTTGATGCAATTTACGCATATTCTCTTCGTTTCATATTAAAATTATGAAGATTTTATGATATATCATAGAAAATTCAACCTATTTTCAAGCTTTTTATTATTCTCATATTTTTTGTTAACAATAAGAGAAAGAAAGCTCTCGAAGAGTTTGAATGATAAAACTATATTTGATCCATTCTTTACTAAATTTGCATATTCATATTACCACGTCACTTATAATTTAACATGATTAAATATGATATTAAACATGATTAAACTATTGACTAATCAATGAAATGTTTCGATTGAATATGTTGTCTTATATTAAAATTTCAAACATTTTTCTAAATGTGACTCAAAATCTGTGTTTTAAAAACATTCTTAATACATACTACGATAACATCCATCAATATACTCCAGTATTTATTACTTCGATTATCAATATAAACTCAAACAGGTGTTAATTGATCTCATTGTCAATAAAAGCATTAGTCAAAGCACATCGCCATTTATCTGAGTTTCCCATAAAAAAACATGATTTGTTAGATTTTTTAAAAGTTAAATATTGGATATTGGTTTGTTTTTGTGGATCTCGATTCATTTTTCAGTATTGAACGTTTGGTGTCTGATATTTAACAGTATCTGATGTCGGAAGCCCCACGCGTTGGGGGCCGCGCCTTAGTAATGTGATACTTTTTTGCTATTCAAATGAAGAAATTTACAACCGTTTTATAGCTTTATTATAAAGCAAATTATTTGTGTAAAAACTACTATAAAGAACTTTGGATATAAAGAACTTTAAAGGAAAACCGATTTTTTTTTTTGCTTCAATAAAGGACGTTAAAACAGGCTACGATCATCTTACGATTAATTGCATAGCGAAAAGGTGATATTTACAGTTAATTGTTCATCAGAAAAAAAAATTATTCCTGGTAAAGAAACTCAAAAAGATTATTGACCTAATCTTTGACTTTTTAAAAACAACTTTAACGTCATAATAAAGAAACATAAACGAATAATATTTTCGCAAATAATCGCGAATTCAAATGCGTAAACAACTTTAACGTTTTCAAAATTAAATTATCGACCAAAAAAAATATACGAACTATAAATAACATACTTACGATAATTTCATATTTTCCGGTTTTTCACCTCTGTCGTAGTTTTTCTTAATCTGATATTAGAACTCAAAAGACGGCAAGCTTTTTTGAATATTCCCGATAAGTCTAGGCGTTAAAATTAATAACGAAAAATAATACACACCTTCAGTATTAAAGCTATTCTGTTGAGTCTTTTCAGCATTTCCATAGTGTGACATTCGTCGAGAATTGCCACATCAAACAATTCTCGAATAGAATCTAATTCGAAAATTATCTGCTTGAACCAAAGTTCATATGCTGAAAATTAACATAATTTCATCATTGGGATCTAGATATTATATTTAACAGTTGCTTTAGAAAACCTTGATGTGTGATTATAAAAAGATGTTCATCGTGGACAGGATGATTGGATTGGTTAGAAAGCATCCTTTGAGCATTCAAAATTCGATCCAATTGGAGATATTCTCCATATAACATTCCACCTTTACATGCTTCATCTGCAAGTTCAGCTTCGGATTTTTCTCTATAGAAAAAATTGACATTGAAAAATTTTAGAAAAAAAATATCGGAGTTCTCAAACAAACTAGAAATAACAAACTCTTGCATAACTATTATATTATATATCCAGATTCCATTACAAAATTTATTCACAGTTTATTGCCAAAATATTCAGATAAAAAATCACAATCTTCAAAAGGACAGTGGTTTTATATAATTTTAAAATGTTATCCTCGATATTATTTTGAACAAGTTTGAAACCGATACATCATTCAGTTTGGTTACGAAGCTTTATAGTTCAATGACAGTTATATGACACCTTCGCGATAAAGGTTTAAATATTTTTCTGATACATTTATCCGCTTTATCGAAACGTAAAAATAATTAACGTATATCAAAATTTAAATATTTTCGTTAGTAATGATAAAATCATAAATATTTTACAAACGTACGCATCCACAGAATTATAATTTTTCGTCAATATCTGATTTATAAATTAACTTGAGATTTGTTTTTCTTATAGCACATACTTATTGCTTGTTATGAATCGCATATATCTAATTACATCGGAACACAATTAAATATTATATGTTAGTTACATACATACATACATACATTTTATGATACTTTTTCGTACACGAATCTTCGTCATATAATCACGATTGAATAAACTTTTTGTATCAAGGTTATTAAAAAAGCATTATTTCACATCAAAAATATTCACCTATTCAACTTCATGAATCTTTTGATTTCGTACATATGAAGAATATAAATAAAACAAAATTTCACCCGATAGGACAAGCCATTTCGACTTTTTAGAGCTGAAATCCAACTCTTCTTCTTTTATAGATTCTTCTACACTTTCTTCGAGAGCACAAAAATTCGAAAAATTCCAATCACTTTCGTAATCGAAAGCCAACCAGCTTCTAACGAACTGCGAAGTCAACTGATCGAGACATTGAAACGTTCGGTTCAAATTACCACCACTACGTTAATGTTCTAGCCAACATCTAGTGACCAGGGGTGCCCAAACTACGGCCTGCGGGCCAAAAATGGCCCGCGAGCAAAAAAATCCGGCCCGCGAAGCGATCTAGCTTCCCCATACAATCTGGCCCGCAAAGCGGGCTAGTTTTTTAATTTATCAATTACAAAAAATATAAACATATACATATACAGATAGTAAAAAAATAAAAAAATATATACAAAGCTTTAATAATTTTTATGTAAACAGAAAAAATCACAATTTAAATATTGGAAAAAAATATTAATGCGATTTATGAAATTGTTCCTTGCTGCTAATAATATTATTTAATTGTGGTTCAGTTTTATTAGTAACTATTATCAGGAGTGATTTAAGATGCTCGTCAGTTAAAGTAGATCTATACATACTATACATAGATTTGGTATACAATATTTCATTCTAGAATTTTTTTTTTCACATATACCTATAGATCTATTTCCAAATACATAAAATAGTCTTTGAGCAAATTAATGTATATTTTCAAATTTTGTTAGTGGAAGACATTTATAAAAATCCAATAGTGGAAATTTATAATATTTGTCTTTAAAAACGTCATTACAATGCAAATAAATTATTTCTATTTGAATTTCGTGCGATAAAGTTTCGATTTAGCAGTTGAATGGATTTTAAAAAAAAAGTAATATCTTTTTTACGTAAAGTTTCCGGAATTTGAAAACAAAAATGTCGAAAGTGGGTGTCCTTTGTTTTTTTTATAGAGAGGCGGCGCGTCTCTCGGCCAACAACTGTTATGTCTTCAATTCCAAAATACTTTGCGTATGTATGATGTCCTTTGCGCATATTGAAGACACCCAACTTCATGACAAGGGTGTACATAAAAACTATTTCTTTCAAGATAAATCTAAATATATATTTATAACTATAGATCGAATCATGATAAATATGTGTGAAATGCTCATCGCGGCATATCCATGTAACGTTTGCAATAGCGAAAAGTCGAATAAAATCTATCTTATACTCCAATATTTTATTATTTGTCTTATACTTCAATATTTTGTTATTTAGTTGGAAGAAATTTTTACAATCACCATTATCTGCATCCCCAAGATGTTTATCGAGATAATCTCACCTTATGAAAATTTTGATATGAATAAAATTGATTTTTTTTATGGATTCGACATACGACTGAAATTCAGGAACGGATCTTCGTCGCAAGTTGAAAAATACGCCATTTTAAAATAGTTGTTCCCTTTTTTGATTCATTATTAAATTAATTGAGTATAATAAATTAGAAGATTATACCCAAAAATAATAAAAGATAATAATATGTAATCGATTTTTGCGAAAAAATTAAATTAATTCTTTTCATTGTGTATGATGCAACATTTCTTCAATATTGGAAATTCAGAAAAAAGTAATTAGCCACTTTCCATGATTGTGGTAATCTATAACGAACTTTACGAGTTTTCAATTAAATTTTTAATAAAAACAAAAAATTATCACTTTGTTGCAAACGACCCCTGTAATTGACCCTTCATTTCATATTATAATCAAATACGCAATGATGTATTATATTATACAAATGTTTTGGAATAACACGCGCAAATTTTCTGGTTATCTATATACTAATTTATTGAAACCCAAATATACATTTTTTTATTCATCGGACGATTAAAAATTATCAAAAAATATTAATATAATTAAATAAGACTTCAAAAGTTAATATTGATGATAACATTGACATAATTAGAATGTACTAATTTTTTTATACATATTTATAAAGGATTGTATGTTTCCGAGTTTTTCATTAATTGTATCACTTATATAATATATGCAGTTGCTAATAAAACGAACAATGCTTTAAAAGGTCGATTTCCTTTGAACTTTTATTTTCGATGAACGTCCCCAAATTCAAATGAAATGTGGCATAACCTAATTGAAATTTTCAATAGCGTGCTTTGGCATCCTAAAAGAAAGTATGTATAAAAACAAAAACAAACAAAAAAAAAGGATACGCGGTTTATTGATAGCTATACAACTTTTAAGACGATCGAATGCGAACACCAAATTTTGTTTAAAATTAAAAAAGGTTTTTACAAAGTTTACAATATTAAATTCGGAATTATATCCATAAATTCATATTTTATCATTTGAAATTAAAATTGAAACTTTTTTAAATGAAAATTGAATATTTTTCGACCATTGATCGGGGTGTAAATTTTATTGTAACAAGATGCATTTCATGATTATTGCTTTGAACTAAAAAAAACTGCTTCAAATTATTTTCTAATCATATTAAAATCTTAAAATATTAAAATCTTTAGTCATTCAATGACTAAATAACAAGTAGCGTAAGATCAAAGTAAATTTTTTAGAATATAATAGTTAAATTATAACTTATTCTATCTTATTACTAACTATTTACTAACTCTACTAACCGTCTAATATCAACTAACTCTTTTACGAACAGAACGCAGTAATGCATTTGGTGGGGTGTTTGCAGGACTAAACTTTGTCGTACAATTAGAATACACTGCATGTTCACCTAGTTAAAATCTTTCTTTGGTAATGGCGAAGACCGATGACGTGTGTTTTACGGAGGTCGAAGCCAAGTAGGACCAACGGTCTTGCCTCGTTTGACAAACTGGTGGTCATTGCGATCGCAAAAGTGGTCAGCGAGGACGCAGTCTGCTCAGTCTTT
This sequence comes from Hydropsyche tenuis, assembly GCA_009617725.1. Lineage (NCBI taxonomy): Eukaryota > Metazoa > Arthropoda > Insecta > Trichoptera > Hydropsychidae > Hydropsyche > Hydropsyche tenuis. Next base: position 578,802 of record VTON01000039.1, read on the forward strand.
ACCTCGTCTGCCCCGCGGGTGATCATTGCGATTTGCTTAGTGGAGAGTCAGCGACCACAAAGACTAGCACATAGGCTTGCGTACCGTGGGTCTGAGAACCTCTTCCGTTGGCATGGGCGGATTGGATCTTATGGTACATGTCCCTTATCGCTACGAGGTTGGCTCTCGGATAAGGTATATAGCCTAGACCCCCAATATTTGATGGGGAGACCTTGTCCTGCAGTGGGCACTAAACCGGTCGACAATGATGATGATGATGATTAAAATCTTTAATTATTGAAAATCATTTCATTAAACATCAATTTTTACATATTATTTTCTTAGTTTTTGTTAAATTTTGAAACATTTGTTCTGGTACAAGAACTTATAGTTTTTTTTTTGTTCTCGATTGAGACTTACAATTAGCTATTTTTTTATATCTCAAATATTATTTGAAAAGTCGATTATGACGAATCAACTATGAATAGTTTCATTTAAAAAAAAATATATTTTTCAAAGTTATTGCAAAAAATAGTTTTGTTTTATAATTTGAAATAAAACTAGTTGTAAGCGCCGTTCGTCTTCGCAATCGCGGAGGTTTAACATACTCGTTAACAAAATTATAAATCGGTTATTTAAACAGAAAAAAACTCATCCTGCATAAAGATTTTTTTCCAAACTAGCAATGAATCGCGAGGGTAGACAAAAAAACTAAAAAAATTAAGTAGAATATCTAAAATACTATCTTATTATTATTATTATTATTACTACTATTCGAAAAAAGGGATAAATACATGAAAATGGTTTTTTTTTTATTTGGACGATTACATTCAAAGGTTTAATGAATTTCGGGAAACCGGTATATAATTCTACCATGCTAATGATACCTGAAACATATCAATATACTTTTGAACACATAATAATCGTGAGTATGTAATTTTCGTTATTAATTTGATAAGCAGTTTACGAAATTCTTGGCGATTGTGGTTAATTTTTTGATAAAATTTTTTTATTCATAAACCTGCAATTAAATTCGAAGCATTTGTTTTTTTTTGAAAAAAAGAATTAAGAATTTTATGCTGGAAAGACATCTATATTTCTTTAAACAAATGCGTGTTATTTGTATATATTTTTTTTAATGTGGTGACATCTATATTATTTTCTTTCAAACTACGGACTTTTGTAGCGTCATTTTTTTTGTGCGCCTTGGGGTGCACTTCTCCTTGGGGATCACTTCTACCTGGCATGCACTACTCTGGGGTGCCTCTCTGATCGGGGTGCGGTAACCATTGAACCGTATACAAAATACTTTTTCAGAAGGAAATTTCTTTATTAATCAAATACACAAAATCACAAAAATCAGATGTATTTTGTTAATTTCAGATGAAATTAGAAGCGCATAATCCTAATTATTACAATTTCTGAAAAATTAAGTTACTGGTTACGCGGGTTGAAAAAACATAATAAAAAATCACCTATAAATAACAATCATGTATTGTGCAGTATTGGATTAGCATAAATCTCAATATTCAACATCAACAATACATCGCTATACTGAGAAAACAAAAACATAATGAAATAAATGCAACACAACCAGTAATCGAAGAAAGTTCACATTAACTAACTCTATTTATCTTGTAAAATAAATAAACTTAATGTTATAAAACTATTAACTTTTAGTTAAAATATTGATTTTTGACAAACGTCTACCATTACAATCTATAAATGAGGAAAGGCAATCTCCTTTCATTTTTAATGGTATAAAATCTTCAATTGATTACAAACATTTGTAAAATCGAAAAGCCTTAACAAAAATACTATCAAAGTATCGAAGTACTTCAGCCAACATTTACAAAATAAGCTACTTTTTGAAATATTATTTCTCTTTAGTAAAAAATAAAATTTGACGCAATCAATGTCAATTATGAACAAACTATTTGAATTTAAAAAAAAGTCAAATTTATATTATTCCTCCTTCAATATCCATAGCGGAACTCATATACATGTCCAATTCTTTATCGAGATGAGATCGTGTTCCTGCCATGTATTGATCTAACTGTTTATCCAACTCGTCTTTGGTAGGAGGAGATTTTTGTGCAAACCAACTTCTATTTATACCTGCATGAAAGCAAAAATCAATAAGTATTATGAAAAATTTACTTTTAATACAAAGTACAGGTATTCCTCGACTTACGACCGAGATACGTTCCTGAACCTCGGTCGTAAGTCGAATCCGTCGTAACTCGAGGAATAATTTTTTTTTTAATATATATATTTTTTTCGGTAGTTTTACTTACTTTTATTATTACAATAATTCAAATGAATACATATTTAAATTGAAAAAAAATTAAACATCTACAATTACATCATCCGTACTTTTATTGAAGAATCTAATTATTTTTTCAAAAACTTTTTTATTTTTATCAAATTTATTTTTATTAATACAATAAATTTGAACACTAATCAACACGAAATTGAGAAAATAAACATCCAAAAACAATAATGAACAGTTAAAACGACCCTATGGAGTTGGCTGCCTTCATGCAACTGATTGTGAGTGACGAATCTCGAAGGAATGATAAGTCATAACAACCCTTCGCGGCCGAATTTATTTTCAAGTTTGTGTCGCTTCCGGCCGCTGTTGATTTTAGGCGTTGTTCGGATTTCATACTCGCGAGTATGAAATGAAAAAATCGTATTTCAACCTTTTCAAAAAAATTCAAAAAATGTATTCAGCGAGTATAAGATCTTAACTCATTGTTTAAAATAAATAATCATTCAAATTGTAAAATTAGTGATAATCTTTAATTTTAATTATTTGAGTATATTCATTAAAAACTTACTATTTTAAAATCACCTACAAAAGCTACTAGGGAATTTTTTCGAAGTTTTATTTATCAAAATATACATAATTATCGGGATTCAAATCGTATTTTAATGGCGGCTATTTCGAAATGATGATTATGAAAGAGTCACTATGAAAATTAACACTGGATCAAAAATCAGATACGATGTTCTTTTATTACAAATTAATTAATTACTATAAGAATCAAATAGATTTAATGAGTTATGTGCTATGAAAAATAATATACAGGATTTATATAATGATATAAACGAAAAAAAAAAATAAATTGAACGTAATTCAAGGTCAATATAAGAAATTAAAATGTCGTCGCATATAGTGCGACATACGACCAATACGCCAAACAAGCAATGTCGCACCAGCGACGACGTTTGGTCGCAAAGGGTTAATTTTTCGAACTAGTGCAATGTTTCATTTCTTCGAAAGGAGAATTTATCCATATTCGTCTATCACATGCGCTTAGATTCATCAATAAATAAAAAAAAACAATTAATAAAAAAAATTATTATTTTTAAAAATTCGGTCATAAGTGCGAACCGTCGTAAGTCGAACCGTCGTAAGTCGAGGACTACCTGATAAATAATTTAAGAAGTGAAAATGATAATATTGTTGTATCACCTCTTCTTTGATTACGTCCTCTTCCTCTAGTAACTGTTGTGGTGTGATTATCAAGATTTGTTTCACTGGGATTTTGATTGCCGGTTTGTCCTCTAAAATATTTACAAATAAGTAAAATCAAACAGAAAGGGTTTGAACCAAAATTATAAATTTACCTCAAAAGTCCTCGTCTTCTTGTACTCCTACCGCGAACAAAAGTGGTGTTTGGTGACGTATTGCTATTTGTTGCATTTGACATTTGTCTATAAAGTTTAATTGGGAAATGTATTGAAAGATACATAAAATATTTTCAGTATTATTATATTATAATAAAAGATAAAATACCTTAATTGTCCTCGTCCTCGCCTGGGATTTCGGTTTCGAACATTTACATGATTTATGTTCCCCAGTGAATTTGTTCGACTAAAATAGACGAAAATTAACATGTGTTACAAGATTAATAATAACATTATTTCGATAAAATAAGCACAACATAAAACCTTAAATTTCCAACAGAATTAGACCTAGGTAACCTTTTTTTCCTTAATTGACGAGTTTGTCGTACATTTGTAAAAGTGTTTGCACGTCTCAGAAGCATAGAGCGTCTAGCGTTCTGATTTTTCTTATTTAAATTCCACAAATTGCCTCTCCTGAGCGGATTCACTCTATTGATTACACCTATTCTTTGTTTAACAGGAATCTATCCAAAGCGAACAAACAAGATTAGTCATATCGAACATAGATAAGAAAAAATCGGGTAAACAAACCTTTCGGATGGAAGACGCCGCTTCGGCTATGGGTTGTAATGCCAGGCGTTCCAAAAGACGTCTGTTTCTTAGTTCTACGTCTTGAGCTGGGATTCGTCTTTGTCTTTGGGGGGCTGCAACTGGTCTGACGCTTTGTAAAATAGTAAACCGGTCACTGAGCGACATTTTAGTCGCGTTTGTAACATATATGTTGTTTATGACCATTTTTGTTTTTGGGATTTACTCAGTGGTGCATTTCTGTAAATGTTATGATAAAATTAAAACTGAACACGTTGCAAATCATGCACTTATGTAATGTTCGGAGAGTTTTTATGCGAAATTGACATATCTGATTAATTATTTGGATTTTTTATTTAATTTAAATATTGCATGGAGCAATACAAAATATTCAGATAAATGTGAATTATATTATTGGTGATTAATTTTGAAGATGGTTTTTATTATATGGAAGAAAACTTACGCGAAAGTAAACCGATCAAAAATGTTTTGACGCGCACTCACTACACTAACCTGCCTATCAGCTTGTCAATAATTTTTGACTAAACAGATCATATTCCGACCGTAACAGTTTTAAGTTATCAAATTGTTTTATTCGGTTGGGGGAAGCTAACGCACACGAAGCAAACGCACACGAAGTAAACTCACAGGAAGCGAGCTCACACGAAGCAAGTTCACACGAGGCAAGCTCACACGAGGCAAGCTCACACGAGGCAAGCTCACACGAGGCAAGCTCACACGAAGCAAGCTCACATGCTTTCGAAAATTTTCGTATCATTTAACAAGAAATATTACTTTGGCACTGACAAAATATTATGGACGTATACTATTACGTCTAACGTGAAATTCTATTAACATAAAAACGCATTTTGGTGCTTTCAGTTTCGTGTTAAAAGTTTTTCAACAATATTTTGTCAGTATCAAAGTAATATTTCTTGTCAACCGGATTTCTCCCGTAAAGCGGTTTCCACTGTAATATCATTATTATCATTTTGATAAAATCATTTACGTAAACTCTCGAAATCCTTTTCACATCCCTAAACATTGGTAGCGAACCTTTTTTCGTTCACATGCCATAAATGATATATTATAAGTACTTATATATTATAGTATGTGACAATGGAAATGGTGAAAGAGAACAGATTGAAAATGTGCCTGAAGTTATCCCGCTTTAAAAAGGTAGACAAGCGTATTCGATCACGATGGTTAAATGATTCAATGAATTCTTTATGATTTATTTTAATCATACTATGTATTTAGAATTTTTTGCGGATTATGAGCTACCATTTTTATATGACATCGGGGTACGCCAGCGTCGTGTGCGTAAATGTCATAGTTCGATAGCGTCCGTGTGCGCAAGTGTCATTTATACAAACTTCTGGGAATCGTGTAAATAATATATTTTGGTAAAGTTTATCAAAATAAGTTCTGGAATTTTTTTAATCATATTTTTAATCAAGAAAAAGTTCTTCTCACTAATCTCATTTTCATATCAAAATTCGATAAAATGTAAACCATTATTTTTATACCGATAGCAATTGGAGTGCATTGTAAAGTTTTCCAAACGGGCGTTCCTTACCGTTATGGATGGTCCGTTTGCATAATAATGACGCCATTGCAACGGCATTGATGAGCGCCCCAATAAAAATCATCGCACTTTCAGTGCAAAGAACGAATCGAATTTCGCACGAAGAGTTGTAAAAATTTAAACAATTTTTTACTCGGCAACATTAACACCTTCTCGCTAATTAAAATTCTGTTATACATAAACGTATGGAGGAAGTTCAAGGCCTTTATTCGTTTTAATATGCCGGAACGCAGTTCTCCGTTATTTTAACATAATTTCGCGTACAGTACGAAGTATTTAAAAATCATTTTTTCGAATATTGATTCGTATACACCTTTTATCGAAAAAAATGTATTTGAAATTTCAATTGACGATCCTTTGCGAAAATTTAATCGAAACATTCAACAGCAGAAATTTTGTCTTCTTTAATAATTAAGTTAATTATTAACCCATTTTCATACAATGGCGTCGTTGTGTTTGACAGTTGTGTTTTCGCGCCAATACTGCAACCCGGCGATTTTCATTGATTTTTCGCCACTGGCTTCACTTTCCGGTGTGTATATGCGTTTTTTCGGTCGTTTTGAGAATCGTGAACGAATTCTGGAAGAGTCTCGAGGCGGTCACGACTCGCTCGAGCAAAACAACGGTAAATCAACAAGACCAGTTCATCGCCGGTATATGGTTAGTCGGTGGTATAATGTTATACGTAGGCAGTACGTGTCCGTTGTACAGTTATCTCTACTATTTTTCTACACACGCATATCTCTCGGTGGTCTATTGGGTGTGGAAGCTCAAAAAAAAAACCTTTTTTTTTTCTAATATGAAAAATAAAGGAAAATTAATTTTTTTCAACTGTCAATATTGGCAGTAGTTTGCCCTAAATTATATATCATACATAAGTGTTTTTTTTATTAATTGTATTGTATTTAAATACACCTAATCCTCTTTTTATTACACGGGTTTTTTTACACAGTTCCGAAATAACACGGTTCAAGGAAGATAACATACATCGATTTTTTTTACACTGAATTTTCACTTTAACACGGTATAAAAATTATTATTATTATGCCACAATGGTAAGATTCGATGCCGGCCAGCATACTGATATAATTATATGCAGGGCCGGCTCAAATAGGGAGCACAAGAGGCCCAGGCCTAAAGCGCCAAAATTGAAGAGGCGCCTCGAGCCGCTTTCATTTTTTATTTTTTGGTTAAAAAATTGAAAAATTATATTTTACGAGGAGCGCTGGAAGTCGATTCTGAAATGTCAATGACTCACTTGCCGAACATTGTATTTGGTATAAATGGTTTCTCGGAATATGAAATGTGATTTCAGTGATTCGTAAAACGACAAATTACACTCCAAGACGCGTACGGGCTATTTTTAGTATCAGAAATGATCCATAAAATGCACAATATGAATCTGCGTAAACAAAAGCTTGGTTTTTTTACAAAACTTCAGTTTGTAATTTGACTTCAAAGGAGAAAATTCTTGTTTCCTTTTGGCTCCAACCTTTTTCAAGCTTTTTATTAGCTTGCTCTGATTCAGAAATGTTGTTTGTTAGTGATCCTAAAATAAAAGATCGATCTCGATCTCAGAGGAGGCAGAAAATATTGCGATGAAATTAAATATTGAAAACATTTTTTTGAAAACACAAAAACGAACACGAACACAAAATATAATATTTCCCTATGAAAGCAAAGATAGTGAAATACAGAATGAAGAATACTATTTTAAAATAACTTTCTTTTTTAACATTTTAGACAAAGCTATCACAGCTATAAAAGATCGTTTTGATTTGTTGACACAACATATAAAAAATTTTGAGATTCTTTTAAATTTGAATAAATGTAAGGATATGAGTGATACGGATATTTTAAAAAAGTGTATGGATTTGGAAATGCTTTTGACAGCAGAACAAGGACAAGATATATCAGGTTCGAATTTATTTTGTGGAATCAAATATATTGGCCAAGCATATTCAAATAAAGACATATCAGCCGATGAAGTTCTTCAATTCATTATTGAATATAAATTGATGTGTTCTTTGCCGAATTTATTTATAGCTATCCGTATTTTATTAACGTTACCCGTTTCTGCGGCGAGCGCGGAAAGAAGCTTTTCTAAACTTAAGTTAATAAAAAATAATTTAAGATCATCTATGACTCAAGAGCGATTACACGGTTTATCTATGATTTCCATTGAAAAAGGCATCTTAAAACAAATCGAAATAGAAGGAATGATAAGCAATTTCTCATTAGCAAAGGCCCGAAAAAATTTTATTTGAAGTTTTAATTTTGATATGAAATTTCATTTGTTAAGTTGAAAATTTTTTGGAAATTTAAAATAAAATAAAACAAAAGAAAGTTTCTAAATTTAATTTAATGCATGTTTTGAAAAATTCCTTTTGAAATTTTTTTTTTAAATTTTTATAAATATTATATTATAATATATGTATGTACACATTAAAAATAAAGCTTGTCTATTTTTAATAAAAAATTGTAATATGAATTAAAAGTCTTTTTCTCAATATATTTTTCTTCAACTTCCTTTAATAAAATTTTTTGAGAAAAAAAAATAAGGGGGGGGAGGCGCCAAAAACCAATGTGCCTAAAGGCGCCATATACCCTCGAGCCGGCCCTGATATAGTTATTAAATAAAAAAAATCGATGTTTTTTGATGATTTTATACGGCGAAAATTTTTCACATTGTACATATTTTATAAGTACCTACATTGGGATGGAAGTTCTATCCAAATATAGTGATGGAACCTATCTCCAATTTTTATATGGTCACCATAAATTTTTTTAGACGATTTTTTATTTACATGGTAGCTTCTGGAACGTATCCCCCGTATAAAAATAGGATCGGGTGTATTGTTGAATGCATCGGTTTTCAAAGATTTTCGATGTTGAGATATATGGTGGGATCAATGATTTTCGTAGAAATATATACTTGAATGCTTAAACTTCCGATGGTACATTGGAAAAGTCTTGTACTATAACATTTCATTTTACAGAAGAACATTCTTATATAAAAAAAACATCGAAATGGAACAAAAACGGAAATGCAATCGAACGAAACCTCAAAACTTTTCCTCGTATTGGGAAAGCTTCGGCGGCGGCCATATGGTCCGCGCGCCATTTTCTCTTGACGAGAGCAAGACGGGACACTGTCTCGGTGAAAAAGTTAAAAAAGACGGTTGTTCGCGGTCTCCGGTAATGGTTCACGGAAGAGGCCGGCGAGACCTCGTTGGCTACTGCCCCAATTCCGATCGTCCGACCTTTGCTTTGTTGTTGTGCCTTTGCGGAGGCACTACTCGTCAACCCCCCAACGAGCGGACAATGCAGACCTTCACTTAAATATGGTTTCGATTGTTAATGTTTGACTTGTATAAATGAGTAGCCTATTTACAAAGACGGCTTAAGCCACCCTGGATCGGTTTTCATTCTTTGATGGATTCTTGTTCTACACAATAAGCTCGATCTGGTGATGTATCGCTTGCTTAACGAAGTTGATGAAAACCGTATGAAAACGATGATCAGCTCAAAAAAGAAAAATTGCAATAACTTAAAAACTTCAGGAGATACAAAAAATCAGCTGTCGTGAAAAATTTTATAAAGTGGCTTAAGCCGTTTTTGTAAATAGGCTACTCAAATGTATGGTACGTCCATTCAATTTGTAAGTTAGTGTTAATACCCCGGTCATTCATATAGCTGCCAGGTTAGAAAATGTTCTATTATAGTTTATTAAAAAAAAAATCTGGTAATGGTAAAGGCCAATGACGTGTGTTCTATCGAAGTCTAAGCCATGTAGGACCAACGGTCTCGCCTCGTCTATCAAACTGGTGATCATCACGATCGCAAAGTGGGCAGCGAGGGCGCAGTCTGCTTAGTCTTTAACTCGTCTGTCCCGCTGGCGGTCATTGCGATCCGCTTAGAAGACATCGACCACAGAGTCTAGCACATAGACATGCGTATCGTTGGTCTGAGAACCTCCTTCGCTGGCATGGGCGGACTGGTTCTTATGGTACATGTCCCTTACCGAAATACGACTTGGGCTAGCGCGGTAAGATATAGCCTAGACTGCTGCATTTGTCTGGCAAGGCCTTGTCCTGCAGTGGATAACTCATAGGCTGTTAATGATGATGATGATGATGATAGCTTATTAAATGTTATCTAAATTTTAGATGTTTTTTTCTGAAACTGTGCGCTTTAATATAATTTCAATTATCATTTATTGATATGAGTTCCATTCTATTTACGAGTCAGTGCTAATAAATTTACTGAGCCATTTACCTAGCTGCCAAATTAGAAAAAAATTTCAGCGTGTTTTCCAAACTTTGAAAATGTTTTTTTCAAAATTGGCTTAATAAATTCGTTTTATAATTAATTATGTTGAGACCAAATGAATTGACTCTAACCACAGAAAATTACATTACAAAGTGGAACCTCCAAGTCATATCCTCTCTTTGTTAGACTATTGGCCCTTTTTGATGTATCACTTTTAATAAATCAATCTGCTGGATATAGGAAACATATTTTTTTTCCATTTATCATAACTTATTCCATAAGAAAACTTTTATTATTATTATTATTATTATTATTATTAGTAGTAGTAGTAGTAGTAGTAGTAGTAGTAGTAGTAGTAGTAGTAGTAGTAGTAGTAGTAGTAGTAGTAGTCGTAGTAGTAGTAGTCGTAGTAGTAGTAGTCGTAGTAGTAGTAGTCGTAGTAGTAGTAGTCGTAGTAGTAGTTGTAGTAGTAGTAGTAGTAGTAGTAGTAGTAGTAGTAGTAGTAGTAGTAGTAGTAGTAGTAGTAGTAGTAGTAGTAGTAGTAGTAGTAGTAGTAGTAGTAGTAGTAGTAGTAGTAGTAGTAGTAGTAGTAGTAGTAGTAGTAGTAGTAGTAGTAGTAGTAGTAGTAGTTTCGGTTTGTAGTTAAGTGATATAAGGTTTGATTAGTAGACAGTTGTGACCACACATCACTGTTTTAAAATCGTTTTCTGTATCAAACTCTTCGAAAGTTATATTTTATTACTACATAGAAAAAAAAGCTAACAATATATGTAGAAGGTTTTGTTATTAATTGGACATTAAAATATAATGATATAATGATGATGAAATATTCTCTAAATTTTCTTATAAAAAAATTGAATCAATAAAATCGATTCATCATATGAAATTTTTATTCAATAGATAAATATTAAATGAAAGTAGAACAAAAATTAAATGCTAAAAATTATAAATTATTGCATATGTTTCGGGAAGATGTTATATTTTTTTATCTATAAAAAAAATTCACAATCTATAAAATAAAATTATCAACATTACTATATAGAGCAATTTATAAAATAAAATAACATCAAAATAAGCCATTTCGGAATACCTTTACACACAAAACCCTCAAGAAACACTCGAAGAAAGCCAGAGGCGTTGAAAAAAGGAAAATTAGAAATTCTAGTCGTCGAAGTGTTGAAGATCGCCATCGAGCGACGATGATGCTCCGTTAGCAGTCCAGGTCGTGCTTTCGCCTGAGAATCACCGTCCGTCGTTTGTGGTTTTTTGAATTTGAATTTTGGCCGTTTCGGCTTCGACGGTTTATATATTAAGGACTCTGAAGAGTGGTGTTTTTTTTTAATTGAAATTGGTTTCGTGTTTGGTGATCTTTATTGAGGTATATAAAAGTTTCTGCATGAAAGTTGTTAACTTTTTTTCAAAATCATATACAGATTTTTGGTACTAACCATGAGTTCATATGAAGATTCATGTGTTTGTTAAATATATAGAAATTTGTTAAATATTTTAAAAATAAAAACAAAATTTAGCATATAAATGTTTTTAGTAACGATGCTATGTGTTTTTACCTGTAAAATCTAAATGAAGCAAAAGCTTCTAGAAACATCTGCTGTTTATCAGGTTGTTATGAGTAGGTAACTGCAAAGTTAAAAAAAAAAGAACTAGAAACTAAGCAACTACATCAAAAATAAAGATTAAAGAAAATTACATTATGTATTTACTACGTTAAATTCCACTGAACCGGCACATTAAAATTTCGCACCATCAACTTGTGTTTCGATTCGTTCGATTTAATTTTTTTTTTCTATAAATATAGTGAAACTTGACAAAGTGACGCGACGCAAGCTACGAATGATTCGTCAGGACTTAATTATCGATCCGAAAGTGTGATATTTCCTTATGAAAATGTCGAAATTCAAAATGGTGCGTTGGGATACCGTTGCTATTTATCTGCTGTGCATAGCAGCCCCGAAGATGACCATGGCCCAGGACGATTCATTCGCCGGCAGTTTTCTATCAGGTAATATGAATTTTTAAAAATAAGTTTCGAAATTTAACAATATGTTATTATTGTTAAAAATTATAACAGATGAAAATATTAAAATGAATCCTTAGGACATCATAGTATTGGTTTCAATATGATAACGTGTCAATCTTAAATATTCACGAGTAAAAAAATAAAATCGCCAATTTCTACGAATTAACAACATTTAAAATTTAAAATAACGAAAAAATTGAAGTTTTTGATTAATTCAAACTTAAAAAAAAAGTATCAATGACACGCCATTTAAAAATCAAACCAGAACGCCACATAATTATACCCTCGACCACATTCGATACATACACGGAGGCTTTCACTGGTTGGCGTTGTTCAAAAATCGCAACGTTTAGGCGCGCATTTCGAACGCGTCGCAAAAACGGCCATATTGCGAACGCGACGCTCCGAATTAGAAAATTGGCAATGCTCGGATATGTGGCAGGTGTGTGATCAGAACGAGCGTGAAACAGTTTCACATTCAACGAATACTTTCAACGAAAGTAAATTGTGCATCGCTAATTAAGCGAAGACGATCGAATTTCGGCCAGCTCGGTGTACTTTCACGCGTCCGAGATGAGCCGATTAGGTTGGCACTTCTGAGTTTTTTTTATGGGTCGTTTGGGAATGTTCGATTGTTTTCATTTTGTATGAAAGGTTTTGAACGAGTTGAAAGGTCGAAGGTTGGTAAATTTTGTTGGCAGCCATCTAACTGGCTGTCAGATTAGACAATATTTCAGCATATGTACTGAATGTTGTCAATTTTTTTTTGCGAAATTGTAAGAATAATGCACTTAAATTTTTTGAAATGTAAAACCTATAAGAATAAATCAGCACACATAAAATTTTACCACAATATAATTTAAAATTCTCTTCATTGTACTTTTTCAATTTTTGATTGAGCACGCTAGTTTCAAAATATTTCGACAATAAACAATCTCGTATCATTTTATAAATAGGTTTTTATATTATATTTTACTTGAACTAAATGTCGGATTATTATGTTTATAGAAAAAAACTCGAATTCGATCCCAAAATGAAAATTTCACAGATATTTGAATGAATGGATAAATTTTTTTAGTTGTTTGAATTCATCATTGGCTTGATATGCGATTGTTCGTCATTCATTGCTGGACGAAAACTTTCCCACTTCTTGAGTAATGTACTCCATTTATTTTATTTTTTTATTCATCTTTTAACCTTTTCTGTTTTATTTTCTTGTCCTTATGTTTATAAGACCTTTTTATAATAAGTATTGAAAATGTTTCATATCAGCTTACTGACATATCAATCTTTTTATTATTCTTAAACTACAATATTATCCTCCATGATGTCTATGTTGATAATGATCCTCCATATAATAATAGCGCTATTCTGTCTGTCTGTCTATCTGTCTGTCTGTGTGTGTGGGGTCACGCTAGAAATTATCCACTGAATTAGATCCTTTGCCAATGTGCGTTAAGGACTATTTCAGCGTTCACATTTTCACGCTAAAAATTATGCACTATTCGAAATTGTAAATTTTTGTTTTTTATTTGAATTTGAATTATAATATTTGAATTTGAATTATAAATATTTTTTTTACATTTGAATTTAAGTAATTTTTATTTTGATTATTATATTAGGTGTACCGGAAAAAAATCTATTTTTTTTAAATATAATAAAAATTTATATTAGGGGTACCGGAAAAAAAATTCCATTTTTTTTAAACATAATAAAAATTTATTCATATATATTTACGGGCGTATAGTAATTATAAAATATAATCGCCATCATTATTTAGGACTGTCTGCCATCTATTAGGCAGCTTTTCGATCCCTTTTTTCTAAAATATGGCTTTGATGCAAAATATGAATTTAAATAGTTTTCTAAATTTTTCACCCTGTTGACTTTTTTTCTCTTAGTGAATGCTCCAAGAACATAAACAAATAAAAATCTGATGGCGCGAGATCTGGTGAACAAGGAAGATGATTTTGAACTTCGAAATTTAATTCGGCAATTTTCCCACATTAAAAAAAATTTAAAGCATCTAGCATAGTACCTCCTGGGTGATGTGGAAATCTATGCTTTATTAGATAAATTAATATTAAATTAAAATTAAAATAAATATTGTAATATCTACAAAATATTCTATAATATTTCATATAATAAATTAAATAAACATTTCACATTTTCAACTATATTCAACGGGTAAATATACTGTCATTATATTGTATTTTCAAAATTTTTCCTCAAATCACGCGTGCGATGTTATAACATCGGGCCTACCGCTCGTGATATAATAATAGCGCTATTCTGTCTGTCTGTCTGTGTGTGTGTGTGTGGGGTCACGCTAGAAATTATGCACTGAATTACATCCTTTGCCAATGTACAATAAGGACTATTTCAGCGTTCTTATTTTCACGCTAGAAATTATGCACTGTTCGAAATTGTAAATTTTTGTTTTTTATTTGAATTTGAATTATAAATATTTTTTTTTATATTTGAATTTAAGTAATTTTTATTTTGATTATTATATTAGGGGTACCGGAAAAAAATCCATTTTTTTTAAACATAATAAAAATTTATTCATATATATTTACGAGCATATAGTAATTATAAAATATAATCGCCATCATTATTTAGGACTGTCTGCCATCTATTAGGCAGCTTTTCGATCCCTTTTTTCTAAAATATGGCTTTGATGCAAAATATGAATTTAAATGGTTTTCTAAATTTTTCACCCTGTTGACTTTTTTTCCCTTAGTGAATGCTCCAAGAACATAAACAAATAAAAATCTGATAGCGCGAGATCTGGTGAACAAGGAAGATGATTTTGAACTTCGAAATTTAATTCGGCAATTTTCCCACATTAAAAAAAATTTAAAGCATCTAGCATAGTACCTCCTGGGTGATGTGGAAATCTATGCTTTATTAGATAAATTAATATTAAATTAAAATAAATATTGTAATATCTACAAAATATTCTATAATATTTTATATAATAAATTAAATAAACATTTCACATTTTCAACTATATTCAACGGGTAAATATACTGTCATTATATTGTATTTTCAAAATTTTTCCTCAAATCACGCGTGCGATGTTATAACATCGGGCCTACCGCTCGTATTATATAATGTCGATAATAAGACAAAGTTTTTTTTATTGGTGATAAGGGGAAGGTAACTCATACTGACCTCAATATTGAAATCTTATGAACCAACGGTATAAAATTTAATTCATCCACTGATTGCGTCACACCACATCGCTTCATTTTCATGATAATTTTTTTAATGACTAATTAATTCTAAAAAAGGATAAAGTTTTTTCAAAAAAAATCGGGTTTTTATATATTTTTGAAATTGAATTTTTTTTATATGGCTGACCCAGTATGAAGTATGATATAATATAAACATTTTTATTTGTCAATATCATTATATTTTTTTCATCGTGTGATACTACAATATATGCAATGAAAAGTTGTGGTTTTAACATATTTTTTTATATCGTTCAAAGTCTTAATATTTTCACATTTTAGCACAAAATAATTCATGTAAATTAATGCATTTTCAATATAAATATTGTAGTATAATATGTCATATACATATGTAGGTCAATGCGTTGTTGTATTTCTTTCAGCTAAAAATCATTTTAAAATTAATCAATTTATTGGTTAGTAATATTTCAACCGAACGAACCAAGTCTAATTTGAATCATTAAGGAATATTTAAAAAAAATGAATTCCTAAACGCATACGTCTAATCGAACCGCGCAATTCGGATCCGCAACAAAAAACCGCGCGAAAGTCGACCATTGGCTTTTTCTATTTCAAACAAAATAGTATTTTTTCACGCGCCAAGTGAAAATCAAACACGACCACGAAAGAACGAACGAAATAAATAATAAATAAATAAAAAAACGGACACGAAACGTACGAAAAGATTTTGATCTCCGAATATGAACGCGATGCAGTGAAGGAGAAAAAAAAATGGCCACAAAAACACACATTACAAATATGTATAATATATATGTTATTAGATGGCAACCGTGAAAAAATCGACAACCGCTCATGAATAATATTGTGCCACTTTTTTCGCGAAATATCGCCGACACGTGAGGTGCCCATCTGTGAAAAAAAAAGAATTGCCAACCGTATGGGTCTGTACTGTTATTTTGCTGCTTTTTTCGCGTCGGTTGGCAATCGTGCCCTTCCGTTGCTACATTTTAAACTAAAAACTATCATTTCATATCAGATAACATTGATATAATTTTAATTATTTAATGTATTAATTGAACTTTTTAACTTCAATTTTTGAACCACTTATCCTCAAACCATTAAATTTTTGAAACTCGAATATTACGGAATAACTGCTTACAGTTAGTCACGGATAATATATATGTATATATGTAATATATGGTTGAGCTACATCCATAATTATCTCATCGGAACTGCTGGTTAGTTAAAATTCAAGTTATTCGTGCCTAACGTTTATTTGACCCCAAAATATAAAGTTGATTCTTCATGAACGACGAAAAAAATTATTTAAAAAAAATCGAACTAACCCTTTCTTCTGAGATTTTCAAAATTAACGGTAAATTCGAATAAACAAGAATTAAAAGGGTCGCCGAAGTAAGAGTTTCGAGTGTTCGTGTCTTATTTTAAGAGTGTTTGCGAAACAATCGTCGAAAATTAGCACGTTGAAAGTATGGAAAGTTCATGCGAGCGCAATTCGAAATGAGTGGTTGGTTTGTTTTTTCGATTTTTGATAAATTGTCGATCGAACGCTTTGCAAATGTTTGCTTTCGATTTCGAGTTGATAGTTTGATGAATGGAAAAAAAATCGAGTGTCGTGTCGGACTAATGAAGTATTCGAGCGTTCACGTTTTAAAAACTGTTTCGCAAAAATTTTCGTTTTCTGTCGAATACATTCGATTTAGTGATGTTAGCATTTACGGTTCGATTTAATAAACGTGCAAATTTTTAACAGTTAGAAATACCAATACGAACGGTTGCTTTTTTTCCTTTTCTAAACTGAAACGAAATCGTATGAATCATCTCAAATTTTTATTTATCATCATAATCAGTATATTACACATTTTACAAGTTTATTCATTAATAACAAAGATATGTATGGGTAAAATTGTCTGAAATTGAATAATGATTTCTTAGAGATTTCGAGGTGCAAATTAACGGAAAAATTATAAAATAATTCGGCTTTTTCGAAATCTTAATAAATGCTACCCAAATACCAAGCTACTATTATAAAAATTTTCACTTTCGGCATCTACTTTACTTGAGGATAGTTATCAAAAATATGTAGTAAAATGTGAATCAATGTCATTTTAAACGTCATTTAGCACTTGAACGTGATAAAATAATCGTAGTTTGTTTGTCGGTAAGAGGGTAGTTTACTTTTCAAAACCTTTTCTTTCAAATCTTTAAGCGGTTATACCACCTTCCCGATCGGAAAAATAAGTATAAAAATAAACTTTTTTTTTGACGCAGCTTTATGTATATAAAATAATTTTTATTTTATATACATAAAGCTGCATAGTCATTTTATGAATAATTTAAAATGAAAACAAATAAAAAATAAATAAAAAATGACGGAGATATGAGGAAATTCTTTTGAAAATCTGGTGTACAAAATATCTCAAGATCTACTCAACCGATTTTGTTAAAATTTACTAAAAATATTCTTTATACTAATATTATCTAAAAATACGATATAATTGCATGATTTTTTGATTGGGTGCCATGTTCATAAGTTATAATTTTTTTAAACTCAAAATTTCGATAAAAAAGGATTTTTTATCTTCCTTATATCTAGAAAATCTTACATGATAGAAAAAAACAAATACTATATTCGAATTTAGCACCCTAAAGTTACCTAATATAGATACCTTTCAAGCAAACAATTTTCAAAAAGGTCAATTTTGCATACCTGCGTAATTAATCCCGATTTAATATTTTCAAAAAAGTTCAGCTTAGATTAGTAAGATCAATAAATTGATAAGTTAACACACTTATTTTCAAAGCATGCTATTAAATTCAAAATTCAACTTATTCAACACTCCTAACCACGCCTAAAATAAAGTCCCTAGATTATCATTTTATCATCATCATTATAATATATAATTCTATACAAAATTCACTGCAGAATAAGACCTTTCTCAAATATATCAATTTCTTCAAAAACCAATCCATCAATCCCAAAACCATCAACGACTAGGGATGTCAGATTTATTGTAATTTTCATTTACCGGGAAACCGGTATTTTTTTTTTACTAATTATCAGTTTACCATTAAAATTTTTTTTTTAAATTACATAAAACCAAAAAATACTTTCCCAAAAAAACGACATTTTTCAATAATATTCGAAACACAATATTTTTTTTAATTTACCTATAAATATTGAAAATTTACCTGTAAATTGCCGAAATGTTATTTGGGTCGTTTACCGATAACGATATCCCTAACAACAACAACAACAACGCCCAATTAAATCAAAACCCCAAACCATACCACTTTCCACTTAGCAACTCCGCAACCTCAATTCCCCATTACGCAACTGCGAATGACTCAATCACACCATTCTTCCAACAATACCCATCATTTTACAATCGAGGAAGAACAAAACGTGACACTTGCCAGTTCGGAACTGTCGTTATCAGTTGTATCATCGTTTCCGCGACGACTCCGTTTTCCCACCGCGACAATTCCTCGAGAACTATTCATCGGCGTGTAACACTTTCCTTATTGTTTTTTGATGTTTTGGTGGTGGATGGGTGTGAAGAATGACGCTTCGTAACGGTTCGAATGGTGATGAAGAAATAGAGGGAACGAGCACGGTTCCCGAACACGATAATGAATCGTATTGAAAAATGGGTCTATTCAGTTTTTGTTGTCTGAAGACTTGACGGTTTTTGATAAATTGCTGAAATTTAATTAAGTGCATTCTGTTATGTTTGGTGATTGCATGCTTTTGTTGTACTCTAATCATTATTATATGCAGTTTATTATATAATTGGAATGAGATCTTTTCTCGATACTGTTGGAAATTTGATTTTTTTCTTAAGTTTTCAGTAGATATATAATTTTATAGATGGGAAGCCCACAATCCCGCCTGTTACATGCACCCCACTCTATGCCCGCTTCCTGAGCCAGCGTAACTAGGCGAAACTACGGGCGCCACATTTACATTTATTGGGAACTTTACATTTAATTTAACTAATTGTAAGCAATCGCGAAGGTCCTGCTTTCTGGGAGGCATACGGAATGCTAGGCGAGAAAAAAAATTAACGAAATATGTATGTCTTTCCGCGAATTGACCCTCTTGGCGAAGGTGCATAATGCACGAAAGGCGAATTTCGAGGAAACGAGGTCTATATTGGAAGTTGACAAACAGTCGGGAAACCCGGAAAACAAGTCCTTTCTTTCATTTTCTGCCAGAGAACAAGACCACAGGATATGATCCGGGTCAATTTTATAGAATCAGTCGTTTTTCTGAACCGATTTTTTTGTTTAAATATTCAATATCGTAAAGTGACATACATATATTATAAACACATATTATCGTTTTAAACCGTAAAATATGAACTAGTGTTGACAATCTGGGCAGTACCTTATCGCATGTGCCCACCTGGTATGTATGTACATATCATCATCATTATTATTATCAACATAGACATCCAATGCAGGATGAAGTCTTGTCAACTAACGTTGACAGTTTGGGCGGTACCTTATCACGTGTGCCCACCACTAGGGATTGTGATTTGCGAATTCTCATCTCGAGAATTCTCTAGAAATAAGAGAAATCTCACTTCGGGAATTCCCTTGGTTGAAATTGTGAGAAAAATCTTTCTCGAGAATCTCGAGAATTCTCATCCAAGCGGCAACTATCCCGCTCCGGTACAACGAAACATGTCCGCCAAAGTGGGAGAGTATTATCGGTGAATAGATAAGTAATAGATACGACAAATATGAAACTTTTAATTAGCAGCAGGTGCTCTAAACTCTTTAGATTTCGCGGTCAAAACATTCGATTATTTTTGAAATAGATTTATATACGTCATTTCACTCGCACAAACATATTTTCTATTCTTTTTTGATCAAACGTTTGTGCGAGTTTGATCAATCAAACTCGCACAAACCCTTAAAATCATTTATCATATTAGTTGTCAAATTGTTAAATAAAAAAAGACAATCGACGTTTAAGTCTTTCGGAACGGACTTGCAATTGATTAAATTTTGAGCATAACCCGTCTGTTCGGTTTCGTTCGAAGTATGAAAAGAAACCGTTGAATGGGTGTGTCCATGCAGGTCAACTTTTTTTAATCGGTGGATTTTGCCATCTCAAAAGGGTTCCGTAATCCGACGAATGTACATATAATGATAAAAGCAAAATTTACCCTTTTTTTTGACGGTATGAGATGCCTTGAAGACCGGGCGACGCGTCGTGACTGATTGTGATAGATTTGCGTATTTTAATGGTAGCTATTTTGAAATATTGTTTATGAAAGAGTCACTATGAAAATTAACACTTAATTAAAAATCAGATACGATCTCCTTTTAATACAAATTAATTAATTACTATAAGAATCAAATATATTTAATGAGTTATGTGCTATGAAAAATAATGTATAGGATTTATATTATGTTATAAATAAAAAAAATAAACAAATTGAGCGTAATTCAAGGTCAATATAAGAAATTAAAATGTTGTTGCATATAGTGCGACATATGACCGGTACGCCAAACAAGAAATATCGCACCAGCGGTGACGTTCGGTCGCAAAGGGTAAATATTCCAAAAAATGAATGTATTATTTTCAAGGGAACGAAATATTCATCAATTAGCATAGTTGGGCATCTCTGCGATGCAAACAGCTTGTCGCCTTTGTATAACAATAGAATATACCTGGGCCCGTTCACCAACAATTGATGCTGTTCCGCTCCGACACGACGTATGACTCCCCGACGGAGCGGGATAGCTGCCATTGAAATTGCGAATTTCTCGAGAATTTCTCGAGAAAAAAGAGAATTCTCATATGGTCGTTTTTCTCAATTCGAGAAATTCAAGAATTCTCTTTTCTCACTTTTTTTCCCTTTTCTCGAG